>VZTR01000751.1:29406-74658 GCA_013400775.1 Chaetops frenatus
GGGAGGGGAGAAACCAAAAAACCAACAAGCAAACCACAAAAAAATCCCAACCAAAACAAAAACCTTTCCACTAAGTAATTGAGTCTGCACTCTTGTATCAGACATTCAATGCTAATTTGGAGTCCTGTCTTATCGCATTACAGACAAACACAGGGCCCCTTACATCAAGTGCAACAAAATAGCTACACTCGGCATTATTAATGAAGTAGATGGATTAATTTCCTATTTATGAGAAGCTAACCAACTGGCTAGCTTGCTGACAGCACTATTAATGATCCTTAATGCCCCACAGGCGGTAATGGGTCCCGCTGGGAGATCTAGGAGCGCTGCAATTTGTATTGAGGATTTAGACATAACAAAAAAAAAACAAAAACAAACCAAAAAAACCCCAACAAAAACCAAAAAACCAACAACAAACTAAACCAAACCAAAAAAAAAACCCCAAAAAAAACAAAAAAACCCCCCTGGGAGCAGGCAGTTGATCAGCGGGTGCCCCGGCGGAACACAGCAGACAAATAATAAATGACAGCCTTGCGATTAAATCAAACCTTCTACTTTAAGTGTTAAAGTGTCTGACTGTCACTAACAATCTAGTGGTTGTTAAAGTCTCCCGGGGCCTCCAGGAACAGAGGCAGTGAGCTGGAAGGTAAAAAGGGGGGCGAGCAGCCATGGCAGCAGCGGGAGCCTTGCTGGCTTGGGAAGGGAAGCTGCTGCAAGGCAGGAATTCACACAGCCATCAAGCTCCAGCTCTGCTTTCTGAGGTACCACACACCCAGGGCACAGGACCCCCGAAGGTTTACACGAGCCTTAAAAAAAAGATTTTACCTGCACATGAAACAGCCTGGAGATTCCCTACACCCAGCTCTCCAGTCCTGCTGACAGTGGACTCACAGCCCAGTGTGAGTGGGAGTCCTGTATGTAAGATCACGTTTGCTGTAAATTAACGTCTTGCCTGCTGCTATCTAGGAATTTCAGTTTCTATTCATATGCCTGTGCATGCAGGATTGAAACCAGAGGGCCATGTTTCTAGATTCAAAAGGGACAGGTTGAGGTGTGAACAGAAGTCCTGGAAGCAACATGGATTTCATTCACTTAGTCTTCTTGATAAACACAGCCATACACATTGTATTTTCCTTATATTTAGTTTCCTTGCCGTCCTAGACTGATCACATCCTGAGGCTGGGTGACAGCTTGGAGAAATCCCAATACCTTCTCTTCTGGAGACCAATGTTCAGAGATAGAGATGAAATGGCCAAGTAGGTGAGATGAAAATAAGCACTGAAAAGGTCCTTTGCCCATCATCCTCTATCAAAACACCAAAGCAAGAGCCGAGGCTTAATGAGTTAAGGAGGCACAAAGCCAACGTTTTGTACTGATTGGGAGAATAGTCTCCTTTCCCTTTGTCATTCTCTCTCTGTGCCATGACCAAGTGTGGGCTTCTGTCTTCTTAGATCTCCCATGCCATTTTAAAAGTCCTGTGCTACATATACTTAAGGTGAATAACGTGAAGATTTCAAGCAAGGTTGATCTATCTAAAGAAACATTTAGAAAATCAAGGGGAGTAGGATGTTGCGTACCTGCCATCAGCAGCAATAGAAATAAATTCTTGTAATTCAACTGATGTAATGTCAAATTCCTTCTAGGTGCTTAGTAAAAGCTCTGAGGAATATTTATGGTTCCTGTTAGGTTTTACAGGCATTTAAATGTGGACACGACACAGAGGGGCCATGCAGTGGATCCCCCCCAACCCACAGAGGAGCCCTTGATACACCACATAGCTGTGGGGAACAGCAGCCCAGGAGACGGAACTGGAATTTTGTCTGGCTGTGATACAGACTTGCACACAACTCCAACAACCCATCAAAAGTGTGGGATGACATCTGGTCTGCTGTCCTACAGGAAACTCTCATGCAACTTATGTCATCATCATATCTTGACACTGCAGCATGAGAAGAGAACCATAAATAATCAGCTCACATATATCAATTCATTCTATTACCAATCCATGCGTGCTTTCTGGCAGAATTAGTATTTTTTAAATCATACAACTTCATAACAGGTCACTGAAGAGAATCCACTGGAAAACACAGCAGCCAATTGGATTCTCTTTCCCTTATGTGAGCTTCAGTAAAGAACACGTAACAGAAAAAACACAGTGCATGATGGGGAGCTCTGGTGAGCATTGGCTGTCAAGAATGTAGCCAGAAGGACAGAACCACATTTATTTATCTATCAGTTTGTACAAGCTGCTCTGCTATAGCCTCTGGGTGGGGAAGCACTGATTTTTAAACATCACAAACTAAAGAACAAGGGATCTGACAAAATGCCAGTGTGGAACAGAGGCCTCCTGATGCAGGGAAGGCAATGCACTGCCTTTGCCCTCAGGCAGGAGCCTCAGTCCAAAGGGTGAGAGATGTGCCCAGAGGTGCCTGGGGGCAAGGGGAGGCTGCCCATTAGAACACCATCAGGGTTTAACCATGGGGCAGCAAGCAGGGCTGGCAATGGCCACGCTTTCCTGGTTCCATGTCAGATACCACCTGAGTTAATGCCATGTCCCAAAGGGCTCAGGTAGGACTGGGCAGTGGCAGAGCAGTGAGGGGGTCCCTGGGATGGTTGGAAACACTGGCACTGGAGGGTAAGGGCCACTAAGTGGCTGTAGCAACGACACAAGTTTTGGGTAATGGTCAACAACTGGACATCAGCTTTATAAGCCTAATTAGGAGCTCCAGTTTCTCCTGGTAAGCCCACCAAGTTTTGCTTTGGCTGCTCATCACCTTTGGACACGTGGATCACATAAGGCAGGGCTGCACATGTCAGATGATGATAAAATTGCTATGTACAGAGAAAATGCTCTTCATAAGGCACCCTTCCTCCCATTCATCACACAAAGAACTAAGATATACTGGTAATTTCTTTAGCTGTCCCCTCCTGTCTTCCTCATGCTGGCATAAAATTGTATCCTGAGCCTTGTTCGCTTGATCACGTTTCTGCTCCTCCAACCTGTCCTTGCCCCTTGCACCTCCCACCAATTTTCCCCCACCATCCTTGCTTGGATGGGGAAGGCAAAAAGTAATAGTCACAGCCCCCACGGGAAAGCCAAGAGGCCCCTGCAAAGTGCACCGTGAAAAGGAGCGCGCCTGCTCACTCATCACATTTCGCATTCGTTCTGCCACTCGCTGTCAAATTAAAACGTGGCCAACAACTCATTTCTCCTGCTCTCACAGTTACAAATTAGTCCATTAAGCTGTCTGCAGCAAGCCTTTTTTCCTCTTCCCAGTAATGGCCTCCGAGAATTCCTTCATAATCGCCAAGTCCTCCTGGGATGCCCACCGAAAGCAGATGGAGAAGCTCCCGGGTAATACAAGGCACTTTTTAATGACACAACATGCTGTGGGTCTTTTTTTATTTTGTTTTTTTATGTCCCTGTTCTCCCTTCATCATCTTTCCCCCTTCCCTGCTTTCTTCCACCAGGATGATTAGGAATTGAAAAAAATAAATAAAAGAGGAGCGGGGATGGAGGAGGGGCACGGATGCTCCCGGTGCAGAGGCTGACAGCTACAGGAAGGAGCGTGGGGGGGGGAGGGAATCAGCTTCAACTCCCTAATTAAAACCTCCTAATTGAATTATCTTTATTGAAAAATTAGATCTTCCATTGGAAGCTTAGAGATCTGGGAAGACAGACGATCAAGTCCTCCTGCAGATGACTAATCTGTTTCATTTACCGTGTCTCCTCCTCCCCAGGCAGAAGCTGCACAGATGACGACCGTCTCTTCTGCGGGCCAGACCTGTCGCAGAGTGAATCGCTCCTGACAGAACAAGTTGCTTAATGCAGAATCCCCTCTCTTAAGGGATGTTTTGGAGAGCCAAAAGGACTTGAGTGTTATTAGCAAGTAAAGGGCTAGTACCTGCTGGGAGTTGTCTTTATTTATTTAAAAGAGCATCTTATAAAGTGAGGCTCTTACAGCAGCTTGTTCATGCAGGTGGCACAGGGAAGGGACTGCCGACCCCAGCTTTGGTGAGGGCTCTGTAACCCCCACAAAGCTGCTGTGTATAGAAACATGGTATTTAAAATAAGGCAAACAACATTTTCTGTACATTGCTGATGCACAGGAAAAAAATACACTCGCTAAATTCAGCCAGCTGGTATCCTTGCCGTACATTAAATAATAGCAGCTCCAGAGAGATTTTTCCTGTCCACCTCTTAAGCCACAGTTAGTGCTGGAGATGCTGCTCTGCTCACCCACAGCCCAAGCAGCAGATGATGGTGGTGAGTGCTGGACTGCAACATGGCTGTGCCCAGCTGGGACCTGTTCTGAGCTGGCATTGGCTCCCACTCCCAGCACAGAGCTTGTGAGAATCCTGTTCTGATCACAGCAGCTCTAAGGGCATCACCTTCCACACCACTGCACTGAAGAGCCTGGCCAGGAGGATTTGTGACTTTATACAGTGCAATAAGAAAAAGCACCTTTTGGGGAACTTGGTCCTTCCTTTCCAGGTTCCTGACACAAACTGAACTTCTACTTGATGTGTTTGTAAGAAGAAGAGGCTGTGAGAAGAGGAGGCTGAATCTGCCCCACATGTAGCATTCACCTCCCAAAAACACAGCTGGCCTTTGATGGAAGCCTCTGGAGACAGAGGCAAGATTAGTGAAAAGATCCTACCTGATTTCATTTTTTTACTTTTCCAAACCAAGGAGGACAAGCTGTTTCCAGTGGGAACTACCAAAGGCATGTTGGAAATTCTTATTTCCAATCAACCACCAAAGGGTAGAGAACACAAATCAACCTTTGCCTATTTGCCTTCCTCCCTCTCTCCTCAACAAATCAGAAAACTGACTTCAAACTCAGAAGATGAAAACCTAATTAAATAAATACAGTCTGCATTCCTTCTATTTGCTTGCTGACTTTGCAGTGGGGTCACTCCTATTGTCAAGTCTCCTTAGTGACTGCATGGGTTAACTTATCTCTTTCAGCAAAGTCTAAATTCCTTATCTCATAGCAGATTTCCAGGAACTGTGCCTTTAAGGATACATTTTGCAGCAAAATTCAAAGATTTGGTGACACTCCAGTAGTCCCTCTTCAGCCTCCTCCCACACCAAATAAAATTCAGTGACTCGGCTGTCACCCTGCTGCTCTGCTCCCCGCTCTGCCGTGAGTGACAGGCATGCTGTGCTCACACCATCCTGGGGAACAGCCAAAGTATTAATGGATCTTATTGCTAGACAGGCTGTGATAAGGCTGTTTTCATGGCTACACACCCCACAGACAGGCATAAAGAGAAACAAGAAGGTGGTAATGGAGAGTAAAGTCCTCTCAACACCTTTAGGAGATGCCGTGTGCTGGAGGGCGAGAGAGGTTTTTCCATGGGCAGGAGCTGTGTTATGAATGTGTACATGTCGAGGTGGGGAGGGGAAGGAATAAACCAGTTTCCTGGAAGTGAAGAAAAATTGGCTGTCTTCGCAAGTCTGAGGCCAGCTGGGAAGACAGAGGCGTGATTCAACTTTTTGTTTAAAGAAAACCCACTCCAAGTTGCAGAAATATCCCAAAAAACCCACAACCAGCCCCAGCCCCAAACCCCTAAGTCCTGTAGCAGGAGAAGGAAAAACACAGCTTTCTCTAAACACAGACAAGTCAATATGAATAAAAAGTGTCCTTCACACATCATAAATTGTTACTTCAGGAAGAAAACGAAGAGTTTTTCTTTGAACAGTAATATACAAATATTCCCACTGGCAGAACACAAAAAAGGAGGAAGATTGCAAGTAGATCACGGCACCCCTGGATTTTCTTACTACTATCTGCTCATTTATCCTCTTTTAACAACATCAAGACTTTCTGATTGTATCATGTTTATAGCAAATATGAGACAACATCCCTAGGCTTTTCCGTACTGTTCTTTTCTGGTTTTTACAATAAATTTTGTGAAAGAAAGAACTCAGCTTTTATCTTCCCTATTTACATGTGTATTCTAGACAAAGACAACAGCTAGGAGGAATCAGTTAGTAGCAGGAACTGCCATAGTTTTTAGTGGAAGGGGAGGAAAATAGATACATGTAGGTTTGGACAAAGCAGGAGAGTAACCATCCATGTGGGCTCTGATTTTGGTGCAGAAAATTAGCTAGAGAAGGCTTGGCCAGCATTAAAACAAATTCAGAGGCATTTGCAAGGAAGTGTGCTAGCTCTTCGCTATTTCTGTTGCACTGTTATCCCAAAATATAATCAGAAGGGACATGCTACTGGAAATGCTAGTTCAAATAAAAAGAAATCTCAATCACTCACACGAGGGTTGTACAGATGCTCATTTTAATGCTCCTGCCATATTTAAAATTGCACGAAAAATCCAAGTTAATCAGCTGAAGTCCCACTCACTTTCTGCAGGAGTCAAGTTAACACCTTTGCCTTGGCCAAGCAAGAAGGGCTCTGGTTTAGTTGCTTGTGACAGCAATTGTGCACACTGATCTATTTGCATACACATCTTTTTAACTGGCTCACTGCTCTGTTTAAAACATTTCCTTGAAATAACCTTGGACCTACAGCACATGTGCAGTGTGCCTGCCCAGATATAAATGCACGTGCGAGTTCAGTGTTATCATTATAAAAATGTTTCATCAGAGAGAGTAGTGCTTCAGTTAAGCATCAAAACTACACAGCTCATAATTTTATTTCACTTCTTGTGGCAATTTCTGAGAAATACTTCAGTATTTTTAACGGTAGATATACTAGAGACCATACATACCACTGCTGGCCTCTCGCTTCCATAAATCTTTCAAAACCAGTATTTATACTCCCATGAAGGAGTGCTGGCTGCTTATTTTCCATCTCCGTAAAAGTGGCCAGATCAATAGCTGTGAGTATGTTACTTGGAAACATGTCACAGCAGCCTCTAAAACCTCTTTTTCCTTTGTCTGAAATCGATTTCTGTAATATGCAAATATTAAGAAAAAGGAAGCTTTAAGTTTCCTCTTAGGATGCTTTGTGAATCCTTCGGTATCCAGACACCACTACGACAGAAAATTAAAACCCTGCCAGCAGTTTACCATCTCCCCTGAGCGCCAGCCGTGCTGTGATCCTAACACTTTGCTCCAAGCCATGAAATTCTGAAATTTGCATATTCTTCACTTTGGGATTGTTTCGGCAAAAAGGTAAAACACCGTGGAGCTGCCTGCCTGCAAAAACAGCCCTCTCCTCCGACAACCTTCCTCCCTCTGAAGATGACAAAAGAAGAGCAGGAGGATTTCCTCTGCTCCTCTATGCCAGTGGAAAGATAACACCACTCACTCTCTTGCTTCAGATGTTGCTGCACATCCAATTTTTTAGTTAATATGCAGGATCAGGAAAATTAAACTTGTGTTATGGACTCTTACTTTGAGAAGGAGCAAAGAGATGTGCTATTCAGTGGAGCTTTTTTTGTGAGAGACTTGATTCCCCCNACCCCAAACCAAGCAGTGTACAAAAGTGGGGGGAGCAGAGAAGGTTTAACAAGCTCCAAGTCATAGATTATAAGCCTCTGCTAAAAATTTATGGCTGTTTGGATCTTTGCCACACTGAACAGATTGGCAAGCTGATCAGAATCGCAGCAGGCTGCCTAATGAGTCCCACACAATTTTTCACCCCATATTTTTCCAATAAAAAAGCAGTTAAATACCAACCGCAGCCACAGCAGAGCCTGCCATCTGGCTGCTTTTTTCTCTAGCCATCATTAAAATGGTTCTTGGCAGTTTACACCTCGCTTTTTTTTCTGTACAGATGTGGAACGAATTTTCTGACAACCCTTGGATGAAACAGGGGGCTTTATTGAGCTTTACAGATTAACTGCCTAACTTCTGGTCCTAATTTTAAGTGTCTTAGCACACCGGAGGCATCATTTAAAGTGAGCTAATTGTACGTATCTGAGCCCACCAGCAACATTTGGTTAAGTTAAAGTGAGATTCAAAATCAACATTTCAAGGAGCTGTGTAACCCACGCCACCATGGTCACCAACATCCGCCCTGTGCCGTGAGTAAATAGGGATTAAAAATAATAACTACAAGCATGGTGTTTGAAAGTGTCTGCAGAGGAAACCAAAGACTTATGCTTGAAACCCATTTCTTGGAGCCAAATGAGTATGAGCAGCTTTATTTCTTTGCTTTGCTTTGCAGCAGTTTGGCCAGCCAGGGAGTGAGGAGCCCAGTATTTGCAGTGACTCCACTGGCCTGGCACAGCACCATGATTCTGCAGCCCTGAGTGCCTGGGCAGATGTGTTTGAGCCACTTGCAAGCAGCTCCCCTTGTCTCTCTGTCACTGGAAGATGAGAGTGAGAAGAAGGAGAAGAAAGGTGATTTTGGGGCACAGTGTTTACACACCGAATATCTTTTTTTTTTTTACAATCCATGTTTGAAAACGGAAATGAAAAGCAGAGGTCTTTTAGAAACCTAGAAAAATCAAAATATAGGCAAGAAGCACGTTTAAAAACTGCTTGTGGGCCAAAGAGAAGCAGGAAAGGCTGGAGATGGATACAAGGGGCTGAATGTCTACGGACAGTTTTGATTGATGCAGTATGCAAGGCAGGGCAGTGTGGGGGACGGGAGCAGCAGGGCAGCCAGCAGAAGTGCAGCTAAGATGCTTTGAAAACACTGTTTCAGTCTTTCTCTAATGACTTGTCAAGACCACAAAAGAAGCAGTGGCAGCGCAGGGCCTGGAGCCCAGGTCCTCTGAGGGCAAAGCTGGAGGGGCTGTCAGACCCCTCTTTCTCCCGAAAGGATGACAAACAGCAGCAGAACATCAAGGAGGCTTTTCATCGTTTCCCTCTCCTTCGCATCCCTAACACAGATTATTATTTATGCCAATCATCTTATAATGACCAGTGGATTTAAAAAATGAATAATTTATAGGAATGCTGATAACATTTATTTGTTTTCAGCAAGGACTTCATAGAATCATAGAAATGCAGTACAGAAAGGGACCTTAAAAGGTCATTCTAGACCCCCTGCATTGAAAGAGATTATGTGCATAATAATGTAAATGACCCTATAACTGTACACCAGAATCAACATTTTCATTAAGAAATATATTGCCCTTGTAATCCTACTGGTTGGGTAGATAACCTTCGAGCACAAGCTGACGCAACCACAGCTATCCAGGCTGGAAACAGGCAGGAACAGTGACCCTGAGGCAGCACGAGTGGGCATTTATTCAGAAACCTACCAAGCACAGGCAGGAGATGAATACAACTGGCTGACTGTGTAATGATAGCTTTAATTAATTTACGCTTCTGTGGTTGCCCAAAAAGGATGGCAGTTTTGGGGGACAGGAGCAGCAGAGCAGTCAGGTGCAGCTGCGAGTTGCTGTGTTGGAGATAAAGGGTTCCATATTCATGCTCTGCTATTGAAGTCATTCTTGGCCCCCAAACTGTGATGTGCCCTATCCCCATTACTGGAAATGGCTGTGCAAATTGCTGATGAAAAAGAGGAAAAAAATTACCTCCATCTCTTTAGTGAGTGCTGAAAGCTCCAATTTATCTCCTACCGATTGACCTAAAACACCAGTTCACCCTAAAAGCACTGATGTACTTTCAATGCACAACCCTGCAGCCCACTGCAAACCTCATGGCAGTAATAAAAAGAATTGACTTGAGCATCAGTAGTCAGGTCAGACAATTCTGGGGTTCCAAACTCTATAATTTGGGCCCAGTGTGCAGGGTAGGGTAAAGGACCTTGTTTTATAGCAAAGTAAATTAAAGACCAACCAAATCTGTCAGAGTAACTTTNTTACACTTCTGGTAAATTTTGCTTCTAAGAACTATTACTGTATGAAGAGTTATTCACATACTCACACACTGGCTTGACATTTGCACTTTTTTTATATAAACATTTTTACAATATTCCATTACCACAGAACGCACCAGCTAATAGCCAAATCCCTAAAGCTGCTAACAATCAAGTCTGGCTCAGAGTCGCCTCTGAATAACTTCCATTTCTTCAATGCTTTTGCACAGCAGGATTGCTAATAAACAATTGGGCAGTAAAACTACAAGTCAGCCAGTACTGCCTCTGTCTTCTCAAGTTCAGGGAATTGCTCTAATACAATGTGGAAATATATCCTGTGACCAAGCAGCCTCTGGGAATTCTTACATTTCAGGTTGGGTTGTCTTCATTTGGGTTATTTTGGGATATCCACAAAAATGAGTCCCAATTCCCTTTCCCTTGCTTTCTACCCCCCACAGTCATACACTCCACCAAGCAAAACATTCTAGCTACTTAAAATGTGGTCAGGGAATAAACTATTTCAAGGAAAAAAACCCCAGTCTCATCTTAAATGGTTTCCATCCAATCAAACAATTTAGCCCACAGGCTAAAATGATTTAGCCCTTACACAAGCCTCACACAATAGTGTTTGCATAACTTAGTCAAGCTCTCTCTGCCCCATGGAGAGTTTCCAGCCCCCTGAGAAGACACAAAGGTAACTGTGCATTTGATCCAAGGTTAGTTTTCATTCTATTTAGGACTCACCTAAACTGAAGGTCTGGTAGGTCACCTGTGTACAGCAAACTGTGTTCCACAGATCCATCAACCACCACGTTCTGTGTGGTGCAGCCCCAGTTGCATTTTACAGCTATGGGGCCAATGAAAAGCAGGAGCAAGAGCTTCCAAACAAAGTAGGGGGCAAGGTGTTAAACACCTTCATTCACAAACCCTGCATACAGCAGCACTGGTCAACCACATCACTGTGGAATGGTCCAAAACTCACATTTTAGGCTTTCATGCTTGTTTCAGCCTTGCTGTGTGCTTTATTTTTATTGCTTATTATTGCTAAGTCAGTGTAATCAACATGCAGCCTTTACAGATAATGTTCTTACGGTGAGTCTCAAAACTAGTTTTAAGGTTATTAGTGATCCTTTCCTCCTCCCTATTTTTGAGGGTTTATGGGTTAGATTTGAGATTTCAGCTGTAGGCAGAAATAGGGTGCAAACTGATCCTAGAAATTTTCCCCTCAATCTTATTAAAAATAAATTTGCTTTATTGCAATGGCAAAATAAGATTCACAGTGAAAAAGGTAAGAAATGGATTAGTGGCATTTTCAAGTCATTAATTTTCACTGAAAAAATAAGAAATTGAAACCACATTTTATTCCTAAGAAAAAAGGCTTTGCTCTAGTCATTAAAAAAATCTCAGCATTTCAAATCTATCAGACGCATGCAAAGAAAGGAAAGTAAATAAGCAGAAAGGCTCTGGAGTTCTAAACAGAAGAGCCGGGCTCAGAATCTTGCAGCCAGCCATTTGGATGTCTTGGGCTTATATAGTTTGAATTCCGCATTTATAGGCATCAGCAGGAGTTTTGCCAATGACTTAACTGACTTTTATGCCATAAAGCTAGAATGATCCATTTTGATTAACTGCTCTGACCTCCTGCATAACACCGGCTTACAGCACAGGGCCAAGATTTCATCCTAAATCTGGACAGAAGAGAGATGCACAACATATGAGTCAGCAGGACAAGCACAACAATTTTAATTTTAAAATGCCAGATCGTGCTGGCAGGGGAAAACAGGGTGGATGATGGACAGTTCTGGATACTGAGAGGTTTCTTGAATTATTGGGAGATACTTGGCTATGTCAAGCAAGCTGACTGAGCTAGCTTTCATCTCTTGCTTTTAATTATCTCTACTCTTTCAGAATTTCCTTGTTGTGCTAGAAGTTGTCCTGGTGCAAGCCTCCTCCCCAGATCTAATCTCTTTGCTTGAGGCAACTGGGGCAGGGTTATTTTGACACGAAAACGAAGAGGACATATGTTGCATGCAAATGAGAGGGCCACAGCTCAGAGCAGACAGATTTTTTTTTTTCCCCTGCCCCAGGCACTTCTGTTGTTGCTTAACAGGATTTCCTGGGGATCTAGATCAACACTTTCACAACAGGGTCTCTAAAGTCTGGCTCCCCCACCCAGCCATCCAAGGGTAGCCTGGGGAGCAGGTCAGGCTCCCGGGTGCTGTGCAGAGACAGCCCAGCCACGGCTCCTGCCTTTGGAGGGGGAAGGACAGGATGCTGCTGCTGCCTGCAAGGCTCAGCCCCACCGAGCACTGAGTTCACCTTGAGCCAGGCTGACGTGAGAGACTTGCTTGGGGAAAAGCTGGCTCGAGGCCACCAGCCCGGCCAGCCTCACTCACGGTTTGTTGTTCTCATGTATTAACATTGCAAAATTGGCTACTGTGCACTGGCAGTAACTTCTCAATGTTATTTAATACATGTAATTGTATTCACATTGTAAAGGGCCCACACCCTGTTTTGATTCAAGACCTAGATACAGAGTTATTATGGTGCTATAAACACCACTTTTAAAAGCCTGGCTATGTATTGACACAGTTTTTTGTATGTGCAGAACAGACTCTCAAAACCACTCTCAAACACTGTGATGACATTTTACACTGGGCTCATGTGTCCCCAGGATGGCATTAATTGAAATAGGACTGTGAAACCTATGAAACAGCAAGATTTGTGCAAAATAATCCAGCTTCAGAGATAAGAAATCAAGGCAATTTGGCGAGGAGGTCAGGTTCTGTGCTTGATTCGTCATCTTTGCTCGCCAAGATTGTAACAGACATCCAAGAGTCAATGTCACCAGGGGAAACGTTTGAGAACTTGCCTTTAGCTACTAAGAAAGGTGCTTCAACTTCAAAATGCCAAAATGGTAGGTCGCTCATGCCCAGACAAAAGTACTGAATACATGAATATTTAAAAAAAAAAAAAAAAAAGAAAAAAAAGTCTCAAAACATTTGGCACAAATCACACCATTCATTGCATGGAATCACTTCTGGCCAAGCTATCCCCATGGGCTTCGAGGGCTGTCAGCAAACAGCACAACCAGAATGAACTTGCAGGTCCCTCCCTTTGGCGGGTCTGCTCCAGCCAGGACGGGACTGCTGGCTGTCGGGAATGGGGGCTGGTTTTTTCAGGATTAGCTAATTATATCAAAATACTTGTCCACAGCCCTCAAAAAGGCAGATTTGGAACAGAAGCAGAGGAAGAAAGTCTTACAGATGGTATTGCCACTCGGCAGCTTGCAACAAGGCTTGGGTGCCCTCCTGACCTTTGCTGGCTCTCCCCAGAGAGGAGCCCCACAGACACAGGCAAGAGCAAGTCAGATGGGGTCAACAGATGGCTGAGAATATGGTGCACATTAACACACATTCTTCATGAGCCTGTCTCTGGTCCAGGAATAAGCAGGAGAGGGATTTGGCCTCAGAGCAGTCAGCAAAGTCATGGTCAATCCTGCACTGAAACCTGTACTGGTATCCACGAGGTAGACAAGTGCTTGCTGCCAGAGTTAAATATTTCATTCTTAATGCACTATGGCATTGCTTTTGTGGTTTTGAGAAAGGCACGTTACATTCTCTTCAAATGTGCTAGGTGCATGATTTGTGTACAAATGGATGCTGCAGCATTGTGCATATCAAACTGTGCCTATGGGTAACTTGATAATCATATAATTTGTCTTGACGCCTCTCTAAAAAGACATCATTGTCCCTCTAATTTTGATTCCTTGTAAATAATCAATCAATTAGCTAATCTGCTCAAATGCTCCCCCCACCCCTTCACATTTTCAATTAAAAGTGTGAAAGGCAAGTGCAGACAGATTTACATGTCGTTCCAGAGGCAAGAGGTGGTAATGGGTATATTTTCACTGATCTTAGCAGGTGCCCTTTAAGTACACCTGGGGTTTCTTGTGATCTTGGCTGCTAAGCAATTTTGAGCATTCATTTTTTTTCCTGATGGAAGACATGTCTTTATGAGGTTGTCTTCTGGGAAACTCCTTATACAGAACATCCAGCAGACTACTTAGGAAATGGTATTTTCCTTTCAAAAGCCTACCTGTGTTTTCCTGAAACCCTTAGAATGTGCAAACTGATCCTTCTGAGAGTATTCTGACTTGGCAGGACTTAGGCAACTTTTGTAAAGATAGCAAAAAGCATTTGTCTTCCACGGGGCTAAGTCCTGGCCAAATTTCACATCCTTGCTTCAATTTAAGTGTGTAAATTCTTTAGCAAACTACTTTCAAGCACTTATAACATGACCAAACCACTTTATTGCTCCCTACCTTACTTTTTCTAGGGAACCAAATCTTTCTATTTGAACTTTCAAAGGAGAGGAAATCAGCTTCAGGCAGACACGCGATATGGAAAATTTCAGCTCGAACAGTTGAAGTTTGGCAAAGCTACAGGCAATTGTCAACAGCCCTGCAAGGGAAGTGCCAGACAATCCCCACATCAGGCTGGGCTTCCAGCTCCACCTGCAGCCTAGCCAGCAAGGCACGGACATTGTGTCAGCTCCGTGCCCTCTTGCAGGCAGCTCTTTCTAATGAGTCAGGAGCAGTGATTTGTGGTGTGTATTGTGAGTGGATTGCTAATAACGTGGAGGCTGAAGTGTAGAAAGCACAGCCTTGCAACTGGGGCGCTTCATAGCAGGGGAAGATGGATCAATCACGGCCACTCCATAACACTTGAAAGACTCACCCATAATTCATACGGATTTGGAGTCTACTTTAGACATTTCAGGTGACACTTGCTGCAATACAATCTTCGCATATGAAGTTAAATTTTATCTTCAATCAAAAGGAAATGTTAATTCCTCAAACTGCAAAATAACAAGTCAGGATCTTGCCAAGATAAAAATCAAACAAAGAAAATGAATTAGAACAACACAAAACTGAGCAACTGGAAAGGCACAACACTTTTCCCCAAGCCAAAGGCTTACTCATGTATATTGTATAAAATATTCTTTCAGGAACTAGCCAAATTGAATGCAATCAAGCTTATTAATAAATTTTATCCTACTATAAGAGGCAAGGGTACACCTTTTAGCATAAAGCATTAGTGATCACACTTATCTCCATTTTTCAGATGAGAGGTGGCATTGCCCCATGGACTAAAAATGGCAAAGCAGGTATGGCATTTACATCCCTGTGAGGTTATTAATTCCTGGGAGCACTGAGGCAATGCCACACTCAGTTATTTCTCCTACACAACTACCCTACTACCCTTTCTGTGATACAATCATTGCACTGGAGCTAGAAAGTTCCACTACTACCCTCAGAGCAACAGTCAGCCATCTCAATTATTTCAAGTGAAAATCTAGTTGCATGAAGGTCTGTACGAATTTTAATGCACCAAGCTCTCACCTTTGGTATCATTTTTCCCTAATAAAACAGGGATGATCACACTTGCATATCTGTTAGAGTGGGACAAGGACAAGTTAATGTGCGTTCCACATTCTGAATGTGTAGCATAATAAGTGCATGAATTATTTATGTGTATAAATTTAAACTCTTTGATTGAAATGTAAGACTGGTTGATTAGAAATAAACTTCCTTCATCTTTGATACCTAGGTGCTCTGCCACAGGAGCTTTAAACACTGTGGGTTCCCTGGTTGCAGGCTCCCATCTCCTTCTCAGTGCCAGCCCTGGAATTCATGAAATAACACAAAAATGCAGAGCTGTCCCAGATGAAGAGAAGCCAAACAAAAGTACCCTAAACCTGCAACTTTTCAGCCAGCTGAGTTTCCTGGAGCAGCTCACTGCACAAATACAGAATGGTGGTAGTGCCAGAGGGAGGGCGTGGCTGCGACTCAGGGGCCACAGCAGCATCAGCTGCCATCAAACCTCACACCAGGTTAAACACCTGTTTAACCAGTCACTAGCACACCCACCTCCTCCTAGGAATGTTTGTTTTTTCCTGAAAACATGCCTCTGTATCTCTTGTTGTCTCTTCCAGTAGTACACTAGCTTAACAGAGGCCCATCAGTGATCTCCTGCACTTAATGTTTAAAACACCTCATTTAATAATCTGAAGGAAAGAAAAAGTCCTAGACAATTAAGTGACACAGTGATTTGTTATCAGGAGGTCCCAAAGGTAGAGCTGCAAGAACAAGAAATTTGTATTGAGAAAACAAAGTCACACAACCAACAATACTCTGTGTAGATAAGGCCTCTCAATTAAATATGTTCTCTTGCTGATGAGTATTTAAGTCAGAACTTTCACTGCTCTTTCCTCCAGATACCAGGGAGGCATCAACTAAAATGTAGCTTCCAGTAAGAAAGGCATAACCCCTAATCTGAGAAAGTGACCTCTTGTTACCCCTTGGGCAGAAAATTTTCCTGCAACTTCCAATTCTGTTGATACAATTTATTTCCCCAGTACTGCACTAAAAGCAGTACCTGAGTACTCATCCCATCCTGTCATGGCAGCATGCTCAGTGAGGGATTGTTAACAACTTCGTAATTTTGCCTGTTTTAGTTGCAGATGCTGAACAGAGAGTTTGTATATAATATGAAAAGGAGTAAGAGAACATCAATTATTAATGCAGCCTCATGAAGCAATTAATTTGCTGGGTCATTAACTCACCATCTACACAGGAATTCTAAAATCCCATGGCAGAAAAACATCGGTCTGAGTATGGCTGAAGGCATTTCTGTGTAGGCCAGTGTCTCCAAAGGCCAAGGCCAAGACCTGCAGGAGTTTGTGGTAAACCTGATGCTATGAACCACATGAATTGTACCATGTTTATTCCAGGAGCTCTGCATGACCACTTCTGTGGAGATCAACATCCATCACTCCTCTGCTTCACTTAAAACTTTCCTCATTAATCTCAATACATATTTAATTCCAGTTCACTCAGTCCATGCTTTACACTA
Source organism: Chaetops frenatus (assembly GCA_013400775.1). Lineage (NCBI taxonomy): Eukaryota > Metazoa > Chordata > Aves > Passeriformes > Picathartidae > Chaetops > Chaetops frenatus. The sequence continues at coordinate 46,067 of VZTR01000751.1, forward strand.
TCCAGAAATGCCATACTAGGTTCATCTTTTATTTCCAAAATACATTTGGCTCACTGTTTTTAAGCAACACAAGTGGCATTTGTGCACCAGCATGCCAGACTGGACTTCTAATACATGTTAAGTCTTTCAGAACAGCTCTACAGCACAGCCAACAGCACCTAGAGCTGCTGGTATCATTGTGACAGCTGAAATATTAATTTTTTAAAAATTATTTTTCCAAAAAGTGATGGTCTTTACACTTTCCTTGACACAAGGTAAGGTATGCTGTCTTCCCTCCACCTGAGGCAGCCTTCCCTCCCAGCCATTATCAATAGTCACCTTTCCAGCAGACTGATGCATATGCTGGCTGGCTTTGCCACATTAAGTCTCTCTCTGCTGGAAGAGGCATTAATTATAAACAGGCAAGAAGAAACTTCTGCAGCATTGATGGCTGCTCTGCTGGGTGCTTTTCCTTGTACTAAGCTTGTTTTCATTAACTTTCCAAATAAATGATAAAAGGCACAGGCATGGGCAACAGAAAGACAAACCCATAATCAATGGAGTAGCTGGCTGGCTTCCTGTGTGTGTGTGAGGAAGCTTTGTTTAGATCCATGCAAGCACACATACACACAGGCTTTCCTGCAGAGCAGCCTAACTAATCCAGCCAGGAATATAAAATATTAGCTCACTAGGAACTCCAGCACTTGGCTACATTCTTGGTGTCATGGTTCCAAGCTAAAACCAAACTTGCTCGGGCTAGGATGCTTCATGTTCTGTCTCCAGACTCGGTAAAAATCAGTCAACAAAGAAGTGAATCATTGCATTCTGCTCTTACTGAAATGCAATTCTGACAACTCTCAGGATTTTAATATAAAATACTGACGACTGTTATATTGACTATGTTGATTAAAATTGTGGTTATTAATTGTGTTAACTGACTACCCTACTTTATATACACATTAGAGTTCAGAGCATGGGCCAGAAAGAGAGACTTCCCTCCAAGTGCTGCCCAGACAGACAGCAACAAGAATATCTGACTTAAGTTCTGCTTTAAAAGTTCCAAGTTGACAAGTTTTAAAGGAGTGTTGTGCTCGAGCAGGAGTCACAGCTTTCACTGGCAACTGCAAACTAATCTTCCAGACCTCACAGATAGGTTAAAGAAAACCTGCTTCACCCGCCAGCGGAAACATTAAAAAGAAAATTAAATAACATATCCCCAATCCAATGTGTTGCTCTAAATAATGACTTCTAAGAAAAATCACACTATTTTCTGGAGCCTGACTCATGATTTTTAAACATTTAGGGTTTGCCAAACTGCTGGTACAAATCTGGAACCGCTCCACTGACGCCACTGAAACAGCTCCAAAGTAAAAATGGCATCAGGGAGAACAGAAACAGGCTGAGAGAATTGGACAGCTGTGACCACTAACACAGGCTGCACATTAGGAAAGATCAAAGACTAATTTTTACAAAACATTTTGGCTTGTTTTTTATTTTACTGAATTAGGGTAAAACATGGCTCACATTTGCTCTCAGTAGCCTGACAGGCTAAAAATTCTTCCCTGACTTTTGGACACAGCATAATACCAATGGGTATTTAGCCAGCTATTTTTCTGAGAGGTATTTTTATCTCCTGTTAGAGGCTTCAGTCACTCAAAATACAAGATTATCTTTCCTCCCAACTGCATGACTGTGGTGAGGATGCCATAGCAGATAAACACAACCTTCTGGTCCAAAGTCCCACCTCACTCCTGGACTTCATTATTCAGAAACATCCCCATTGTCTTGGCAAGGGGAACAGAGACCAACAATAATGCCTCTAAAGGTTAAACACATGAACCTTTTGTCATGTTGAAAAAGGGCAGGAAAAAAGAGCACAGGCATTGGAGAGCACTACAAATCAGGGCAACTGACTGCTCAGCAGAAACAGAGGGCAAAGGGTGGGTGCACCATTATCCGGTGGGGAATGTGCTCTCCAGAACCACTGTTCACACCCTGATGCCTTTCCTGGTGTTAAAATTAAGAGCCAGACACGGTTAAGGGGAAAAAGGGTTTTCTACCTCGGTATTTAATAAGGATTCCTATTGGTGCACTACTTAGCTAAGGTGGAATGAGCCAAAATGCATCCCCACGACAGATTGCATATACAATTTAATAGATCTAGCAAATTAGCATATCTAAAAAAGATTTCTTAATGAGAAGCTTGGATGAATAGTGTGATGTTCCCCCATCCTGAAGAGTTCTCCCCTGGATGGGCTTAGTCTTAGTTTACAGGATGTGTTCTAGAGGGGACTTTGGCTTTTCAGGATAGTGTGGGGCTTTCCGGCCTCCTACTGTGAGGCCTTAGGATGTTTGGTCTTTTGGCTTAACAGAATATTAGGACTATGTTGACTTATTGGGTTTAAGGAATTACAACTATGTACACTAAAAGCACTAAGGGTACATAAAAGCTTTATAGAAAAGGTATATAAAAGAAAAGGCAAAAAATCATCATGGCATCAACTCGTCTGCAGAGAAAACAATTGTCATCCCCAAAAGCCCCTCAGAGCTGGCAATTTAAGGCACAGACTGTATCAGGAGATGCTGGATCTTGGCAGCAGGAGTGTTACTGATAGGAATGATAAACCAGCAGGATTATATGAACACATCTATCTCCAAGGGCAGAAGAAAAGGAAAGCTAAAATCTCCAAGGCCCTTTTGAGGGAATAATCATAAAAGCTACAGACTGCATTTCCCTTTTTTTTTTTTGTATCATGATTAAATCTGTCTCTAGCATTACACCTTTAAGAAAGATCAAAGGGAGGCAGTAAGGGAAGGAGTGCACACTGACTTCCACTAATTGAAGCAAGCTGAAGCCTCCAGCACCTTCTGCATTTTCCAAAGTTTCCCTCTCTATCTCAGCGTTTCCTCTGCCCTCCTCTGTGGCCTCCCTGCCTCAGCCTCTGCGAGAGCATCCAGATGACTGACACAACAGAGATGCCTTTTATAGCTGCCTGGGTACAGGAGCAGGGATAAAAACATCCCAAATCTCATATAATCACTGGCAGAAACTCACTGCAGTTCTTCCATTGTTTCACTTCCATGACTCCTCTTTTATGCCTCAAAGAAAGAATCCAGGTTTAGAAACTCTTAACAACTTCAGTGTATTAATGCCAGTAACAGTGAAACACTGCATGCAACTCATCCCAGTAACAAAACCTATCAAGCAAAGCTTTGATAAAGCTAGTTTCTCAGCATAACTGTATGTGCAGCAGGAGTTCTTGCCAATCTCCTCCTACTCCAGACCGACCTAATTAAGCTGCTAGAACTTGTAGTGTAAAGATAACCACGGCATCCCAAGTGGGGCTTTGCTATAACCTGACTCTGACTCAAACGCGATAACGCTGAGAGCATTGTGTATTCTGCACTCAGCCAAACAAATGAACTTGGATACCCCTGTCCTTACAATTTACCTCCTCCAGTGTCTCTCCTTCCTTCTCTCATCCATCTGTGCCTTGATTATAAGCTCTTGGGGAACTCCTGGGAGGTGCTGGCTTCACAAGAGAGGCTGTGAGCCAGGGTCTGCACCTGCCTCTATGGAGGCTAAAATTTCCATCCACTCATCCCACGGCCTTTGTGCATGAGCAAGGAAGAGAGTTGCTTGTAAATGCCTCCAAGGGTCAAATGTAACTTTGCCTTTGATGCTTAATAAAGTTTTGAAATCAAAACCACCATGTAAATGTTGTTCTTATTATCAGGTAGGTGTGCTCTGGTTTTCTTCCAAGGGAGCTCAGCTGCTGAAAGTGGCTGGTGCTACAAGCAGATCTTGGATGTTCAACGTTCAACTTTGCAGGGAGTGGACTGACATAGGAGCTTGGCACATAGCAATGAAAGAGGATGCAATCTGATTTGGCAAATTAGCCCCTGGGATGATGCAGTTGCCATATGTACCTAGGTGCCAAATTTCAAATGGAGCAGAGTGACCTGACCCTGACCTTTAGCTCTGAGCACTAAATTCCCTCTCCAGGGAGCCTCTCTAGCCTGAAGAGTGTTTCAAAGCTGTGAAGAGAATAAATGTATTCACCTGGGGGATATTTACAGCAGAACATTTGTTTTCACTTATGCTGAAATCTAAGGAGAGTTTTGGTAGAGTCCCTGCATGTCATTCATTCCATCCACAGGTTTTGCAGCTCTTCTTATGCAGGTGTCTGAGGCCTGTGCAAATCTCTCTGGCTGACTACAAGTATCTGATGAAATCTCTGTTCTAGACAATAATTTGCCCAATTTGGGGTTTTTCAAACTGAAGCAAACATTGTCTTCTTTCTCCCTGCTTACCAAAGACACTGCAGGATAAGTTAAGGAGGCCACCAGCTACAAAAATTCACCACTCTTAATAAATACACTCTAGAAGTTTAAAAGAAGTATGGTAAATAACTTAATCTACACTTTCGAGAAGCTGAGTGTTTTGTTTAGTTTTGTTTTTTTTTTTAATCATTGCACTGCAAACTAGTAGTTAACTTGCTAATTTAAAACAGTTGCCTAATGGGTCATCAGACAGCAAGTAAGACAGGTTAGAATGAAGAATGAATGTTAACTAGAGGTAACACAGAGCTTTCTGAGCATCATACTAGTGTTATGATACCCAAAAAACAGGTATGGTAAAGAAAGCAAAGGAAGGCAAGCAAAAGTTCAAAGACAAGGCAGATTAGTTAAAATAGTTATACAACTCAAAACAACTTTAGACCTTTACAGATCAGTTCAGTAATAAAATGTCACAAAAGGCATCCTCCATGTGGACATGCTTTCACTTGGCTTTTGGCTTTATCATTTTAGTTGACTTGCATTAATTTCTCTGAGTATCTTGGTATGGACACAAAGCCAGAGATAACCTCAAACATGCCTGCTCTTCTGGAAAGCAGTATCAGTTCTAGAAACAACTTCCTTGCTTTTTGCCAATTGACTCAAATGTCAATGGTGTGAAAACTTACCCAAACACTCTTTCAGACTCAGGTTGGCATGAAAGAGATTGTGGAAGTATTCAGAGAGAAGCTGAGAAGAGCTACATGCAGCATTATGGGCCAATGCAGTAGGTTTGGGAAAGGCAGCAGTACAGATGAACCAGGCTTCCATCTAGTCAGCTAGCAGAAATACATCTTTATTTCAAGGAACTGAGTCACTTCTGAAATGCACCATTTGTTTAAATTACAGGAAATGAAGGTTTACAACCGGGGTGAACTTGGCAAACCTTGTTAAGAAAAAACAACAGTTTGTACAATCTGCAGAACCTGATCTCTGGAAGGCTGATCCATCCCTAAAAGCAGCAGCAAAAGGTGAGAGAAGGCTTTGCTAAACTTGTGTTCCTATCCAAGTTTCTCACAGAGAACATCTGTTTGCACCCAACAACATATAGAGGCATTTGATAAACACTTTCTTGCTTCTCACTTTAGGATGGCTCTTTGGCTCACACAAAATGTAACACTACTTTTTATATAGTCTCACTCATTTCACGTGCCATAAAACCAGGCATGAAAAAAGCAAATGCTTAAATATGCAAAGTAAAGCATTTAAAGAAATCTGGGGAAAAAATACTTAGGGTCGTGCATGCAATCTTACTTTAGCTCCCCTTTGCACACATGCTTTAGTTGTGTTTTGTTTTCAAAATCTGGCTCCCACATTTCCTCAGCAATCCCTTCACAGGCTCTGGTTCCCCAACACCACATCAGGCCCACACCTCCACCCTGCAGCACCTGTCATCTTCCTCCACACTGCTGGATGCCAGCAGGAAAAGCTGTAAGTGTAAACGGATGTGCTTTTGCCATCTACCATATTCTCTGCTCCAGAACTTTGCTGGCAGCAAGGACAACTAAGTGGAAGATCTCACTCTGCTGAAGTGTTTCAGCTGAAAGTCACCCAAATAGCTCAGTCTGAAGAAGACTCTCAACAAGGAAATTCACTGTGACAAAGTCTGGGCAGATTGTAAGCATGTAAAAGCAGGGCTTCATGATATAAATTGTAAGATAACCTTGACATTTGGCTTTCCTTCCTGTCTTCTTTACAGGAGGGTGGAAAAGACCTCTGTGTTCTGTGACTTTGAGAAGAATGAAGAGAACACGTCTCCCAAGCTTTCCAAAATAAACAAGGATAATCTGTGTATCCAGGATGACAGCAAAGCTTACCAGTGAGAAGCTTCTAGCAGAGAATGAAGTCAGCTGCACATGACAGAGACAAATGCTGTTTCAAGGAAAAAAAATATGTGCAGAGATTGGACAAGATTTTCCATACTCATTTTGCCTTTAGAAAATAACCCTGAACTTTAGACTTACAAGAACTCACTGAGAGACAAGCATCTTTTACCTTGCCTCAACAGCTTCAGAAGAATGGTAAGAATAAATCATGGGAACAAACAAAATAGTCATAAAAACCCCTTGTTGCATGACACAGGCTAGAGTAGAGGATGTACTCAGACAGTGATTCATGAGCAATGCTCCTGAAACTGCTATTGTGTCATTTCCTAACACCTCCCAATTCCTACCAGCAGGCTAAAGCAGCAATTAAAGAAGTGGGAGTACTCTGCAAGCCTTCCCTGTCTGTCACAGGCCCACATCCAGGTATTTATTAGGTAATCCAATTACTATGATGTGATCTTCCTTCATGCATAAATGTCTAGTCAGACTACAGGACAGCCTATCAACCTGGGTGTTTTCCTTAGGATGCAAGCCTCCGTTCCTCCAGTAACAGAGGTTATTACAAAACACAGCCACTGCACAACACATTGCACCTCCTCTGCATCTCCTCCTCTCTCACTGTTTTCCAGTTGTCTGGAGAGCACCTACACGCCCAACCACAATGGGAACAGGTTGAGACCAGTCTCCTGTACCCACCTCTCGGACCACACTTTCTTCCAGCCTCCCCTTGAACCTGGGAGGAGCTTCCCATTAACACCTCCAGACCTGCCTCATCATCCTCCTCAAAACTTTCTTTTCTGGCAATGCCACTGACAGCAGTTAGGTCTCCCAGGTCTGACAAAGCCACTCCTCACCATGTTGGCTTATGGGACCTCTTTAGAGCTCACGCACACTCTCTCCTGCTTTTTCCCTGGAAGATGCATTACCTGTAGTGGGGACAGCCTTTTTGTGACCTAAGTATCCTAGTGAGGATATGGTCCTTGGCTGGAGCTCCTGGGGGCTTTGATAAAACACACAGGTCATTTCCAGCATCACCAACAGAGCTTTCTTTAGAAATCAATGGCGAAGCTGCAGGACTGACTATGCTGACCCAGGAGAGCAACACTGAAGAACTTGGATTCCTGGCCAGTGTGTGAGGCAAGTCCCCGTTTATACTCCATTTGAAACAGGCTTTTTCAAGTGATGCAGGGCTTTTGCTTGGAAATAAGCCAAGGGAGGACCTTGGGCTGTATCCATTGACCTCTGATGACAGAGATTAGATAACAAGTGAATGGAAGTACTTTCAGCAGTGGTTCTGTGTGCTGACAGACATAATAAAGAGCATGTATCATGGCAATACTCAGCATATACAATTTCCTGGAGAGACTACTCAGTGAGAAAAAGAGGCTTTGGTATGTCCCTGTTTGTTACACTGATTTTCCTCAGTTTCCTGAAGGAGAGAATACTTTCCAGCTCACTCCTGCTCTGAAAAATGCCACAGCCTCTCCAAATGAAACTTGCAGTTCTTGATGCTCAAGAGTCACTTCAAAACAGCCTTTATTTCCTTTGATTCAATGTTTTTCACACTATGCTTTAACATGAAATATCTGATAAAATAAGACCCAGAAGTTAAGGCATAGGAGAGGAAGACGTGCAGGTGGAATGGCAGGTACACCTCTGGCCAAGTGAAAATGATAAATAAAACCAAAACCAGCAAGGGACTTCCTAAACAGAACAGATCACAGCAACCTGTCCAGAGGTCTGTCAGGGAGGGTTCACAAGCAACATCCAAGCCACAGACACAGGTACAGAGTCTAAAGCTCCTCTCCCTGCTCTGTGTCTCCTTCACCCTGTGCGGGTAGAGGCAGCTGCTATGAGGAACAAGCAATGTCTCTTTCCTGTGTGAAGCTCTGCTGAGCCCTGGACACATCACAGAGGCCTTCATGGAGCAGCTGATCCGGACAGGAATCCCAGTAATCGAATCACGGCGGTGGCTTCAACGCGGTTCCCCCTGCACTGTACGGAAGGCCACCGGCAAGGATTACCCAGGACAATTTAATTATGTGTGAAAACAGCTGCAAAGCTTTATGGGATTTTAGGGCTGTTGTTCTTTGGATAGGAGGAGGGAAAGGAGAGGGAATCAGACATGGAGCGAGCTGGCTGGGAATGATGGCAGGGAAACACCGTGTCATACACATGAGCAGAAGATTAAGGACTGATACATACAAAGCCAGTTTTTCTCAAAGGGTTTGCTTTTCATGACTTGTCACCTGGAACGGGGTCAGTGTGACCTGCTGAACCCCACATCCCATGTGCCATAAGAGATGACTGCTCATTTCCTGCACACACCTCCCTATAGAGAAAAGCCAACTTTGCCACTGTTTACCTGTGCAGCTGTGTTAAAAGACCATGGTGGCCTAAGTGACAGTCAGGTGCACTCTTGCTGAAACTAGCTGAAATCTTGGTCATATTTAAATAAATCAGGATTTTATTGCTGCCTTTGAACAGGCCAGAGATTCACCCGTGGGAATACAGTGTCTGGAGAACAGAAGGTAATAAGGTCCAAGGAAAAACTACAGATTGTCTTTTAGACCACCTTTTCTCTCCTTGATTCCATTAAAAGGTCCTTGTGCCTTGTAAAATATCTTTAGAGGAAAACAAACAACCACTGAGAATACTTCACTGGGTACTGCTTTCCTCAGGCATGATGAGAGCTCATCAATGCATTCTGTAAGCTGTTTGATTTAAGGACTCCACCAAACATGTCTCACACAAGAATTACAATACATGTGGTATTTGTTTGTTTTTATTTCAGTTTTATTTCTGGATTCTACTTTGCTCTGTAAATTATTTTTCTTGCATGACAAGCAATATCCAGTTACTCATGCGCTGCCTTTTTTTGTTTTAAGTTGACATTTTGCCCGAACTTAAGACAACAAGATGCTTACTAGAAGTTCTCCTAGCTTCAACAAGGTCTTCCATAATTCTGGCTTTTAAAAACTAGTACATACTAAACCTAACACACATAAAACCAAGGCACACAGTTAGTGACATCAGCCACAATTTCCATTCCACATGCATGTATGTTCTTTGTCTATGCACAATGGTGCTTCCAACCTGAAAACAATGCATTCAAGGAAAGAAATATGGGCTTGTGTGATGGGATTTCCAATGGAGCCTCAAGGACTTTGGTGTCCCCAGACTATAAAGAAAGTCCAGAGAACAGAGTGCTTAACATCTCCAGCCTCCTTTGAATTCCCAGCCTTACTGAACGAAGAATAAAGAAAGCAGGAATCCACTAATTAAAGAGAAATGGGGCTTATTTGTCTTGGTTTCTGAAGTCACAGCTCTCCACTTCGGAAAACACAAGTTTCTCACCAGTTCTTTTCTGCCCTAGGGCTGTGACCTAAGCAGCTTAAATGATACACAGATTTTGGTCAAAATCTGCTCCTTATTTACTGGACTTCAAATGTGCAAGCAATTACGGAATGGGTCTCGTTTATTGAATAAAAGTATTTAGGCATTATGTTTACAAAGGCCTAGAAACATTAAAATCTAGTGAAAAACAATTATTTTTACAGAATACATCTGCAAGCAATATGAAGTCATTTTGTTTTTATAAATTTCTCCGTAATAGACTTATTGTTGATGTGGAAAATGTTCACATTGCAGCAGTGAATAATTTTGAAATGCCAAACCTAATAAAGGAGAAATTATTGCAAATAATATCACAGCCCTTAAAGAAAAAAAAAAAAAAAAAAAAAAAAAGCCGAAATACCAGCGGTTTCCTGACTAGTCAATCCTCCTCAGATTGGCAGAAACTCTTCAGACTAATCAGGAAGAGTTAGACAAACAGTTACTTTATTATGGAGGCTGTCAAATAAATCAGAATCTGGCAAGCAAGTGTTTTTGAGCCCTGCAGCCGGCCTGGCTTCTTTTCCTGTAAACCCAGGGCAGTTACAACAGACCCACGGATGTGTGTGTTTGTCTGCAGAGCAACGTGGAGGCTTCAGGTCCCTAAACAAAACATCTTCCAGATCTGGGCCAGCATTTTTCTTGGCTTCCTCAGGTTTTGTTGTGGAACATGGCTGAGAGAAGAAATGTTTTCTAACCAATTAATTCAAGTCACTGCTGTTATTTTTAATGGAGAGCTCTGAAGCTCAGCTCACAAAGGGTAATGAGAAAATAATATTTTAAACAACATCATCAGAGGAATTAGGTCATGGACTTGAACTGCATTACCCAGTTCTCGCCACAGAGTTATTTTGCCCCCCCAGTGTTTGCTCTTTACAATGGCATGATGAATGGGAATTTTGCCTAAGGTACAAGCCTGAGACACAGCCACAGCTGAAGGTCAGAGAACAGCGAGTTTCAGCACTCAGCCACAAGAAATGGGCTCTTGTGCTGCTACAGCCCTGACTCCAAACCCGCTCCCAATGCCTGTGGGCTTCCTGTGTTTGGGAGTGAATGAAAAACGAGATGGTTTTAGCAGGGCACTGGGGCACTGGCTTAATACACTGTCTCACAGCACTTGAAGTATTTAAACTGATGGAGAGGATCATCTACTTAGGTACATGATTAGCATTGCTCAGGCATTCTGCTGAATAGAGGGAAGAAGAGTAACTACGTTGAGAGGTAATGACATCACATTTTCTACCTCTATTCAATCATTTTTGTGTTGTTTAGCTGCCTTGGACAACATTAACTTGAAAGACAACCACAAGGCATAGGGAAGGCAAAAGGAAGACAGAAGAAGAAAGAAGAAGAAGAAGAGTAGGTAGGGAGAAGAAAGTTTGAAATTATAAAACAGAATGGATTTAATTATCACTGGGGCTTGCAGACCTGTTTGAAATGTTTTCAAGCACTGCTACTGTATTGAATCTATCCACCAGCTGAACAGCCAAGGATTGTAGCTGGAAACTGTATGATTGCCCAGGCAAGAACTGTCCTCCCTACCACCTCCTTTAAATCCATGGCAATGCAAACTGGCAGCACTGACAAATCAATTCAACACCAGTGATCATACAGACTGGCTAAGAAAGTGGGATATCCTAACTTTTGAAGCTAATAAGATGGCTTAATTTTTTTTTTTTTTTTTGCACTAGACCACATTAAAAGCAAGTAGCACAGATACACTTGCACCTGCTTCCATATGAAAGTGGTAGCTAGTGAAGTGCTATTCTTAATGTGAATTAACTTTTAATACACATCTGCTTTAGTTCTAATTGACTTTAGAGATCTCCTAAAAATAACTGGCAGGCACACTTCTCCCCTTCCCTGTTTCTCAATATGGATTGTCTGTCTTATTGGTCCTAAAATGTAACACTTGCATTTAAAAAATACAAACAACAATATTTAAAAAATACTAAACACAAACAACCACTAACTGCATACCATCCTATATATAACATTTGGTAGGTTTTGTGAGGAAGAGCCATGGCTTGGTCCTTGAAGGCAGCCTGTCTCATGGAGAAAACCACCAGTGAGAGATTGGCATCTTATAGCCCAGGGCTGACAGCAGGGCAGAGCAGAGGAGATGCCACTGATGCTGGCAGATAAAAACTGAGAGACGGGAGATGGACAAGAAACTCATGTATCACAAAAAAAAAGGGAGCCTAAAAATACAAGGATAGGAGGGAGATCTTTTTTGGGGGATATATGTTGTTTTATGGGAACAAGTAATCACCATTTTAGGGGAACAATCAATAATCACAGTACCAAAAATCTTACTTCCTTCAACTTCACATTCTGCAAGCAGGGTGAGATTATCTACAAATTTAAAGAGGGTGAAAATGGCTGCAGTTACTCAGTAACTGGGATCTGAGTGTCTATAATATATAGTGACATGCATAACACACATTGGTCACTTCAGCCACCTTTGTGGCAATTAATAAAAAGAACAGACACCTTAAAATCTTTGTTGGTTACCAAAGGTTACTCTGTGCTTTTATCCTTGCATGATACCATAATTGAGTTTATATATGAATGGGATCCCCTTCAATTTTAGGCTAATGTTCTTTTATATTTATAGTATTCAGGATAGTGACACATGCTTGATTACCTTTAAAACACTTATCATGATTCCATTTAAAAATAAATGAATCCCATTTAAAAGTGACTTGTCCCCATCTTCTCGTATTTATGGACAAGGACATATGGGGCTGATTTCCCTCATTATTAAGAAGCACGTCTGAGGCTTAAATCATTTAAATTATTCATTGACAGCAATTGGGCTACTCATACAAACTCCTACTTACATAAGGAGTCCCAATGATAGACCAGTCAAGTGGATGAAGATGGCTGAACATGTTTTGGGATGCACGGAGCATCCACAGACACTGCTGACTTTGATTAGGGTGAGAAGTACTTTTGAAAATGGAGCCCCACCTTCACTAATTAATATAATTTAGCTGAGACATTCAACATGCTTGTTCTGAATGACTTTTTCTTCACAGGTCACCATGACTGAGGTCCTGAGTGATGATCAGCAGCAGCTGGAGGAACAGGAGTGACTCTGCATCAATTACCTCAACAAAACCCCAGCCTGTTACCAGACACTTCTAGAGCACTGGCTTACATGGAACCTCCCTTTTTGGTGTGGGTTCCCAGTGATCCTGAGAGCAGTCAGACACAAGGTGCACATCTCTGCCCAACCTGGGCTGTGAAAGCTTTCACAAAGAACAAAACTAAGCAAATAAAGAGAAGAATCTTCAAGCAGCAGAAAATGCCCCGTCTCTAGTGTGAATTTTCCTGTTCCTGCAATACTGAAATTGGAGACAGGAGATAGATAAATCAACTGCATTGTTGAGCTTGGACTGTAACAGTCCAAATAACAAAGGCTGTAAGCCTTTAAAATTCTGCTATAAAGAGACTTTCCAGCCTATCACAGACTACTGAGCTCTCTGGCCACCTCAGCACTGAAGACCTTGAGCTAACTGTTAGTGTGTTTCCAATCAGTGCAGTCAGTGAGAGAACAGGAATCATCCTTCATGGAAAAGAAAAGTTATTGTTATTCTTTGCAATGTTTTATTTTTAATTAAAAAGACATGTTTCTTGCTCTCCTCAGAATGAGCCAAAGGAACATTTGCAGTCATTTTCAGGTCACATTATATTGCAGATATTGCAGCTGATTTCACAGCTATGTGGGCGAATTATTATTTTTCTCCAAGACTAAATCATTATCAAGGAAAAAGTAGACAGTGAGCACCACCAACACCTAGAGGTTACAATCTATTTTAGGAAAACATGGTCTCTTGGAAGAAGACACTTTCATGTTTCAGCCATTTCTCTCTTCCCTGCCCAGCCCCAACTCCGAGCCCCAGCATATCCTGGACTCTGTTCCTATATGTGATCCTGATGGTAAAGATTTTGTTTCGTTTCTGTTTCCCCTAAGAAAGGCAAAAAGGTTAGTAAGTCTTTAAACTCGCAGCTCTTATGGCTGTTAATATTTCACATTGCCAGCAGGGAAAGGAATTAAAACTACCAGTAGCTATCCAGATAGATTTTAAAATCCCCTTCCCTCCCCCTTCTCTCTGCCTCCCTCAGCTTCAGAGGATATTTTCCCCGCAAATTGGTTTTAAATTAAGGAAGGTGATGAAGGCAATGTGCCGTCTCAGCATTTTCCCAGGTGCACTTAATCTAATTTCATTAAGGAGATCAGGACAGATGATCGCTACAGTCGAAACATTAAGTCTGTCCATTTTTGTATAAAAAACCCATTAAGTCTGTCAAAGTGTCGGCGGGTGGGCTGTTTATTATTGGAGATGAAGGCGCGCTTTGCTTCCCCAATAAACTGTCAGGAGTAGTAAACCACAAATTAAGTCAGCTGCTGCCAAAGATTTAGGCAAAGATCTCCAACTAATTTTGACACAGGTGTGACAAAGGCCAAGGCAAGGCTTGGAAACCTTGGAAACCAAGCCTGTTGCATGTGTTTGAGATATTTCAATCTGACCATTGAAGAGTGGAAGACTGGGCATCAGTGGGTATGATCAAGACCTGCTGATGCTTCTTACACTCCAGACAGAATTGATGGGATCTGTGCTGCATCGTGTGCCCCAGAGCAAAACCTGCAGAGTTCACCTTAAGCAGACAAGAACTGATAAAAGCTTCGTTCAAGCCACTGCTCTGTTTTGAACTTAGGCACAGCTCTGACTGAAATGTAGAATCACATTCCTCAGGCAGTCATACAGGTATCAAACAAAATTAGAGGAAACTCATCAAAATGCAGAAATTTTGGAAGACCAAGAGCCATGACAGGAATCAAGTGAAGCTTTCAGATACTACTGCCAAGGAGAACATTTTCCTTCTCAAGAAAAATGCAGCTGGGTAGAACTTGGTATTAAAGACCATCAGGGAATGTTAAAAAGTATAAAGTATTAACTGGAATTACACAATCTTTACATACAGAGAAACTAATAATGACTAATATGGAATCAGAAGTGACATTGTAACTTGCATTTTGTGAAGAGGGAAAAGTCTCATGTTTGCAGATAATGTGCTTTGAGCATCAAGGGTGGGCAGAGCAGAGGAAGGTTCATTTTCCCACCCCAGGTGCAGCCAGGGCATGAACAGAGCCCACTTGAGCTGCATCCTTTATTCCTGCCCAGGAGAGACTGTGCTGCACACTGTGCCCTTCTGTATTACTTCACCTGGCAAACCATTTTGGAATGCAGGAAAGGGAAACTCTGCAAGCCAAATGAGGGCCTGCAATTGTGGCTGTTGGAGCATGCATCCTCCAGAATTCTCATCTCCTTGGCATCTTTACAGTTAATTATGTAATTTGACTTGATTAATTGAATTGCTTAACTCAATTGCCAATTCCTATCACCTGCCTACTCTGTTATGTGCTATCTGATCACCTTCCAAGGAGTTACTGCCATTGCACAGGTAGCTCTCTGGAGCTCAGACTATATGTTATAATGGTGTTTCTTGATGTGGGCAGACAGTTGTACAAAATTGTTCTCTTTCCTGTTGCCTCACATCTTAAAAGTTTCTTTACAAGGTCCCTGGTAAGACAAGAAAATGCTCCTGGATGGGGAACTGGAACAGGGAGATGTTAAACAATGGAGAAAGCAGAGAGCCAGGGACATGCTGACTGCCAACAACAGTACTGGTATTATCCTGTTGTGCCCAAGAGCTCTCCATAAGATCTCTTCAAGCCTTTTATGTAAGTTAATGATGGATTTTTTTCAGCAAACTAGAAGGCTCTTCTCATTGTTTGCTTTGAAACCTCTTTTCTACATTTTCAAGAATGAATATGGGCACCACAGACTGCGATGACTCAGCTTGTTATATACAGACTAATGTACTTAAAGTTTGAGGTTTTGTCTGGATAAGAGAAAAACACAAAATCTCAGTAGGAGGGGAGCACACTGGAGGTGAAGCTTTGACTCATTTTTTAAACTGTATTCTTGCTTTATTTAAATATAAAGGTCAAGAAGGGCTATTATTACTAATAATATTTACCAGAGCTGTAGTTGAGAAGCACAACTTGGAAAACTCCTCTCCCTCTGGAAGGACTTGCAGGGCTTAACTCAACTGCCCCAAGTCTCAGTGGGAACCTTTGTCTGCTCCATGCACATGGTGGGTGGAACGATGGCAGCCCAGGGCATGCCAAGTCTCTCCCCCATCTGGCATTTCCCAAAGAGCAACAAAGTGAACTGGGTATGCAGTGGGCTTAGAGAATCTTATTTTTCTGGTAAATCTATTCATGGAGAACGATGAAATAAAACAAATTCACTGAATTTTTGTCTTCCTGTACTGGCAACAACATTACATTTGCCTGTTTATAGCACCCAACTCTTTCAAGAGCTACAAGGTTATTTTAAATTCAATATTTTGATATTGCTTAAAAAGCAGATCTGTTTTTAATAACAACATGCAGATTGTCTGTAAAACAGAGGCTTTCTTCCATTAGGAGAACTAACAGTCTTTACCCAGTTACTACTATATGAGAGTGAGATTTCTCACCAGTTTTGTATCTGTATCACTGGGTTTTCTGTCTGTAAGAAATAACCCTTAGCAGAAGCACTGATTCTGTGCATATATGCAATACTACTGCATGATGCTAAGCCTGCAGCAGAGCCCAACCACACACTTCCACAAGGGCATTCAGCACTGCTGTCCATAAGCCAGAGCATGCTACGGTAAAAACCACTTCAGTTCTGAGAACCCAGCTGGGAAGTAACTGGCAAGTGGAGATTTCTCCTATTAGCCACAGCTGAAAACTGTCATAGACTGAAGTGCAATGCTAATATAAGTGCAAACACTGCCATGTGAAAGTCCTCAGTTCAATTCCATGTTTGATTTTTCCCTTCTGCTGCAACCAGTATGAATCTCAATTTCTGGAAAAGTACCAAGTTTGATTTCTCAGAGAAAAGGACAACTGAATGATGGACAAAGTCTGGGGACCTTGGTCTGGGTAGACTTCAAAAATAGCAAATAACCTGAAGCGGGAACGAAACTTCCAGCCTCATAAAAATAACTGACTTATCAGAGGGAATCCACTTTTCCTATTGCTAGATAAAATGTAATGAGCAGAGGAAGAGAAGCCTCCAGCAACAGTGCTGGAGGGGGCTTTTTTACTGCTGGGTAATCTCATACACCAACACACACACAGAGGGTGACCATTCCTACTAGAGCAACTCCTAGACCTCTCTTCCTTATTACATCCCTTCCTCCTGCTGCCTTAATTACGATTTTTCCTGTGGGCTTGTGGATACCCCCTTTCAAGGTCAACACAGCTGGAACAACAGTGATAATTTCATCCCCTAGATCTTCCACACAGATTGTTCTTCTCGTTGCTTCTACTCTTAGCACCTCCATCTCTCACTCAAGCCCACAGTTCTCAGCACTCTCTTTGACTCAAAATACTCCTGACATCAAAATACTCAACCTGTGTTTTAAGTCCTGTATATCCTTGTCCTCTATAACATAATGAGCATCCTCTGTTTATCCACACAACTAAACTTTTGGTCAAGCTACCTCACCCTGCATTTAGCATTTTATCATTCCTTTGGTGGCAGCAGATGTAACTGCATCTTTATGCCAAGGAGAAGTTGCTGCAATATCATTTTCCTACTCTGTGGCTTTGCTTCCTACACAGCTTCTCACTTCCTGAATGGCAAACTATCACTCTTCGTGTTTTGACTCTTTCACAGCTTACCTCTTCTTCCCAACACTGACATTCAGCATTGCTGTAAACTTCCATCTCTCACTAGTCTGATTTGATCACCTCCTTGTTAAACTTTCAAATAAGCACCTCCTTACTACTTACCACCGTGCCTTTTGCTGCAGAGAATAACTTGCCATTCACAGCCATAAAGCTACCTGACTTTCTCTCCCAAATGCCTCCTAAAACCTTAATACCTACAAATACCTCTTTAGATTAATACCTACAAAACCAAAGCTGGACAACAACGAGGCTGCTGGCATACTGAAACAGTGCTGCTGTTGACAGTGTCCCCTCATTCACCTGAGTCCCTTCTCTCTCATCTCATCCTTAAGCCATGGGCTGCTCTGTGTTTTTACAGCATGTAGCAGGGTGGGAATCCAGCCTCAGAGGGAGGGATCACAGCACCACCGTGCTGCTTCCCTTCCCATCTATCACAGGTCAAAATGCACCTGCTCTCATGTTGCTGCCAACTTCCAGGCTCCTACTGGGATGCTGGAATTAGCAAACTACAGCGTGGCAAGGCTGATTCACATTGCCTGAAGCACAGCCTAAGGAACTCACTGGGCTGCTGCAGGAAATCATGAGAAAAAAATGACTTCAAAACTTTCTGTCTCCACCTTGCATTTAACTTTACTTGTCTGAGGGGTTGCTTGCTATAGCTAAAACACAAACTGCAGAACAAACACACACTAAACACTGACTGAACTTAGAAATACAGATCTTCCTTAGCACTACATTATATGAAGAACGCTTGATATCTACCCCTGATTTGTAGAGCTCACTTACACTGCAGGGCAATGTATTTAAGCTGACAACCCACAATTTCACACAGAGCAGACAGAAGTCCGAAACTGAAAGAACATGAACACTGAAGTACTTTTAAAGAAAGAAACAGGCGCCTTTTTTAATGCAATCTTGAGCACTGTTATTAAAAAAATTAGAGCAACATTTTGGAGTAACGAGCAGAGATTACTCATTCCCTTGTTTTACACAAGTTGACTTTTGGCTTTCTGCAGAACACCATTTAACAAAGCACATTACCAAGCTGCTAGCCACTTTTCACAGTGATGCTAAAGCAGGTAAGAGACAATAAGTGGAACTGTTGATGGTTTATATTACTCTATTATGCTAATGTTCACTAAAGTATGCCATAAGCTCTCTCATTACATGTGTATAAACCAATTCTCTGTGGTGTTATTCCTGTGCTAAATGCTATAACTACATAAATCTTGAATTAATGGAGACTTTATAGTTCCTGAAAATGAAGGGTAATTGCTATCTGTTAATGCTGTTGTTGCTATTAAAGGAAGTATATATTTTCAGTAACAATGTTTATGGACCGTGAGCTTCACATCTCAGCTACTGCACAGAGCAGAGACAGTATAATACAAGTATCAGACTGACTCCCTTTCTCTCCCTCCTCCCTCTCAAAAAGCACAGTATCATTTCCACAGCAAGCAACACTGCAATCCTCCTAACAGCTGTAGAGCCCAAACCAATGTCCTTGATTGAACATATATTAAAGGAAACACTATTTGCATTTCCATCTCTGGGAATGCATGATTTGCTAAGTTTCTCGCTTGGTTAAATGGCTGGACAGCTCACTTTATTAGTTTGGGTATCTCAAACAGTTCTGTGAGAAGTGCGTGGTGACAGAATGATAGGTGTGAGAAAGTATCATCCCACTTACTTCCTCTGAGATTTCAGCAGTGATGCACAAGTGAAAGGCTATACTTGGCCAGAGACAGTTCTCAGAAAGTAGATGGGATTGACAAGTCCCCAGCCTTGAGCTCCTCTTCTCCGATTATTAAAAACAGCAGCGCAATGTTTGGAAACACTCTCACAATCTGCAGTGAAACTCTACCTTGCACTAAAGTAGTGGCTCCCCTTTCTGATACACTGGATGTGTGACTGATGATGCTCAATTGCTTTTCTCCCTTGGAGCCCTGCACTGCGCTGCACACGGGAAAAACCCAAACCATCAGGAGTGTGTTTATATTTTACAATGCAGTGAGGGTAAAACCTTAATTTTACTCTAACGTCTATGTTTGAAAACATTAAGAACTCCATAGCCCATATACCTATGAACTAAATAAATAGTGGATAATTACTAGCATGGTACAGAGAGAGAAGTAGGAGGTGGAAAATCTCAGTTTTGCTTCTAGCCCTGCTGCTGACTCAGTTTGTACGTGTACATGAACTTTTTTTGTCTGCTTTCCTCGTGAGTTTGATGCAGGCAAAACTGATCTGCTGTTTATGACTAACAAAAAAATGATATGCAAATCAAAACTACATTAGTAATCCCTGCCCTGCCCTTCCTTAATGCCAGTGTGTGTAGGTGTACCTCGAAAAAGCTGGTTCTTGCTGACCAGGCAGGAGAGCAGCATTGCTCTGCAGCAGTGGGGAAAGAAGCCGACCCATCACGCAATTCAGAAAGGCTGGTGCTGGGCTGGGCACTGCACTGAATACTCCAACTGGCTGTAACAGCCTGGCAGCGTTATTAGGAGAAACATCTTCCCATCAGATGAAGGAGGAAAATGAGTGCAGTCCCTCAGGACAGTCACACCAAAATTTTTATAGCTCTTTGTTGCATCAGTCAGATGTTTAGACAAACACTGAATAAGTTTCCAGGGGAGTGTAGCATCTCAGATACCAACAGAGTGAGCCATGCTGCCCCCGTGGTCCCCAACTGGAAGGCAATGTTGCACTTACATTATCCCCATGAAAGGTTGGAAGCATCTTCACTTCAACCCTGGTGAGTTTACATGCATGTGCCCACATCTTTGCTGACAAGAAAAGCAACCCCACTTAATTCCAGAGACCTATTTAATAGAAGCGTGTCATGTTCCACATCTCTGCAGATCAGCCAAGAGATAGAAAAATGATGATCTTGTGCTGCTCTCTTTATGAAGAAAAGAAATGTTATTATTAAGGCAGAGACACCTTAAGGAGAAGGTAGCTGGGAAATAGGTGAGCCTAGAAGGTCAAATTACAGTTACAGAAATGCAAAGAAATGTCATTTTAGTGGTGAGAACACTATAATAGCCTTTCATTTGCTGTAAAGGACAGCAAGTTACCAGCCAAACACAATGCAGCTTCCTCTGAAGGTAACCTCAGATCCCACATTCTGAAAGCTAATCAATGTTGTTCAGATTTCAATTTCTTCTCTACAAGGTGAAGTCAAACCTAATCTAACAAACGTCAGTCTCAGATGTAATGCCGCTAGCTGGGTCTACCAGTGTAATTTAGATAATCATTAATAGCATAGCTGTATAATAAAACTACATGTCACTTACAACTTCATCTGAGGTTTGACTGGCACATCTTTAAACAGTTTTCTAAGTGATTGCTTTTACTTCCTTTGATTGGGCAGTGTGAGAAATGTTTTAACCCAATGGTATCTAAGCTTTTAGGGAATAATATTTCACCCTCACCACCCCTGCTGTCAGCTCTGCTGCTGTGTAACCTTGTAAGAAACAGATCCTGGGGAAAGGGGTGGTTTCAGGGAGTGACTTTATACATATATACACATATAAAATTAAAACAATATAAAATAAAATATGTACAGTTTCTTTCATTCAACACACACAATTTAAATGTTTCTCTTCAATCAAGCCCTCATCTCAAAACACAGCTTTTGCCACACTCCAAGGATATTTAGTACCTGATGGGATTTTTAAAAGAAGTTGAAGAAACCCTAATGGTTCTAAAGCTCTAACAGTACTAACAAAAAGCAAAAGACTTAACCAGGAGAAGCTGTTAGAGCAGTCTCTTGAACTCATGGTAACCTCTGATGCATGGCCGCAGCTGGGTGAGCTGCTGAGGACACAGTGCTGTGTGAAGTCAGCCTTTACTTCTGTAATGCTGAACCAGGAGAAAACTGTGCCACAGCTTCTCATGAATGAATGCAAGACACTGGACAGCCAAAATATAATAAAGGTTTGATGAAGATCTGACCTGAGACTGCTAAGTTTGATCTGCCAGAAGCTGACAAGAAATACTCAAGTCTTCTATATATTTGATGTTTAAAAGCATGGTACCACTGGTGCTACACAGTGGGACTTGTCTGCTTTCCTTACAGAGGTGAACAAGAAATCCCCATACTCAAACACACAACAACAACCTTACAATGACCAGCGTCTGTATTCAAAAGAAGGTCAGAAAAATCATTGCTCTGTGATAAATATGCATGCAACATGACAAAACACTCCTCGACAGTCACCACACTGCCTTGGAGGGCAGGTCCCATCTTCCAAACTGATTACAAAATGGACATCTTCAAATGCTACTATATATAAAATATGGGCTCCCGACAAGTTATCAGAGGGAACTTCCTCTGAAACAGCACTAACACTGTAACTCAGGTCTTACCAAATGCTCACATAATAATGAATAAAGACTATTACATTAACGGGACTTTCTTTCCTGTAAGCAGAAGCTAGCAAAGATCACAGAGTAGCTGTTCTGATGCTTTTTCATTTAATTGTAGATATTTTTAAAAGTGACATGAAGACTGGAGGAAAATGTTATTTGCAAATTCATTCTTATTTTGACTATCAGGGAATTTCCAGGCATATGAAATAAGAAAATTCAGTCTTACCTTATCGTCAATATCGCTCTCACTGTCACACTGTGGATTAGAGAGAGAAAAAAAGATTTTGAGAAACACTTTATGTACAGGGATCTTTTGCATCATCCTCTTAAATCTTTAGGATAGCTGTTTATGATGTTCACAGTTCAATGAAACACACTTTAGATGTTTGCAGTAATGCCTTTTACAGTGCTAGCATAAACCAGACAAAGCCAGATTCTCTCTTATACAAATTTATGTTGTACTCTTACTTGGATGGGAGAAAACAAACTTTAAACAAAAAAGACAATCAGTGATGCATTATAACAACCACTGTAACATGAGTACCACAACAAAATGCATGACTTTTTATCATCCCAAATCGGGGAATATATAGTAACAGTTTTGCATTGCTTCACCTTGATAAGCACTTTGTCATCTAACAAGGAAACTGTGAAACTGGCAATCAATTTCTAATTTAATGAGTGGTACCAAGAATAGTAATTAAAATACATCATAAATTCTGGTACATTTTTTAGTTTGAATGAGATCACGATCCCAGGAGGAAGTGTTTACTTAAAGAGTTTTGGAGTGCAATCACTTTCAGGCTCTGAAAATGAAATGCTCTATTTTCACAGCACAAATGATGGAAATGTTTAGTTTGAGCACTGAACATTTCAGGACATGCACATCTTACTGGCTGGAGCTCAGAAAGATTTACAGTTGGGAACAGAAGTAAATCTCTTGGTGTCTGTTATGCTGACAGAAATGGTCAGTGTGTTTTGTAGCCTTGGTGCCCCCAATGGGAATTTTCTCCTTCAGCCAACTGCTGATGAGGATGGCCCAGCAGGTTTCTGTAACTGGCAGCACCTTATAGAGTTCACTGGGTCAACAAGAGAGGACTCTGCAAGCCAGCACTGACAAGTTCCAAATGTGAAAATAGTCCATGAGAATGCACATGGTTGGGTGTCATGAATGTAAAAGAAGAAATAAATCTGTTGGGTCATTTTGCCCAGATCTTCCTCCTGGAATGGGGAAGGGAGATCTTTCCTGTCACATTCTTTTATCCTAAAGTCACACAGCAGAAATTTCAGCTGTTACATTCTTAGTTTTCTGCTGATTTATGAGAGAATATTTAATCTCTTCTTCTATTTGGCACAGGGAATGATTGACCCTAAATACTTGAGGAATCTTTTATTCTAAAATTCTCTGAAACACACTGAGCACATGAAGAGCCTCAATATATTGGAGGAATCTCTGACAGTGATTCTGCAGTGAAAAGTGCTCAGCTTCCCAACTGACACCTTATTCCCATTTCACTGCAGTGAAAATACTTGGTTTACAGAATCTTTCTACAGTCTTGACTAAGTAGAACTCTTTTTCTTTCAAAATGAAACCATTTTACACTGCCCTACATGATCCACAGCATGCCTTTCACTGAGAAATCCAACTGTTCAGTAGGACGTGCACAGATCTAATTGTATGTGTAACCATTCTGGAAAATAACGAGCCTGAAGAAAAATGGAAGAAGTAATAGGACACTGCCTTGCAGGGGCCAGGAGCTGTGGGTGGGCAATTTCTACTGGAATAACCAGTGTTAATACCAGCAAACTGCACAGAGTCCCAGCCAATTACTTTGTCTTAGGCAAGAACATCAGATAGCCATGTCTTTAGTAAATACCTTGCCATAAGCCATTTGTGCCTTTTTGGTGACTTTTATTGTCACTGACCTTTATGAAAATTATTATACAAAACACAGTTTCTGGTTTGGTTTTTTTTTAATTTTTTTTTCACAAGCCAAAACTAATATCAGTCCTGATAAATCATCATGAGCAGTCATCTGCTGACTTCCCCAAACCTGTGTCATGCAACCACAAACAATTAGAAAACTCTGCTCTGGGCTTGGAATGGGACTAATTGTCCATCACACTGAGACACGCTGGAACAGGTTTGCTGGGCAGAGGCTGCCCCAGTACCTGCTGCATTTGTGCTTGCTCAAGACAGCGATAATTCACGCTGACAGAGCAACACATTCATCAAAACCGAGCTGGGGGGTGGGGGAAGATGCAGTCACAGCAGTCCACTTCTGATTATTTACAAGCTCCTGAGAAACACTGGCTGAGTGAAGGGAAGCCTTTCACCTCCACCCAGGGGGGGCTCAAATCAAGTCCTAATGCTACATGGACTGTGCATTCTCCCAAATTACCAGCATAATGGAGTGGGTCACAAAGACCTTGGTATTTTACCCTTTAAAGCCAGTCTTCGCAAAAGTATCCTAAGTTACCATTTTAATCCTGGTGCTCACTCAACGTGAACACTTGTATTTTAGAGGCAGAATATTTTGACGTGATTCATGGTTCAGACTAAAGCATGTTGCAGTAGAATTACACTTATCACAAGAATGGCATAAAAATAAGTTAGCACACTCAGCCATGGGTTTCTTCAAATTGTATGCTTAGGCAATATCAATACAAATTTTAATTCTAACAGGGGCTTAAAGAACTATACACTGCAGTAATGAAATAACCAAATAAATTAAACTCCGAAGTCTGTTGACTAGAAAGTATTCAAAAGCATCATTAAAACTCAGAGGCTTTTGCCTTGGTTTAATAAAACCTCAGTACTGTAAACATTACCAAATTTAGCCAAGAACTATTTGAGATGTAAACAATTTTTCTGAACTTTAGTAACCATTATTATTCAAATACAAGGTAGTATTTCAGTCTTTGTTTTTGTAACAAAACTTGTCTTCCTATTTCTTACTGCATTATAATATCTTGAAAAAAAAAGAGGAAAGGGTTTTTCTTGTTGAAAACAGATTTGATCTCCAAAATTTGTATACCTATGATAACTATAAAACTCCCTTGCAGATGGTTTACATTACTAAAAGGTGCAGAATTGGTTTATTTAGATGCTTAATTTTGCTTTGTACCAATATGCAACTTTGTCTCATGTAGATAAGTGAAAGTTGCAAAAAGCCAGTGAACCATCAAATCCACATGCTAAATTTTATAAACAGACATATGAATGAAGCAAACATCTGCTCTCTGAGGATACGTTTTTCCCCATTCAGGATCTGTAAAGACTTCATAATTAATTGCTTTTAAAATGGAAAAGACAGCAAAGAATTTGTTTTGTTTCAGCTTACATCTTCCTTACTTTAATCATGATTGCATCAGTTTTGCAATGGCAGAAGCCAGCAGGGCTGTGGATGCAGATCCACACATGAATGTGACTCTGTAGGGACATAGAGCCTTCTGTGAAGCTGTGACTGCAAGATCAGTGGTTTAAAAACTGCATTTGTGGCAGTGAGTTGCCTAATTTCTTGTTTGCCTTGTGAAAGCAAGTCCTCTGACCCCTCTTGCAGCCATGTAGGATCACTCACGCACACAAACTGTGCCTTGTATTGGTTCCTACCTGGCTTTTAAACCACCAAAATACTGTATCTTAATCCATTTGAGAATGTCCCAAACTGGCCTGGGGGATGAGAGATCGTGGGGAAGAATTAACACACTGATATTTATAAAGTTTGGACTTTTGCTTAACTGACAAGAAAATAGAGAGCTTGAGACTCACGGCTACCAAACTATGCTAACATCCCACTGACTCCTGAAGAAAATACAACCAGCTTCGGTGGAAAAATCCCCAAGCTTCAGAATTCCCATACTTTTTCATTGTTTTATGCAAGAGGAACAGGCTCCCACACTCACATGAAGAAACAGGAACCCAGAGGCTGCTGAATGAGCAACAGTGCAGAAAAACCAACGACAGCAAAACCAAACGGGCCCAGACAGGGCCATGAAAAGCAGAACCACTGCTGACCCCTCTCCCTTCCGTTGGCCAGGGCTGTGTGTGTTGAAAACCCCCAGTTTCAAGGGCTGGTTGGGTTTCTGTAGGAACAGCCTTCAGCCTCTGCACGCCTGCTCTCCTCCAGCCTCCTCCTCACCTCCGCCCCCGCAGAGCCCCGGCTCAGCACAGAGACTGAGGCAGGGACATTGCACTGCCGGGATGTTGAAATTAATAATGAAGCCATAGGAGAAACTTTGGTTTTGCCACAGAGGATTTTCTGTGTCTTAAAAGCCAACTTATCCCGTGTGAGGAGGAGGAGGCCGTGGTGCGCCCTGCGAAGGCTGAGGCCACCACCCGGCCGGGCTCACCTCCCACGCTGCTGTTGTTGAGGGACAAAAGCCCTTGTCAAAACAAAAAAAAGTTAAAGAAAATGTGGAGAATGGCAACTGTTGAAAGCAACGGGGGCTCATTGAAAGACAAAAGCTTCAATTACCTGGATTTTTCTAAAGGCCTGTTAACACTCCTGGTCTATAAGCAGGACTGTAAACAGCCATTGTACCAGGTTCATAAAGGCTCCTAAAGGGATTATTCACTAGGTTGTGCCAATTGCCTCTCAATTCCACCAAGAATGTTTGCAAAGTCGACCCCTAATTGTGCAGCTTTTTGGAAAGAATTTCTTGCAGTGTGGTGCAATTTCAGATTTCAGTCGGAAGGAAGCCTCCTGAGAAGTGAGGTTCAGCAGGAAAAACACAAAACTCAAGAATCACAGAGAGAATATCCATGTGGCCTTGTGGCTTCTCATTTTTTTGATGGCTGGGTTGGAATCTTGCTTTTCAAGACCCCTCTCCATCATGGCTTTTCCACCAGGCAAGGAGCTGTGATGCATTCTATCACCTGCTTTTACAAACCACCTCAAGAGGGGACAAAGATGGACTTATGGCTGCTGTAAACCAGGCAACAGCATATTTCACAAAGGATCTTCTCTTACCATTGCACAGGCACAGAGCTCCTTAACTATATTAAATCTGTGCTGTGATTCTCATTTTCTGGTGAGTTTAGGAATCATGAGAATATGCTGTGACTCTTCTCTTATCCCCCATGTTTTAACTACAACATCATCCAGCTTTTCTTCACATAATAAAAGCACTACATCCAATGATCATGTAAACTGTCTCACAGCAGGAATAAGAACTCCAAGAAATGAAAACAAAACCAACCAAGTCTCGTAAGACTGCAACAAGATTGGCAATACCTGGATGTTATGTCACGTTGGGTGCAGAGAAATATGGTTATTTCAAATGGAGCCACTTCCTCCAAGCTTTTCAGAAGTCACCTCAGCTTATCCACACAAACATGGTTATCTTCTACTTCACCCAAACCCAGTGGTTTATGATTTACATTGTGCCTACACAGCCCCAAGGCTGTGGGCCCTGTTGTGCCAGACAGCACAGGAGTTACAGGTTCCTGCTCAGACAGCTGAAAGAAAGGCTTGTTTTTTTCCTCTCCACATAAACACACATACCTATAGATATTTATATTATGATTAAGCAGAGGGTGATAGACATCTAAGCTAGCCATGTGAAGAAACAGATCCCAGCCTGGAGGGACATGTAATCTAACCAGTCTACCTGCCACTAGAACTGTCTGGGGAAGTGTAAGGCTGAGAGAAGAGGAAGCAAAGATATTAAATATACTGTGTACAATATTACAATGAAAGCTGGCAGGGTAGAGTACGTATGTAGAAAGTTGCACAGAATATATCAACAGTGTAGACACCTATGGAGCCTGCAGACCCACTGCACAGCCATGCTACCGCTATCTTATTATTTCCAACCATATTTAGTTACTGCATTTTCTTTTAATAGTAAGGCTTGGGGAAGTACTAGTCTTAAATCCCGGGTTGTTAATGTTTTTTCTAAAGGAAGGGGTAAAATCAGGCCTATTTTTAAGAGCCCTCCCTTCTCCATGCCCTCTGAGCTAACTTCCCAGGAGCAGAGGCAGTGCGTATGGATGCGTGCTTGTGTGTGCAGGGGAGGGTGTTGTTTCCTATTAAGCCTGGCATCAGATTCATGTCTGCAGGGGCTTGCTTAAGATGATAGGAAGAGAGAGTTTTATCATGAGCCAGACTGACAGAAAAGCTTGCTAATGGGACTTGAGGCATACACAGGAAAGAAAGTGCCAAAACATTAAGCTACCGCCAAGTGTCAGAGGGCCACTGATTTATTGCAGCAATTTTGCCACTGTGTCCTTTATAAGGTCCCACAAGTCCTTCCTCCTGGCAAGAAGCTGTGAGCTGCTGCAGCTCGGGGAGAAGTTTAGATCCAGAGCACAGAAAGTGTCCAAGCGAAAGGCGGGGGCCGGGGGGAGGACGGAAATCGAATGTTGACTTGAACTTGCCCCAGGCAGCAGAGTCCTCTTAGCTCCACTGCCTCCCTGACAGCTTGATGAAATGAGTCAGGGCCTCCCCATGGCTAGACCAGCTCAGGCTTCCAAGTGCCGGGGTAGAGCTGTAAGAAACAGATTGAGCCTCAGGGCAGCAATTTTTTTTTTTTCTTTTTTTTTTTTTTTTTTTTTTTCCCCTTTCTCTCCTCAGCATTTGGCTGGGGGAAGGGGGAGGTTATGAGCACTACAGATGCATAGGCTGAGCCTTTGTCTGTGGAAGGGGAGGGCGAGGGGGAGAGAGAAGAACAGCAAGAGAGTATTAGCTATGGCAGCCGAGAATAGCCCAGAGCACTATAACTAATTTTGAGGGGCACTGATGCATTGTACGGGCTATGTGCTGTTTGGTCTGAGGGGGCCCCTGTTGTGAAGCAGCAATCAAGAGGACATTTTGTTAAGTGACCAACAGCTGTCATCTGCAAGCCCAGAGTGGGAAAGGAGGGAGCAAGGGGAAGGGAAAAGGGGGGGCGGGAGGGAGCAGGGGGGAGAAAAAAAAAAA
>VZTR01000751.1:74705-355347 GCA_013400775.1 Chaetops frenatus
GCAGAGCACATTAATCCACCAATCTGCCACAGCTTTAACTCTAACCGTGCTCGGTGGCTCCGAAGACTCGAGCTCCTCTGTCAGCCACCCGGAGAGACGGGCACCTCTTGCCCTGCCCCAGCCTGCCAGATGCAGGGAGCTTCTCTACCTCTGCGGGTTGAGAAACCGACGCTAAAAATACTGTTTAAGTCTCTTTTCATTCCATAAAATTGAGTTGATCTGCTGCAGCTTAGGGTCAATCCCTCAAGGACTGTTTTTCCCCCCTTCCCTTTTCCTTAGCACTCATAAATTAATCAGGAAGACCCTGACTAAGTCATTTCATGCTGTACAACATAAAAGAAAGTCCCCTGATGATCCATGCAAGGATCTATTAAAAGCGGGAGGAGGGAGGGAGGAAGGGTTAGGGAAGAGGGAGAAAAGGGGGGGGGGAAGGAAAAAAATCTCAACCTTTTTGATATTTTAGGATAAAAGCTGGAGGACTTTGTTACGAATTCTAGCCAACATCAAAACACCTTAAATAATTCAAAGAACATGTTAAAGGGAAGAAACTGAATGTTGCTCTGATGTTCAGTTGATGCAATGAAGAATATTACCCAAAACAGCACAGCCTGTTAAGGGAGACAGCAGCCTTGAGCATTTCAGTTCTTTAGAAAAATGTCAGAACCTGTAAAAATCATAATTTCCAGCAACTTTTTTTTTTTTTTTTTTTTTTTTTTTTTTTTTTTTTTTTTTTTTTGCATGATATAAACTCAGCAAGACTGAAATGTAGGTTTCTGACAAGCTGTTAACAAGACAACTTTAGAAATCTGTCTGGAGCTCTCAGGGAGATGGGCTGCCATTTCACTGCTTCGAAGAAGTTCATGACATGACAAGCAAAAATCAGGGAACAGAGACCTAAAAACCACGGTGTAATTTTCATTTGCTTCTGTCGTGAAAGAATTCAAGCAGAAATATTAGAAGGCTGCACAACTAAAAAAGCCAGGAACTGGAAAATCATTGCTGTGGTTTGACAAGCACATCTTTTATGCTGAAAATGGTTTCTTTATTATTATACCTATACACAGGAAAGCACTTTGGAGAAAAAGGGATACTCACAAATTATTCCTTGAGATCTACAAAATAAGATCTACAGCTAAGATCTTCCAGCCAAGTTTAAAAATGACCTAGTTCAAGTGGGAAAGTGACCAACCCATCTTGAAAAAGCTGTAAGAGTCACCAGATTTCTCTTCATTTCCCACATCCCTGCCCTTCCCCCCATAGGAAAGGTAAAAAGATCTTTTCATAGTGCAATCTTTTACTGGAGCCTACACAGATAAATGTTGCCACCTCAGTGCTTAATAAAGACACATTCATTAAAAATAGAAAAGTCAGCATCCAATGCCATCTACACAGCAGTGTTTGGTACCACACTCAGGAGATGCCTTCTGGCTTGTTTACCATACTATACCTCCTACTTTATGCCTTAATATACCAGTAGAATGCTTTGCCATAGTTTTTGGATTATTTAATGATGTTCTTTCCAGAGTCAATCTATTCTACTCAATGCTCAGAAAAAAGTAGATCAATTGATCTATCTATCTATCCATCTATCTTTCCCCATATAATACACTTCTTTCAATATATAGTCTCTATCCCTCTCTCTCTCACTATTTGGACTCATTCTAAGTATTTAATGGTAGGCTGATGTAGCTGCCTTGAAGTCAATTTACTGACTGTGATTGACTCATTATATCTATGGTTGCAGAATCTCAGCACCCTTGGGAAAGCCTGGGAAACCCAACATGCAATTTTATGCTTAATTTCAGCCCATATTTGCAAGAAAGAGAATGACTGGACAATGCAGGAGGTAAATTTCACTTGTACTGTTTATGATTACACCAAAGGGTGTTGTGAATTATGGACCACATTTAGCCCAGCACTTGCAGGGATCACACAAATAATGAACCGAAGCTTTTTCACCTCTTTCCTATCTTGCCTTGTTTCCACACGTCTCTGGTGGTGCACCCACAGCCACTCTAGGGTAATTGAAAGAACAGTGCACACAAAGTTGAATGGTTGACACTGCATTTCGCCAATTTACAAAACAGAGGAAACTGACAAGAAAAGAGATGCTGTCTGCTTCTCTTCTGAAGTGCTCACAAGTTCTTTTCACTCTTCCCTCACTTGGGCATTGTGTCATCTGTCACTCATTTTCTTTTCATCAGACAGACACTCCTGGAGACATTACAGAAGCTGTATATGGGTTTTCACTCAGGAACCAGAGAAATACCCATTATTTTCTAATTCTCTTATAAGTTTCTAATTCTCTTGTTTTAGGCTATGACTAACACCATGTGCTTGCAAGAAACATCTTGCCTTGCTGCCTCCCCTTTACCACAAGCCTCCTGGCTCAGAGTTTCCTGGACCCCCTGCCCCAGCTGCTTTGGTCCCTCGTGCTCTCCTGGGAAGAGCAGAAACCAAAATCAGATCCGCAATGACTCACTGCACAGAGCAACTCTAATTTTGTTTAATTTTTTGCCTAGATGATATGTCCAACAGAAGAAAAATGGCTTAAAGCCATTATTTACAACAATGAGAGGCTGCTGCAGTTTGGAGAGGGGGTTATAAGCTTTCTCTAAAATTAAGGAGGAGTTTAGGACTTAATATGGACATAGTCAAAAGCCACTTCAACCCTAATGATCTGTCTAGTAGTTCCCCATTTACTATAAACATCAGTTTTCTTCTATTTGGATTGCAAATCTAGTCCATTACTATGCCGTGTCCATATCACTGTGGAGACACCAAAAACTACTGCGCCACTACAAAACAACAGAATTTGTTAAAGTACCCTCCTTTAATGGAAAGCATTTAGTTATTCTCAGCTATGTGACTCCATGGTATGTGACTCTGTTTGGGAACTCCATTTACATATTTATTTAGCAGAGAACATGCATGGCTGTCTTCCCTCTGTGCAGAACCATTATGAGCTGCAGGGAGCTGTTAGAGAGGATTTCAGCACGGAACTCATGAGGAAAGGCATTTCCAAATACCTCCCATCCTGCTTAATTACAGCCACCCTCTGGAACCGGGGTGAGAATGAATGTTTATTTTATTTCATTTATACATTTAGTTTTTTTATGTATATATTTACACACACACTTTCTCTCATGCTGCCAACTTCCTTTTCTCCTTACTTCTCCAAGTCCAAGTGGTGCAGCAGCAAAATAACACACCAAGTTATGTATAAAGACACCCATCTGAAAACCCTAAAGTTCCCCCATAGGTACATTACAGCTTTTGCACTCAAATTGAAGCTGAAGGCCCAAAAATGTCTACCATGAACATTCAGAAGTGGGGACCATTTTTAGAATCAGAGCTGACATGACTCAGGTATGAAAGCAAATCTCTGCTGTGCCTTGTAACCACTTCTGCTGGACCTGGCAGGAGGAGTGGCTGAAGCCAGGCTGAATTCAGGTGGGTGAAGCTGGGCTGACCAGCTACACACCTGGGAACACACCACTACAATGATATATTTTAGAACACTGTTCAATTAGGGACTCTGGATGTGGAAAACAATCTAAAGCACCTACTGTGTTCTCAAAATACATTAACTCAGTGAAAAGAACTTCTGCTCATTCTTCACTTAATGAATATACGAAGGTTATGTGAATCAGCTGCTTTGTTTTGTCAAATGCCTTTAGTCACTGAAAGTCCCTGTTGCTGTCAGGGACAAGACTAACTATATTTATATATAATCAATGTAATAATTAATGTTATTTAATTCCACTACTATTTAATTCATAGCAAGGTTTATGTTGTTGTGGGTAAAAAATATTAAGCTTATTATAGCTACTATTAATGTTTGCATTATTGAACACTAAAATTCAAATCTGGTAAAGTATTTAGCACAAGAATTGAGACATCTACAGAAGGCCTATTCCTCCAAGGAAACCCAGAGCATGTCCTTACAGAATTCAACCACTACTTTAAAAATAAACCTTAAGGGATGGATGCCCCACTCACCACAGGTGAACCAACCTGGAAAAAGAAATTCACCAAGAGAGAAATAAAAAAGATTTTAAATATGAAAACTAAAAAACACCTCTGCACACCCCCACACCCCCAATATCCAGCAGTTGTCATTAGCATTAATACAGTGCAAATTAAGTCTGCTTTTTTCCTTTTGTTCCATTTATATCTTAAAAATGTTGAAGTAGTTAAGTCTTGGAAGTGAAGGACAAGCCTTGCCTAGGACATACATTTGGCTGTTTTCAATGTAATCTAAGGAATATAGCAAAGACTTCAAGCTAATTAGGTAAGAAAATAACACAGTTAGTTATTTAGTCTTAAAGAATTATACCCCATCAAAGCTAAATATAAAAGCTTCAAGACCTATGCCATTACCTGGAGAATACTTCTTTGGACCACTAAACAACAATACCTTTAAACACTAAGAAATTTTCAAAACATTTATATCCTACTTCAGGTAAAACTGTAAAGGCTTCCCCCTACCTTAGTACATCTACTCCTCTTTCAATGCCCCTAGGTACTCATTTGTTCTTGTCAGCCCCCAAAACGTCCATGATTGTTGGAAATGCAGTGATTTACAAGTGGAGCTTTCTCCCTCACTGTTCTGCTTCCAGACTGCCAAGGTAGCTTGACCAGCACTGACCTCAAAGACCAAGACAAGGGCTGGTCATACATGTTGAAAAATGGGAATGTGAGTATCCTGAGCTAAGCCATCCTGAAACTTTCAGACAGGCTTGAATAAATTTAGGCTTTCTGTTTTCACTTTTTAAATTTGTATTTTCCTTTCAGAGCTGATAAGGAAATGTTCAGCTGTGTGGATAGATGTCATTTATGAACAGAAGTTCCAACATGTTCAAAGTGTTTCCTCAGCACTGACAACCCCCTATATGTCTAATCCAGACTGGAGCAATTAAGAGAATAAAAGAAAGAGAAAATATCTCAACAGGAGGGGAAAGAAGAGGAAAAGAACAGAAGACTGAAGGGTAAAAATTGAAAAAACCAACTTACTGCTCTGTGGACCATAATGAGTTGGGGCTACAAACACTGTTGGGAATGGACTCTATCACCTTACACATGTGGAATGAGGAAATAATAATTAGCTGAAACAAACTATTACGTATTTGTCACAGAGTCAGAACACATTGAATTATACAAACCTTTTATTTTCCAGTAAGTTGTGATGAACAGAGTCGAATGTGAAATCTGTTTGAAGAACTGGAAAACACTGTGACCAGGATATTTTAACCCCTCTCAGTTTGTGTGCATTGGCACTATGAAGCAGGCAAGTTTTCCAGCTCCAAGGGGAGCTGTGGCACAGTCGGGTGTTTTTTTTCTCACTTGTGAATTTTGCTGTATCAGCTGTGATACACCAACGTACTCATGTGTGGTTTGCAGCCACACTTAGTAATAAAATGCATAAATAGCAACTCACCATAATGTTATATTAGTATGTGTACCTGCTGCATATCGAATAACAACAGGGGTTTTCAGAGACTGCAGAGTAACCAGGTGTCTTTAAATATGCTTTAAAGCCTTTTCATGGAGTGAATGAGGGAAATTCTTCTCAGAGTTTATGCAAAGTACTTGCACAGGTAACTGAAGGCTCAGAGCTTCTGGACAGCTTTTAGAAGCACAGGTTGAGAATGACAGTACTAATAATCAATGTAATCAATGTACAGCAAAAAATATTCTTTTAAATTCACATCTAATACTTGTTTATGAAGCAGAAGCAGTATTCAAAACAAACTACTGTGTTAGCTCAGCTGGCTAATGAATAATTGCCACAATTACAGAAACAAATCTTTGTTTTCAATTTTCAGTAAGCAGAGCTCTAGAAGAACAAACTGCTCTTGAAAGCATGATACTTTTTTTCCCTAAAAAAGGAAAGAAAGAAATCCTTCCTAGCAACTGCAATTATGATACTTTCATGTCAAATGAATTATATTACTGAAAATAAATCTTTCTAAGATGCACAAGAGGGTTATCTGGCTCCAGTCAGACTTATGCATTACTGGTTTTATATGTTGTACTCTACTTGATTAATATAGGTAATCAAATTATATTGCCTTCCACTGTGCTCTCAAATTCAAGGCTATAATGTTTTCAATGACAAAGTTCATAGAGTTGTATAAAAATGTACCTCATGCTGTACCAGCCCTTTATTGCTGTAGTAAAACACCATTTTCAATTTAGTAATAAGTGATATAAAACGGAGTGTCTTGATTGGCAGGGTCGTATTCATTATGCAGTGCCCTCCGACACAGTACAGTTCCCAATGAAAATTTAAGGACAGAATCTGCCACCACCTCAGATGTTGCTACTTAAGGGAATTAAATGATTCCTTTCTCATGAGTTGTCCAAAGGAAGGACATGAAATTGAACACAAACACGCTCACACATGTTATACACACACACACACACACACATGTGGATGGAAAGGAGAAAGGGGCAGGAACAGACTCTTAACATGCTGCTGCTACTCTATACAGGCTCTCTTGCACTGGAGCCAATCCTGTACTACTGCTTCCCACCTGGAATAGGAAAGGAGAAGAAAAAATAACAGAAAAAGAGGAAGCATGACACTCAGGACAGCAGCAAATAGTGGAGAAATCTTCCTGGCTCTTCCTTGTCCTGACCAGTGACCAGAAGAAGCAACTCTGGGTGTTTAACTTGAGGGGCCTTCATGAAGTTGTGTTAAAGTGCTCTTTACTTTATGAACATCAGGATTCTGTAAAGAGCTGTAAATTAGCCTGTCAAACCTGGTAACATCTTAACTTTACAGCTATCTTTGAATATGTAAATTATAACCCTTCCCTTCCTTCTTATCACTTCCATAAATCAGGAATAATTTACCTAATCATGAACAAACCAACCAATCCATGGGTTTTACAGAGGCAAAGTATTCTGGTGAGCCTTGTCATCACTGCGAACACTGTCTGGAGGAGCAAGAATTATAAAGCCATTTTCTGTTGAACTAAATGGCAGAGATATTGTTGGCTGGTATCTTTTCCAAGCATGTACATTGAGCAAATGGTATGATCAGGAGAGACAACTCTTGGAGGCAGGAATTAGTAATGTTATCTTAGTTTTGTTTCCTTGGCAACTTGACCTTTCATAATTTGCCCAAAGGCAAAATATGGGCACCATATCCCTTTCAAATCATACCTCAATAATCTTCTGATTAAAAGTATCACCAGAATGTGGCCTTGCCATAAGATGGAGAATTAACGACTCTCTACTAAATGATCCACTGATGTTGAATCTAATTTAAGTAGCCTTGCAAGAATATTTAACACTTAATGATAGGCTCTGTATTACAGTAGGTTTAATCTAGGATGCAGCCACAGATGTCATAAGAAGGAATTAATCAGCATTGCTTCTACTAAAACAGAAATGCAAAATTGCTGAACAGAATGTATTAGAAACAGATTAAAGAACTGGGACTTAAAACATAAAAGAAACAGAGCTGATGCCACCCTCAGAGAGCTAATTTTAAATACAGGAAAAGTTAATTTGCCTTTAACTGAAGAATTGGGGTGTTTGAAGTTACTAAAGAGAAGCTTGTGTTATCAAGAAGGAGAGAAAGGCAGATAGTATTTTCCTTCATCAATTAAAAATTAAAGTACAACCCAAATATTAATGCCTGCCTTAAAATCCCAGCAAAATGAAGTTATTGATGCTCTATGGAGCATTGCTGTATCCCACATGAAGGTCTGTACTCAATGGAGGGCTGTGGAAGTTTAGTTTATTTGAAAAACCCCTGCCTAATTTAGACAAATTACCTTTCAGAAAAGCAAATCTTGGAAAGAGAGAAACAGAGCCCATGGTTATTGAAATGTGTGCAGTTGGGGGAAAATAGAAAATTCACTCTAAATGCCCAGTACTGAGAGAACTTGCCCATGCAAAAGTTTGTGCAAAGATCTACATTACAATTAGTTGTTGCAGTGTTCAATTTAAGTTCTCCCCTGTTGTTTGAGGACCTCATGCTGCCCACAGGGTTTTTGCTGCCCAGTGTATTTCATTAAAGAAGACATGGTCAAGTATAAAGGCAGAAGGGAACACAGACCACCACTTCAGAGCATTCATATAACACATTTCAGACTGTAACTCTTCTCTGTTCTTGATCTGAAGATATTGAGAGTGAATCCCCTAATCATATGAATCTTTAGAAGTATGTCATGGATTAAAAATTGCATTCTTAAAATTTTTTAGCAACAGGTAATGTTCCTGGTAACGACAAGGAAACCCTCAGTTTAGCACAGTTTTCTCCTGAAAATATCTAGGAGTGTGCTGAATACTCCACTGGCCTGATTCAACAAGTCAAATTCCTGATTTAGTATCACAGCTATTAAATGGGTCTGGGCTCAGTTGAGTGGCTCTTCCTTGAGAAATTATGAAACAATCTAGCTTTGGTCCCAATTTTCACTGATAGCCTAATAGAACATACAAATAATCTCAGTGCTTGTTCCCAAATGAATGAAAAACTTATATAAAGCTTTGATCTTGATGGAAGAATCCATCACGACTTCCCATTTGTCTCCCTAATTACTTGCTTTGATGCTCACAGCTTGCAATCACTGCATAAGTTAATGTCCTGGGGTTGCCATGGCTACCATTAGTGAAGCAGAGTGAGCCATGGCTCTGCACATCTGCCACCTTTGCTCGAGCTTTGCTCCTCGACCCTGGCTGTGCCTCCACCAGGGATGGTGGGAAGGTTCTCCTGTACCGAGCCAGAAGTTAATTAAATAGTTCCTATTCATGTTACTGGTAATGTCCACTTCACCTCTCTCTCTGCTGCTCATACACAGGTAGTTCTGAAAGCAGGGAAGTGCTTAGAAGACAAGAGTGCAAGAGAGGACTGGATTCACTTCCTAACTTGAATCACAATTTGCCACGTGGTTCTGAACCTTGATTTTCCTGAGTCTTGAAGGACAACAGAGATGCATTTTTCATCCCACAGTCCTGTTTTGAGAACGCAGTGCTAAAAGAAAAGGAGCAATAATACTCAATTTTCATGAAAATTTGCTATAAGTGAGTTCCCTATATTTCTACAACTTTCTGGTTATCTAAAGACCTTTCATTAAACCTCTACACTTCTTTTTTTAATAAAGGACACCGAACAAGTAATGATGCATAATATACTCCAACATTACTAGTAATTGCTCATTGAAAATAAGAAATGAGAAATCGCTTTCTTATTTGCTTATCTGATGACCTCTAAAGACAATGACACACATGATAAATGCATGGTGTGATGTATTTCCTCATTTGTTGTATTGATCTGATTTAATGTAATAACCAGAAATACAGTACTAATGCATTGTCAAGGAAACTTATATTTTGCTCTGAAGTGTATTTGTAACTTAAATCCACACACAAATTGTTGTACTTTGTGCAATTAGTTCACAGAAGTTTTTAGCACAATCTGTTCTCAGAAATTTCCATTCTGAAAAGGATGCAAACAAATGAAATATGAGTGGGAACCATCATGCTACCAAATTTAAATAACTAACCAAGGTTGACTGAAAAATTCCTACAGCAACAACACAATGCTGCTTATTTTAGTTATTAGGAAGATAGATCACTTCAACACTCTGTTCCTGACAAAGTTTTACGCATTCTTTTAAGTGTATAAACTCTAAATCTATTTTGTTCTGAACACAGTATTTTCCTCTGGGAGGTGTAGTGCGTAAGTATGAAAAGTTAACATGTAATTAGCATGGTAATGTCTAAGCAAATTGCATCATGCTACAGTTAATAGAGGTTCAGATCAGAAATAATCCTGAGCACAGGCAGCATGAATCACAAGTTTCTGTAACACTCAGTCACCTGAAAACCATCAGGATCCTAAAGCACCTGCCAAACACTCTGGCACCTCAGATGCTCTGTTGCTCCCTACCAACCTGTGGTGTTCAGCACAGCTCTACAAGGATCTGCCCTGAGGTCTGGACATCATTTGGACACAGATTTTGCAATGAGCAAATGGTTGCTGGGATGGTGGGACATGACAGAACCCACATGACACAGGACTGGGTTCTAAATATTTACCCACAGTATGACATCAGGACACTTTGATTAGATACTCTCTTCCTAATTTTCCTCATGATTAAATTCACTTATTTTACTCAAAGAGCAACTGTTAAAAAGAAATCTACTATGTTTTTATTTTTGGTAGCTCCTGTGGTTAAGTCACGCCTGACAAGATGTGAATCAGAACCACTGCAGGAGCAACAGGGTTGCACTTGTAACAGACGGCCCAGCACAGTGCCAATGCTCTCACTGAACCACCCAGTGCTCGTATCCTAACAACTTCTTACTATTTTATTTAGAAACAAATAGCAAGGAACTAGAAGGAGATTCCAAATTAATTAAATGGGCTTAGCGAAGAAGAATAAATTTGGGCACAAACACTACATATTATATTTTTTAAATTAATCCAGTGCTGCATGCTACGTAGCAACTCCAGGACTCACATAATGACAGAAAAGAGTTCAGTGAAGCAACGATCAGAAGAAACAGAAATCAGAGTGAACAGATTAGAGCAATCATAATTGGACCATCCATAGAAATAAGGATAGTAATTTTTCAAATGACTACTGATAGTGCCAAATGTTAAAGACAAGGAAGAAAAGCAGTAGGAGCTCTTTTGAGACACCTGCCCTTCTTCTAAAGAACACAACACTGAGGAGCTTGGATTCATCTCTCCAATACTATGACTCATAGTATGATAGTTGTAACACACAGCACATGAGACAGAATACATAAGCCAACATAAAATTCAGCATGATTAATATATGATTAGTTCATATTTGTACAACGCTTTGAAGATGTAAAGTGCTAATTAGAATTTCTGGCTTAGACTGGTTGACACCCCAGTGCAATCCAGATCAGTAAATAAGAAACTGCAGAAATTTAAACTATCTGCCCAAAGATTGAAGAACCCATGAGACACAAGGAAAAGCTTTAAATTTCAAGTGGTTAAATAAATGTATAGAAAAGAGAGAGAATTCAATGCCCCAGTGAAGATATTTAAGACAGACAGATGAAAATATTTAAGACAGAAAGATAGAGCTGATAATTACTTCAAAAACACTGTTTTACCTCCCTCTACCACAACCAGAAATACTCCCAGTGATTCAAGAGATACAGAGATAGCTCAGGAATCAGTAAACATTTGCTGAACCAAAACTTCAAAACCTAATTTTTTGGCCTTAGTGGAACATAAACAAATATCTTCCCAAGAGTTGTTCCGTAGTAATGAGAATGAAAAAAATACTTTGTCTGACACGCACAAGTTAAAAAAATGATGTACCCTCGGAATGGAGAGTGGAAAAAGAGAAAAAGAAAAGAAGAAATTCCTGCCCAGCTTTCAGAAATTTTTAAACTGGAGCTCATTAGGGTGGTAGAGAATGAAACCTGCATCAGACATATGTGGCAGAATATATAAAGTCATTTACAGCCAAAAAGCCATCCCAATACATCACTCTTGTGGGACCAATGCAGAACGTGGGATCAAACCAGAAGCCATCCAACAGAGAGATGTTGACTCTGCTACTGATCTGGCCTTTTCCTGCTTAATTAAAGCCACCGAACACTCGAGCTGGAAAACTGTAATCCCCATTAAAGTGTCATTTTAGCGGTAGGTGATCAGACCTTTCAAGCTACACTAAGTAATTATGCTAGCAGGAACCCTGAGTAGTATAAATGTGACCACAGGAAGGCTCTTAATGCCCAGTCTGGTAACCTCTGAGGATTACCAGGCAAACTAGTACTTTCAGCTTCAGCCATGTCTGAACGGAGCCTGAGGTCCCAGGAGGCAGCGGTGTCCAGTGCCACGCAGGGAAGCCGTGTGGCTCTAATCCTACAAAAGTGCTAAGAAAGATTGGGTAACCACATCTGTGGGAGCAGGCACTGCATGTCACAGTTTGAAATAAAGATTAAATGTACCAAAACAGTAGGCACAAAACAAGGAAATATTCAGTGTGTGAATATTTACTTTTGAGCTCCGTTACAATGCAGAAATAGACGTGGAGGCCCAGAGAACAAAAATTGGTTTTGTTTTATGGAATAAGAAATGTGACCAAGGAAAGTCCGAATAATACAAAAACCATACAGAATTAAAACCACTACAGATGCATCACAGTTGCATTTCAAGCTTAGCAAAATCTCCGTGAGCTGATGTAAAAAATGGTACTTGGGGACCAGGGAAAGGGGGGGAGTCTCCTGGTGATGTCCCATGTTTGGAAGACAGATGACGCAGAAACGACACAAAACCACTCATCCTCCAGTGCCTGAGTTACTGAAAAGAACTGAGACAGAAGAAAGAGAAAACAAAGCCAACCTCCTAATTACTGTTAAAATGAAACAAAGGCACTTTTTTATTATGCAGGATGCACATTTGTCTGTAGTGGGCTCTTGTAGAGGTCTAGGACTATCACTCACATAATGTATGAAAAGATGTAATCCCTAGGTATATACAAATCTTTGCCAAGTGTTTTTAAAGCTAGAGTCTGTAGCAACACATATTTTGCAGCAAATATTTAGAATGAAATATTTCATAAAGTACTTCAGCACTTCTTTGAGTGTTTAATTTATCTGACATAAAAGAACAAGAGTGTATAGCATTTTCCTGTAAGTGGATGTAAAATACGCATTGCATGGATCCCTATAATTAAAAAAAACAGCAAATCATTGTCATTAATGCACAAGCAAGATCATAAATGAATACATTATTAAGTCCTACTGAATTAATGTTTAACTGCAATAGAGTTGAAATTGAATGAGGCAATTAATCAGAGTAAGGACTGAAAAAAAAAGCCACATCTGTCTCACTTTGAATACATTGAGCAAAACGACCTTCAAAACGGCACTGCCAATCACACCACGCCGCCCACTGATTTGACAGTCTTGGTGCCACCACAGAGAGAAAGTTTAGTCAGTGTAACAGAGACAAGATTTCCATCTGAGTCACTTCATGGGTACATCTCACCCTGAGGGAATAAAACATTATGTCTCAAGGGTCTTATTTCATAAAATTATGAATGTTCAGATGGTGAAGATCATGCTGGTTATAAATGTGAACTATATCTGCTCAAAGTCACCAGAAAATGAAACTGGGGGAGTTGACATACATCAATGATAATTTTTACAGGCTTAATGCTCTTCAACATCTAGGGGAGGCTAAAAAAATTATGTTCAGAAGCTTTTGTTCCATGGATTGTGCTTTGATCAACTAAAATACATTAATTTAAATTTCCCCTCATCAGTTTTCAACTCTGTAGTGGAATTTTCTTTAACGGGTTAATTAAACTCCATCAGGTTCTTAACTGTTGAAGTCTTAGTTCAATTTATTTCAGAGTTTAAGGAGGAGTAAAATGATAATACTAATGATGATAATGACCCTTATCCTAGCTAAAGCTTTTTGCACTTCCCATGTAGAACAGTATCCATTGTTCACCAGTTCTACCTTTGACAGATGGGTAGGGATATGTACTTTTCTTCTGTATAACATATTATGAATATTAAACAATATTTTAAAAGAAAAATCCATTGGTATTTCTGTAGCAAGTTCTTAAGCAATAATTATCTTTGAATAAAGATTTTTTTTCCACCCTCAATGCAAATGAACTCCACATTTTCCAAACCACAATTGTTTTACTACATCACATTGATGGAGCAACTGGCATGAAGGTAAATCAGCATACTTGCTTCCTTTTCAGAAGCAGTAAGGACTAGATTCAGGATTTTCTGGTTAAAAAAAAAAAAAAAGAAAAATATTATTAAGATATTCATTGATAAAGCAGCTAATAACTAGGGACTAGGAAAGTTTGCTGGTGAGCTGAATAGCGGTTAACCTATTCTTACACTTCTGCTGTAGGAACTCTCTATCAGTGAGTGTGCTAAAGTCATTGCATTACTTTACAATGCACAATAATTTGTCATTTATCACAATATATTCGTTTTTGAACCAAAAATAAGCCAAGTCAGGCTGTACAGCTATCTTTCCATTAACATTTTGCAACCAAACATTTGCCCACAGTGCATAAAATGGGTACTCGAGGTCAACATGAGTGGATCTGTACAGCACCTCAGTTCATCGGGGGAAGTTGGGGTCTCAAAGTCACTGTCACAGGCTATGAGGAAGGTCAGCAAAACTAAAAGTTCATTTCAGCTACTGTAGAAAGCCTGAGGAATATAGATCTCGTATGCCTTCTCTCTGGTCCTGTTTATTAATGAGCATGGATCAGAGAAGGCCCTGGGAAGCATCAGGTGTCCTTTCCTGAGAAAAGTGACACCTGGAATGTGCCAAGGCTCTCACTAGATAAAGATTATTCCCTTAAAGGACAGGGAATAATACTCTTCTGTATTTTAAGGGCATTTAGACAATTTCCCCGGATGTATTTTCATGCTGGCAGTATTTTATCTGGATACCAGTGTGAGATCTGGGCATGAGCTGTGACACAGGGTACCAGTTTGGAGGAGCACAGCAGGATGGAGCCATCGCTGCTGGAACAGGACTGTTTCAGTCTCGGCTGCCAGGTCTAAGATACCACGGCTTATATCAAACCCATCACAACAAAGCAGTTTATCAGCATCTAAATGCAAAGGAGGGCACTGATAACACCAACTACCTGCAGGGATAGCTAACCCATCCTGTTTCATGGGAAGATGCAGGACTCAGGGCTGAATCCTGATTTGATCACAGGCAATGGTGCATATTTTGTTGGCTTCTCTGAGACTGATACTGGGATCTGTAATAGAAAGAGTGAGCGAGGAAGAAGGAAGAGAAGGAGGAGAGCACGAGTGGGGGCTTCACTGACACACACAAACCCGAAAGATAAAATCAACACAGCAATTAAGCTTCAGCAGAAACAAGACAGTTCTTTTTGTTTTGGTTTGGGTTTTTTTTTCCAGTATGAATGTTAATTACCGTGCCTTACAGCAGAGATAACAAGAGGGTTTTACTGCCTAGCATTTTTCAAACAAAGACATGAAAAATTCATGAGCAGGGAAGACCTTGGTGTTGAGCTTCAGTTTTCTTGTCAAATATTTCAGCTCCAGAGGTCCTTGGGAAGGTTACACAGCAATATTCAAGTCTAAAGGATGCCTGTCAGCTGGATCTAAAAGGAACAGGAGTTTTATGGGCTACATGTGACCTTGTCAACGTATTTTCACTGGCCAACGGCACCTTCCAGCATCACTCACCCAGTTTACAATAAAACTGAACACTGAAATGGCTGTTCTGCTAAGGACACAGCACTCACAACACCAACCTGTCCAAAACACAGCAACTAAGATGGTTCATCTGGTGTCATGAAATGCTGATGTCTGCACATCACTCTGAAAACAGTCCAAATGTACCTTTGTGCTGACGATCAGATATGGGGCTCCAGGGAAACTTTGTTGGTCACAAAAAATTTATCAGGACTCTATGCAGTCCAAAATGTCACCTTTTAAAGGGGAAGCAAGATCCCACTATGTCTGGCATGGCTTCTAAGAAGATCTAAACCCTCTTTTCAAGTAACTGGCTTTAGACACACGAATGCTTTGCAAGTTGGCTGCACCTTTATTAAAACTCAGCTGAGGTTTTTTTTTTTTTTAAGA
This sequence comes from Chaetops frenatus, assembly GCA_013400775.1. NCBI lineage: Eukaryota > Metazoa > Chordata > Aves > Passeriformes > Picathartidae > Chaetops > Chaetops frenatus. The sequence continues at coordinate 90,318 of VZTR01000751.1, forward strand.
TTACAAAAGGAATTGCTGTTTGCTGACATGTAGGTCAGGCATAGATCAAGTGTGAGGAGAACAAGGCTGTTTAGTGGACTAACAAGAAACAAGTGTAACACAAAAGCTTTTGGGATCATGTGAAACTCCTTCCCTTCCCTAATCAAATTCACCACAGCAGAAGCAGGAATTTGACAAGGCATTCAAAGTCTGAACCGCTCAATGTTTTCTTTCCTTGTTAGTTTAATAAAGAGAAACCCCACAGGTGAGTCACTAAGAATCACTCTTCAAATAAAAAAAATTCCTTAATCCGTGTTCCCATGCTTTTAAAAATTATTCTGCATCAAAATTCTCGACATAGCACCTCTTCCAGAACAGACTATTGGACAAAGACAAGCCAACAGCCTCACCAGTCTGTGGGCTCTGCCTGTCTTGATCTCACACAAACACCACACCTCAGTAGCATACTGCAAGAAGAGATGCCTGAATTGTGAATTTGAGGTAATTTCTTAATTAATTGCACTTCTCAGAAAGCCTTTTTGGCAAGTAGACAGACGTAACATATGCTTAAGTCTCTGAACTTAGGCAAGAACCTTCAGCTAAAAATATTACCAAACAAGGAAAAACCTCTCATAATCATGGTGGTGTTTAAGACCTCAGTGGAGCCAAAAGTTCACACATGTATACTCATTCTCTCCCACAGCACTGATTTGAAACTAGACTCTTCTTCAGAACCTGAGATTTCCTGGTCTGAAGGGTTTGCAGGGGTTTCCTATACCTGTGTTAGCCTTAGTTTCATATGTAACACCATATTGCTGCTTGTGACTCAAGAGCTCGGGAGGTATTTCTCTTGCTAGTGTTGGTACCACTAAACCCAGAAGGCGTTTGGCAGTCACGGAGGTACTTACCAGAATTTTCTAATAATGACACTGAAATTGGAAGGCAACACTTGATTAGGCTTCCCAGTACTGAGCCTTTAGGAATAAAGCTGCAGCCCATCAGTTAAAGCAGAAGACTCTGAACAGTCATTAGTGATGCAGTCAAATCCTCAAAAGTGTCTGCCACCAAAATCAGGAAGAACTACAAACCCTTACAGGCAGCAAACCCTTCAGTCAATATACTTTCTCCTCCACATCTGCTAAGATTTTACTCAACTATTGCCATCATGTCCCTGCCCAGAAAAGAAATGGGATTCAACCTGTACTCTAAAAACATGAAGTTATTACAAATACTAAGTCTTTGTTTTACAATTAAGAGACAGGAAAGAACGCTAGCAGCTTCTTTCTCTTCTTTTATAAACTGTGGCTGATGGGTGCCATCCTGGCCTTTGAAAGATAATCTGTTGATGTTTAGGGGAAACACAGTAAACAGGAGATGAAAAGTCAAAGGCAAAGTAAATAAACACACTGGCTTCACCAGTTCTGTATCTTAGCTGGGTGATACAGAAAGATGCAGTGCATTTGACCTCAGCACGCTTCTCTCGAGCACCGACACTGCGTGCTCTCCGCTGACCACGCTCGGCTGCCACACACCACGGCCTCCCCCTCCCAGCTCTGCTGGCTGCAACAAGGCACAACACTGCTCTCCCCAGCTGTTCTTCCCCATCCTTCGCTCCCTGGCTGCACTTCTCTCAGCAAACAATCTTCTTCTTGGCATGCATATTTTTGTTGCAGGAAATATCTTTCAGAGATTTGCCTTCCTGGCAAAATTGTGAGGATGGCTTCTCAGCTGCTCTCTAAATCTGCTGGGAACATTGAGTGGGGATAGACAGCTGATGTAATATTACTAATTTTGCTTTTCTAAAGCTGACACTGTACTCGCTATGTCTTTTGGATAGCCTACACTTGCAAACCCCATCCACATAGTTTCAGTGCTTGGTAGACACATAGAGAACTCAGCACCGGGTGTGGAACATTTTGGAAGTTTCTGGTCCCAGTCTGAGCCTGACTCCAGCCTGACTCTAGCAGAACAGTACATTGTGACTGCTCAGAAAACACGTGGCCTGTTAAAAAACCAGATGAATTCAAAATCCATCTGCTGCTCCGGTGACCTGAGCTTGCACCTCTTTATCATGCAATACTGTGGTGATCTGCAAATGAAAAAGAAAAAAATAAATATACCTCCATAATAATTTCTGACTCTGCACTGGGGAACAACAGAGCAGAGTTCAGGTGTCAATCCTGCACTGATGCCAAGTTTCCTCCCTCTCTGAGGTTACTGGGATCCTGACCAACTTCCTTCTGAAACGAGTGTCTGGGCTCCACCACTCACTTTCAGTATCAGTGAGCTCCAATCCTTCGCAAACCATTTTGTTCAGTCTTCACTCCTGCCAAGCGCCTTCTTTTTCTGTTTGTTTTACATCCAACAAAACTGTTGCTTCCCCTGCCTGTTCTTCCCTTGCACTCCTGTCTGTTCCTGCCATGGTGAGAAGTGCTGTCTTTCATTTCAGATCACCACAAAGCTGCAGGTGAAATCTGTTAGATCACAGAGCAGCTCATGCACAGAGGAGAAGTTCTGACTACAGAAAAGTGCCCTGTAGATTTTCATATCAATATCTCAGCTGGACCAATTTGCAGCTGGTTTGTGCTCTGGAGCTCCTCATTGAGAACACTATGGGGCAAATGAGGGCAGGTTTTGTCCATTGTTGCTGGTCCAAAACATTTATCAAGCTTCAGCTGCAGACCCAGCAACTACACCACTTCACTCCAGTTTTAAATATGAAAATGTCTCTATGTGAGTCACCAGTACTACCAGCATGACCTATTTGGTTTCTGCTTTACCAGACATCCTGTAACTAAACCTCCAAGGGAGAAGACAAACCTAATGACTGTATATAAAACAGCAGATCCCTCATGTTCTTCCCAGATAGCCCTAGAAACAGAGAGTTTGAGCTGAAATAGTGCTGGTAATGGTTTTGCAAAAAATTTGCAAAAAACATATTAGTACTCAAAAAGTAAACAAGGAACTTAAAGCTGGCCTATCATTTGCCACGGAAAAGGCATTTACTTCAGGTATAAGGGGAACTTCCACGGTACCAAACCACAGATACTCTGTCTCCCCTTATACCTACAGACATCTCTGCTTGTGTATTTTTAAATTATTACCCAGAGCATTTATTTTTCAGGTTTGGGTCCAATCTACAAGATGAAGTCTGATTGAAGAGATACAACTTAGAAAGAACAAATTCTTCACCAAAGAGAAGAAGATCTAAAGCATGTCTGTTCCCAGATTTCTTCCATGTAAGAAGTTCATTTCTGTTTGTTACTCACTAATATATTTAACCTGTATTGATATCTTACCTTGACATTTTGAAGATCTATGTTTAAAAAGCGATCTGCTTCTACTAGTAATGCAAATAAGATTGAGAATCACAGATTGATCTCTGTGGAAGCGTGTCGGTGTCCCCAAGACACGAGACACCCCAGTCCCGCTGGGGCCACGGCGGCTGCAGTTGAACCCTAAATAGCTGGGGCAGTTTCAGGTCCGGCCTGAGGCTCTGAGTTATGACTGAGTGCCTCAGCAGCACCTGCACGTCCCATGCTTGGCTATTGCTCGCTCTCTCGCTTTCATGAGAACCAAAATTCAGCCTCCTACACATCCACCGCAAAGAGGAAACTCGACACAGACGCAGCCAAATCGGTTGTGGCCAATGGTTAAGCAGAGGGGAATGCACCAGGCAAAGCCACCAGAAGAGTGACTAGTCTGCTGGGGGAAACGTGGCCAACCTCCACCATTCTGATCTTTGAAATCACAGCGTCCTCCATCCAAGGCTGATTTGCCCAAGAAAATAACCCAGATGCAGGGTCAGTTTTATCGTGGCTTCAGCTCTTTTCCTGCTGGGCTTAATAAAAGATGGAGAGTACTCAAGTGATTGAGGCATCTCTTACAGTGGGTTGGTGACTCATCTGGGTTTAGAAAGAATTCAGGGTTTTTCCTTGCTCACAGGCCTATATTTCAAACAGTGTTTTCTTTTGACTATTCCTGTTTTCATTTCATCTGGTTTCCATTGAGTAAAATTAGAAGCATAAAGTTTAAACTATATTGTGGACTGGTGAAACATTCAAACACACAGAGGAGTTTATATTGAATGCAGGCCATTTGCTGAGGCTCATTATCAGCTAAGCATTGCCTAACTAAGGCTGCCAGATTAACTGTCTTCAGCCATGCAGCAGTAGAACATTTCCCTTGTCTCCAGCTGGAGATCCAGGATTTTTTTCATTTGTGATGTGGCTTATAGCACAGAGACTATTAGACACAAGAGCACAGAGATGCAAGTGGGCTGCTCTGGTTGTACTGAATGTAATCCTGAAGGAACCTTTGAAGATTTGAGTCTGATACTTGCTATTCACCAGCATCAGAAACATGGCAAGGCAAAGGTAACACAAAAGGAAAGGAAAGTGTATTTGGCAATAAAAGTAGAGGGAATAAAGTAGATTTGTTTTCAATATACTGAAAAACAAAGCATCTTTACAGAGTTTAGAGAGATGGTTCCTCTAAAATCCAGATGCTAAATCATCCTCATACTGAGCTGAAGAGTCTCAGATCATCCCCATGTTCAAATGCCAGAACCTAAACCCTAGATCCAGGTCATTCACCGGAAAAGAGAGTGGAAAAAAACTTACAAATAAGACACTCTATCCAATATTACTGCCTTGCTCATCTTAAGCATTGCTCTGTAAGCTGTGAATACAAACTTTCAAGCAAACTCCTTTGAGAGTTTACAAGCCGTAAAAAGTCTGCACTTGCATGAATTCCACTGAGGTACTTCAGGCTCCCATTAATGGAAAAATGGCTGAAAATTGGATTCATTAAGCCCTGTAGGGTGGAGAAAACTCTTCCTGCTCAGAGAACTTTGTGCTGCTGCAGGTAACCATATACCCACTTAGGAAAGGAAAACAAAGCCAAAGAAGAAATCCAACATGGCTACTCAGATGCTTGTCTCAGCCATGGCAGCACTCTGCAGAATTTGCACAGCAGTCCACAGCCTGGCAAAGCCCAAGGAAACCCTACAAAAGAGCACCTGAGATGGTTCAATCATGGTGATTTTGTTCACTTTTGTCTTATAATTCACACCACAAACCTGGAACCTTCCTACTGCTAGTAGTGGAAGTTGCTCCATTACCAAAATATTGTATCAGTTCTGACATTAATGGTATGGGAGTTCATTGACATAGAGATCTATATTCCCATGATGCTTTTAGATTGGGTTAGCAAACAATGTATGAATGCTGAACTATTCCAACAGATCTACTATTCACACTCTTTTGAGAATAACAGGAAAAAAATGCAGTAAGGCAGGCAAAATCCTCTGTTTTCTATATGAAAAAAACCCTGTTAAGAAGAAACACTTTTTTTTAAAGGCTCTGGATTAAGTCTCAAAAATCAGGCCTATCAACACAATGTAAACATTCTCGTTAATTAGGAAGAAGTCCTTATCTATTTGAAGAGAACTAAGACCGCGGTCCACATTATCACACTATTAAGAAGGATGTTATGCCATGATTTCCACATGGGAGTGCTTTTTTTTTTTTTTAAATAACACCACAACACTTCTTTAAAATGGTGTGACAAGTGTCATGGCTCTTAACGACACTTCGTTATCTGAGCAGCTGGCTTTGAGGAGGAGATGTGGCACCAGAAACTTGGGCGGCAGAAGCAGCCTGTCAATCACGGGCACATCCCGTAGCCATCGCTCCATCTTTGTCATAACTCTCCCTTGCCCTATTTTGGAAGAAGGCAAAGGACTGGAATCTGTTATTTAGACGATATCTGACAAGTCTTGTTTAACATTCAAGCCGTTCTCCAGGGAATCAGCGCTCCAGGATCCACCACAGCCATTGACTCTCTCGGGAGCTGCCGGGCCGGCCGCTCACCGGGGTCACAGCTCTGCCTCGGCCACAGATTGAGAGGAACCAACTGCAGGCATACAGCTGAACTCATTATTATATTTTAAATGTTTCAGGAACCTCAAAAACACATTAAGTAATGCAATAATAAAACTCTCAGTGAACCTGTGCAATAAAATCCATCAACAGAGGAGATGGGTAATATAATCTCTTTAGAAAAAAAAATCCTCTGCTCTATGCCTGAATTACCTTGTGCACCACAAGATAGAGGATTTAGACTATGGCAACGGACTGAAATCTCTCTTCAGGGACATCCTTCTCATAACTGTACATTCATGCCTCTCTCCCCAGTAGTAGCCTAAATACAATTTACCGTTGCACACATTTTTATAGGGTTTCTGCAAATCCGCCACTTTATTACCACCCCGGTTATAAGGGGCCACACGGCAATTCCTAAGGGTTCACTAACTGAGCAAGATATTAAGCTTGAATAAAAAGAATCAAAAACGTCTATCTACAATTTATAGTTCTCTATAAAGGACCTTGGGGAACCGCAATTTGAAGGTGAAAAGTAAATGGAAAGCAGATTTCAGCTGAAAAATTCCATATGATCGATGGAAGACTTACTGAGAATTATCCAGAGAGATTTTTAAGGTGTGCTAGAGGTAAAAACATCCAACTCCAAATTACACACAAGACACACAACATCCCGCTGTGGATACATCTGATTAATCAGGTCTATTCAGAGCTTGGTAACAGCTGCCTTCTTTATGCATATCTCATGAAAGCAACCCTATTTTACACCTTTCTTCAGAAGAAAGAAAGGTAAAAAGAAGATTTGAAAACCCCTGAGAGGGCCCAGAGAACCTCTCACTTTCCCAGTTTGTCTGAGAGATCCTGAGGTGCAGAGGCGAAATATCTGCTCTGAACCAAGCCACGACCACTTGGGACTTGAGCTGTGCCTTGCTTTCCCTCTTGGTGAGTGAGGGAGTTTCAGATCATTCACCGTTTCTGTGATTTCTGAAGCTGGCATGAAAACGTTACAGGAATGAAAGCTATTATATCAGTGGTTTTTGTCTTCCTAAAGTTATAAGAACAATAACATACAGTCACTGTGACATCTAATTACAACTAGCAAAAATGCAGAGAAAAACTATGCAGTTAATTTTAATTACCTACAGAAATTAAGGAATAAATTAAAGTATTTCGTATAAGCAAAAAGAAGTGAAGTGTAGATGATGTGGCAGATGCATGCTCTTGCCAGACTCAGAAGGTCTGAACGTGGCAGTCCATCACTAACACCGTAATACCTTGTAACACTTGAAAATCAAGATCGGATGTTTTAGTGAAAGATAAATGATCTCTAGAGCTCCAACACCCCTTCACGTTTGGCTGAGTGCAGCCCCCACCGGGGCACATGAGGAAGCAGGAATGGAGTCCTGATAAATGGTTCTTACTTCTGAAGAGAGGGGCCAAGCCTTCTGCTGTCTTATTCCTCAGCTGCAAAGCATCCAGTGATGTGTTTGGCCCACTGAATCGATGGAATGGAATGTGCCTACAGGAATGACTCTGCACTCAAATGCTTTCTGCCCCAGTCCCAGCCACTGCTCCAGTATAGAATCTTGTATGATGCAGGGATGGGACATTTCTAGGCAGTGAACTTTCTTGTTGACGAGAAGCAAAATGTTTATCTCTGAATCTCTGGCAATTTTTGAATAGTGTAATAATCCCCAGAATCTGTGGAATCTGAAACACTGACATATGGTAATTAACCTTCTTTTCATCTCTTTTTGATTCAATTGCACAGGATAAGTATAGTAATGCATAACAGGCGGGAAAATCTGTATTTTATTTATTTATTTTTGCTTTGAGGTGATAGAGATAAAAATCATAGACTGTATTTGATGCAGAATCAAATGAAGACATGGTGCACTCAGGCTGCTGTATATCCATTCTGCCATGATGTTTTTATTAATTCTCCTCCTCAGGCTACTGCTATGTCCAGGAATAACAGCTTGGAAGCTGGGCTGTGAAGGTGACACTCTTCTGCATGTGCTGTGACCTTTATGCTGGTGCTCTGGACAACAGCACAGCTCCACCAAGTCACCTCCCATTATTTATGACCTTTCAATTTGAGCCTCAATAAATCATGCTCAGAGACAGTGTGATTTCCCAGCTAAGGAAATGCACACAAGGAGGAGGTAGGTGCAATCAAATGTCTTGGGAGTCCATGGATGATGAGCTATTAGAGGAAGATATGTGGGGAGGCAACCTTGGTTTTACATTGGCAGACTTTCAGTGGAGGTTTTTTCTGGAAATCACATTCCCTGTTGGTGATAGGTTCGTCATCCAACCCTCCTTCCTCCTCCTCCTCCCTCATCCTGCTTTCCCGAAACCTCAGCTATCGAGAAGGCTCCTGGCAAAGACTGTCTCTGATATGTGCTTGCATATGGCAGAACCTCTATCTTGATGGAAGCAACCACACATTAATGTATAACACAAATAATGAACAATGATTCATCTGAACAGGCTTGATAGGAAGGGCTGCTTTTTTCAAATCTGGGCCTCAGTAAAGCTTTGAAGGATAATTTCCACTAAAAATTGGATCAAGTCCATCAAGAAGAACACAAATCCCTGTTTCCTCCAGATTGTTTCACTCGATTCACTAAAATGTTTATTCTACACTCAGAAAAAAGTTGCTGGAATTTCTAAACTGCATTAAAATTAATCCTTTGCTTCTTTACAGTTGCCTTTTTCAGTGCTTCCTTTGTTCCAAGCTGGCGCTTACAGGAGCTTTCATAACCAGCAGGCAATCACATACATCCTTCCTGTTTGCAGTTTTTACTGTACTTTACACAAACAAAAAATGTGGAACAGTCCAAAGTACATCTCAGACATCTGAGAAAGAAGAAGGTAAATGCTGCTAACAGTTCCCAGCAGAAGACAAGAAGAGGATAAAGCCACCTAAGCTTTGAAGTGGAGCTGCCTTATTAACTCAGGTCTGCCTTGTGAAAATAAGCTCACAGGATAACCCAGCAAGACTCACAGAACCCCACAGGGCTCCTGAAGCACACATCTTCTCCGAGGGGACCATTCAAACACCTAGACAGTGGCCTTACAAAGGGAAGGGGAAATTGGTGCACAGAAACCCCATGCCAGATCATAAAAGCATCAGTCCTAGCACCTAGGAAAGGACAGGGCTTACCCTACAGCATCTCTAACAAACTAGCATGTAAAGCACCAGAAGCCTCCACTCCCTGCAGCTCTTCAGCTATCTGGCCCATATGAGATTCTAATTCCAAGTGAGTTTTAATTAAGATTCTTTCCAGTGCAGACCTCTAGCAGGTTGGAATGGCTTGATTTCAAGGTACTGGCCAGCTGTGAGAAATGCTCAGTGGCCAGTGACACTTTTCTGTCCCTCTACTTAACACATGGAGACCAGATTCAGTGAGTGAGCAGCGAGTCACACGCAGGCCAAAAAACGTCCCTCCCCATCAGCTGACACTGAAAACAGACACCCACCTCTGCAGCAAGCACTCCGGGATGGTTAACAAACCCTTATTACCTTTTGTGAACCTGTGTCTCATCAAAATTTAAACAGACACATTGTCACACTTCAAAAACATCCTATTTCCTGCCAATGAAACAGAGAATTGCTGCTTAATGTTCTCCAGCAGTATTTGTTATAGACCAAGGAGCCGGCTCTCTGTGGTCTCTGGTACACTACAAAACACTCATTTTCCAACAGCCGTGCATCTGAAAATAGACAGGGCTCAGGTGTTTTTACTACAATGCCATGAAAAAAACCTGCGAGTGCACTGAGAAAATAGGCCTTGTCTACACGAACATTTGATTTTTGTTAGCCCTGGTGCAGCTGCACTGCTGATGAAAACAGGATAGAATATTCAAGCGTGCACGGGCCTTTAAGGAAAAAAAGAAGCTGCATGGTTTTATGCACCTATCTGATATGCATCAGTGGGAAAAGACTGGCTGATTGCTACAGCTTGAAACAGAGGAAATACTTCTAGTTGCATCCTTATCCTTCTATCCACCAACTCACCTATCTACCTGTCTGGTGATACAGTGGGAAAAAATAGTTCTCTATCCTTTGCCTTTGCCCAAGCTTTGGCTACATGCCATACCAAAATATCATTAAAGACATTTGCTACTCCAAAGCTAAAGAGGCAGCAGGGAATGGCCATGCGCAGGGTTGTAGAAGCTTTGGAAGTGCAGCTGAAGGCTCTTAGTCCTGCTCTTTTAACAGACCCACCACCACTACCTTCATGCCCAAGGCTCATGCTCAGTGCTTCAGAGATAGCTGTTTATCCTTCATGGGACAATAGGACCAACTACAGAGGGAGGGAAAGCAGCTAGATCCCAGAGTGTACTAAGCACCCAGAAGGAAAGCAGCATCAGAGAACAAAACCATCTTTGCTGTTGCAGAAAATGTCTCTCTGAAATTACTGTCCCACCAATGTACAGGGTTTGCTGTCACACAGCTACTGCTTGACCATCAGCCTCTTGTTGCCCGGGGAAGTGGTGGAATTGCCATCCCTGGAGGTGTTAAAAAAAATGTGTGGGTATGGACTTGAGGCCATAGTTTAGTGGTAAATATTTGGTGGTGGTGCTACATGGATGGCTGGACTTGATGATCTTGGAGGTCTTTTCCAATCTTAACAATCTGGCAATTTCTATGCTTTGCTCTCTTTGGAGGAGAACAATCCTTTAATTATGGAAAACAACAGTTATAATGTCTTTGCAAAAATAGAGGAAGAATAATAATGAATGTATGTATGACATGTTACATAGTTCCAGTGGACTAGAGACACTTCTTTGTTAAGAGACTGCAATAGGAACAGCATGCAGTCTGGATTCCTTTTTTCTTTTTTTGTTTATTGCTTAAATGAACGATGTTCATAAGGTTTCCCACAGCCCCACAGAGTACTGCCTGGTATCAGTGCCAGCCACATAGGTCTATAAAGAGAATTTCTCTATTACCATAATGATTCATGAAAGTCATTACTCCCATTTTGACTCTCTTCCCAAAAAAAATCTGCATGTAACAGCACACTTGCCAAATGCTGTGTGTGCTCTTGGTGAAACTGGTGCAGATATGGTTTTGTGAAACAGGGCTGGAAATATTGAGAAATGTGGAGGACACAGAGCACATGCAATCAAATCTCCAAGAGTAATTTTCATGCTGCTGGACTGAGCAGGAGCAACTGCTCAGTGGGGTCTAGTGGCTCCCCACTCTGTCACACCTCCTGCCATGAGGAATACAGAGAGTTGGGATGAAGTCAAGTGCCACTGAGGAGCTCTTGGCTCCGTCTCCAGCCGTGCTTCAGGATTTCACTAAGAAAAACCATCTCTACAGCTGGAACCCAGACCCTGCCCACCACACCCAACATCTCTCTGTCTCACACACACTCACATCTACTTTCTTTTTTCCTGCTAGCAGGAGACACCTTATCTAGAAGGTTATGCATTACTGTGATATATTTGCTTTTGAAGTACTGAGTGGCTTTTAGAGTCTGGCATTTTGAACTTTCAGGAGGAAGAATGTTACTCTCGCAGCAAACTTTGAAGTCTGTTTCCTGAACACATTAACTGTTTACTCTCTTTTTCTCTCTCTTGGCCACTTTAAGCTCCTCTAGAGTAAACACAGTCCTCACACCTGAAAAATCTTATCATCCAGGTATCAAATAACATCCCAAACACAAGAAATCAACCCATCGAACAAAACAACGTGGAATCTGAGAGAGGAATGACACCACATCTGTATTAGAGGCCACAGTCCCCTCTTCACATATTTGTCATTTACACTCTATGAATGTGGCATCTTTTGCCATTTTTGTACACACATCATAAGAGGGAAAAGCTATCACCAAATATTCTTCCTTTTCCAAATCTCCTCAACACAAGCAAATCTGGATCTTAACTATTCTTTCAAGGGCAAACATTTTTGTTCCTAATCATCACCTGTGTCTTGAGGATTTTTACCAAAAGCTTAGTTGTGTGTTTAAAAACTACAACTGCAAAAAGAAAAGACCACATCAAAGAAATCTTTGGCTGTATTTGTGTATCCAACCACTTCCAAAAAAAACTAGGTCATAATTTCATATTCAGTTACGCAATCAATAAATCCAGCAATAACTATGGAAGAACTTGATCCTGTAATTTTTTCTATTCCAAACATAGGATAACAAAGATTCAGCCTGATAAGTTCCCTCATTTAATGTAATTCTTTGTCATGAAAACAGAAACAAAAGCAAGTTCTTTGCATTAGGGTGTGCTGTCAATTTAAATACCTTTGAAAAGACTTTTGTGGTTGAGTGACCTGGGCTGGCTACGTGCTCAAAACAACCAGCCCTCCATTAAAGAACAAAGAAAAGTACGCTTTACTTTAATCTGATAAACTTGCATCCTGATCTTAATTGGTAAGACCATTCTGCAAAATTTCACTTCTTTTGCATTAAAGAAACAAAATTTCTGACTAGAGTTGGGCTGTTTAATTAAAACCATCAATTTAGAAGAGACTAGTGTCAACAAACATAAACCTGCAAAGCTCCACCCAAGACAGACAGTGGAGTTTTGTCAGTGAGTCACCCTTTCCTCCTTAGCAGAATTAAAATATATATTGATTTTTTAGCTTCTTTGCAGCAAAACACATTCAAAGGAAGTGTTAATAGACATTTCTCAGTTTCTGCTTCAACCTGATCATCTGCTTCTTGCTATCCTTCTAAGAAACAGGAGTAGGAAACTTGCTCAACTCACTGAAAACAAATGGCTTTTGCATAACTGTAACTTCAAGAGAAAACCAGTGACAAAACCACCCCACAGAAGCCTGGGTGATGATGTAAGCCAGGCAGTTTCAAAGCACAACACTCCTTGTGCTGCAGTAAATGTCTGAGCTGAGGAACACAACGAAAAGGTGCACCAGAAGAGCACAGTAGAGAACACATAAGCCCACCTTGCTCATACTCATTCCCCTTTTTCCCTCTGCCACAAGTGCAGGCGATGAGAATTAATCAAGGAAACACATCTTGTACCCAAGAGCTCTCTCCTGAGTGTACCTTCTCAATCTTACCATATTGTTTTTCCCATTAAAGCTTATGAGAACATTCTGTGCCTTCTTTTTGCTCCCACCCTTCCCAGCAAAAGAGAGATCCAAGAATCTCAAAGCTTTTGAGCTCATACTTGCCTTCCACATTTGGGCAGAATTCCTACTGCTGATTCAGGAGCTTCAGAAGATAGAAACAAGAATTATATATCTTTTCATATGCTGGACACAAGGGCTTCTTTACTTTAAGCTAAAGCCAGGGCCACAATGATTATAAGCTAATCACTGTTGTTTCAAGATTTCCTTCATTGGGTTTGAAGAGATTTATTGGTAATATAATTGGTTTTATTTCTGAATGAACAGAGAACTAAACAAGAAGAAATGGTGGGATGGTAAAACTGGACAAATTCAGAAATCTGATGCAAGATGGTGGGTCATGGCTGCTGCTGAAACATGAAAAAGGAGAAGGAAAACCAGTGGATTGGAACCATCCTGAAGACAAGGCTGGACACAGCTGTGATATGCAGTATGTGCAGGAAAGGAGGCCAAGAGGTATCTGTCCAGCTATCCACCCAGAGCACTCCCTGCCCAATTCCCTGGCCTAACTGCTGTGGTTCATCATTGCTCAGAGTCTTCTGATCCAGACTAGGAGAGCTGAGCATGACATGAACTGGCCAAACACAAGTTACCAGGTTCACAAGACTGAAAGAATAAAATTACCTGGTTTGGGTTATACATAAAGTGTGAAAGGAACTGGTTCCATCTGGCCCTGAAAACGACTTTTTATGAAAGAATATTCTGTACTTTACTATGTTGGCTTGAAACTCCCTAAAGCTCTTAGCCACCTGTATTTGATCACCTGCAGTCTGACTGCGAGGTGGCTGCTCGGCATCGCTCATCCAAACACCCTCCCTGTGCTCAGCCTGCTCTCACACCCACACATCCCCCGTTTCACACCTCCATGGCTGCTCTCTGAGTCACAGGGATCACTTTCATCCCGAAGTTTAAACATTTTCTTGAAAAATCAGGACGTGAAAAAATGGCAGAAAGAAATAATTAAAAACCGGCTTGAGAATTCAGAATTTTACACTTGCAAATGCTGCGCTGGCTTGCCTGGTTTTTCTTAAAAAGTCCTCCCTTCTGCCCCTAGAATGTGCTTTTCCTGAGAGGAGACTTGAAGGGCTGTTTCCTTTTCCAAAACCCCAGTGCCACCAATGCTGGTGGCTGCTGCTCCTTTGCAAGGTGACGGCCCTGTCCCCATCCCAGCTGTCACTGCGCGTCAGACGCCGCTGTGCTCAGCCTGCCTTGGCCTCTGGCCTAGAACCTGCTCTCAGCTTCCTGGCTGCCATTTGGCATGTTTTGTCTATTTTTGCTTTAACTCCTTTTCCTTTCTTAGAACATTTTCCAGGCTGGGAAATTCAATCGGAGGCTGCCCCCAGTGGCTTGGCTGCCAGCAGGGAGGTTTGCCAGCCCGGAGCTGGCAGGGTGAGAATTGGACACTTCCTCTCCCGTCTCCTCCTGCCTGGACCTCGTGCCCCTGGCTCGGCCTGGGCACCGCTGCAGCGGTGCTGGGAATATGGGGTGTCTCTGCCTCCCCATTTCTCTTGGGCAACACAGCCAGGACTCCTGTTTTTTCAGCAGCTTGGCTATTCCAGTCAATCACAGCAGCTCACCAATTGGGAGGCACACAGGAAAAACATATTCCAGAAAGATGGGATGTGTTCTTTTACCTTGAAGAGGTCGTTGAGGACTCAACACCATTGAATAAACGTCAACAAGGTGGAAATAAACCTGAAAGGTCCCCAAAGTGTCACCATGCCTCCATTACTTCACCTCCAAGTTGCCACCACTTTGGTGGTTTTGCTGACACAGAAAGCTTGGACACTTTGTACATGAATGTCTCTCTGTTCCTATGAGAGATCTATGCACAAAGGATAAAAATCCGGGGTGGAATCGAGGCAATGCCAAAGGACATGGTCCAGAGAGAAGGGAAGCTGGACTGCAGTTTCAATGCTGCCATGTAGCTCACAGAACTGACAGCACGTTAGGCATGAAGTGTACAGCACTCAAAAATCCTACGTAATATAAAATATTGGAATTTGTCCCTTTGGCAAGAGAACTTACTGGAAGAACATTAAAATCTTCACATTTGAAACTAGGTTTCCATACGATTTTGAATCAAGTTCAAAGCCTTGGACCTTATTGCTACAGCACTCCTCGGCTTACATCCAAGTTATCTAGGAGATTATTGAGTGCTCTGGGATGACAAAGAAAATGTTGACATATTTACAGTTAGCTTTCTATAACTTTTAAGTTATGGAATTGATGTCTGGTATCTGCAGACAATGTGCATGATACAGACACTGAAAACAAGGTATTCGCTCATTTGCTCCTTAGACCTTTTACTGCAAGCATTCACGATATAAATAAAAGCTACAAATATTATTTCACTCCCAATACAATTATTTACGTTCCCCTACACAGCCTAATAACAAACATATTTCTTTTCAGCCAAGAGAGATCTCAACTGGTTTAAGGACTATGCTGCTTTTATCAGAATGGCAAAATGAGCTGCAGTCGTGTTGTAGGGCAGATCCAGCCAGGATAACCCTGTGGGTTATTAGAAGAGTTATAAATACATTTAGACCACACAAAATCCACGTGTGTGTGGATTTTTTTTTAAGAAAAAGAAAGAGAAACCAGACAATAAGCTTTGAAGGCCCAAGATTAGAACCTGAGTTTCTTTCCTGTGAGTGAGACACCACAGGAGAGCATGTGGAACATCAGGAGGGTCTTGTCCTGGGGATGCTCCCATGGGGACAGGGCAGGTCACCATGTCTGCTTCCGGAATGAGACAACTGCATCTTTCCTAACATTTGTTGGACTTCCTTTGGCAAAACCCTGGCGTGGCACAGCTGGCCCTTCTGCCTCTGTTCCCTGGGAAGGGAGACTCCTCCACAAAGGAAGGTGACATTCCCACCTCCTGCAAGCACAGCAGGAGATCTGGAACAAACCAAGTAAGTAAGGTAAGTACTGGGACATATGAAGCAAGTTCTGCTTAAGTCAGGAGCTGTTGCAAATTTAACTGTATTTGTGTGAGATGCAAGAGAATTTAAAAGAAATAACTGAAAAGCTTTTTACTTTTCTCACAGAAAAAGAAAAAAAAAAGCCAAAATAAAAGCCCTGAACACCAACAGTTTGACAGCAAGAGTAACCTCTAGTTGAGTGTCAGCCTTAATGGAAGAGAAAACATAAGGAAACGTTTTCTTTTTGAAGGTCCCAAGAGACTCTTACAAACAATACCAAGAAAAAACATTGCAGAAGTGCCAAGAATCAGGGGAGTGCTCCATTTACTTATTTTTATGGTCAGTCACTGATCATGCTGATATTTGACTTTGGCTCTGAAATCTTAGCTGTGTTAAAATAAAGATAATACACAACTTAGGGTAAATCCAAAAACAAACTGAGACATTCATAGAACTACTGTTGCCATCTCTGAATGCTGATTTGTAGTTGATAGTTTATATTTTTACCTGGCAGATTTCTAGGACAGTGGTATCTTTCTGTATTACATTCCATGCAGTGGATCATTTTCTGTTAAGTAGCTAAAACACTTATTTTTTTGCCAGAAGAACAGATCTGAATTTATACATTTAAATTATCAAAATGCCTACCAGAAGTTTTAAGACTCTCAGTGGCATCCAAAGGCTTTCAATAAAGTATAGGGTGCCACAAAATAGAAAAAATAAAGGCAAGTGGCCAAATAAAAAACCTCCCAGCTTTCCACAGGGGCCTTCAGACTAAGGCATTTACATACCTTCAGACAACAGCCAGCACCAGAATTACCTTTAAGATATCAGCTGTCTCACTTGCTCAAGCCTCCACAAACATTCCATCTCTGCAGTGCCTGGGAAAGCCACTGACCCTGGGATGGTGGCCAATGCCCACTCAAACTCTGCAGAGCCCACAGGGTGAGTGAGTTACAGAGGAAAAACCCTGTCACAGCAAATGGGCTCTCCCACAGTACCTGGTCATGCATTATACACAAATCACCATTTCTACTGTATTGCTGTCCCTTGGAGCAATGGGGAAGATCTACCAATGCTCAGATTAGTTACCACCCACTGAACAAAGAACTCAAGGTGGCACACTGCTCACTGCTGAATTCAAGATTAGAGCTCTATTCTAATTTTACAGTGTTCCTTAGATGAAGCATCTCATGGTATCTCAGTGACTCTGTCTGGGTTTATGTGATGCTGCCAAACTCCCTCCTCCAATCCTGTCTATCTGCTCTCTCACTGGCCTCAGTATTAATGAGACTGAGCTAACAGATTGTGGCATGTCAACATGCTGAGCTGACATCCTGCTGCCCCCTCCACGTCTGTCTGACTTTTAAGCTTTTTCTTTCCATTTCCCTTCTGGATTATGTGTAACATACTCTGTAGTCCAGGAATGCCTCTTGCTTTGGCTGCCTTGCCTCTCTTTTTGGCATGCTCATGAAGCCACAGGGAATCTTGCTGAGACAGGCTAAGTCACATGTTTGCCCTTTAATGAACAGTAAAAAGAAAGCAGAATCTCTGCCATTTTGATGTTTCTATTAATACAGGCCACAAGAAAGCTCAGGTTCCTGCTACAAAGATCACAAAAAAAAAAAAAAAGGCATCTGGAGCAGCTGATGCAGAAGGGCTTGATCACACTGCAAAGAAAAGATCAATTATCAGGCAGTACAAAGCACGTGCACTCAGTTTAAATTTGTTCAGCACAGCAATTTGGTAAATTTTGCTGTCTCTTTCTGGCATTTCTGAGCTTCGTCTTGAATGACCTTTACTTAAGGATTTATTTTTACTCACTGAAGATGTTCAGCACAAGGGTAACATGTCTTTGGGAAGTCACCTTATGGAATACGTCTTGAGGTGGGAGCTGAAATATTGCCATTCTTTCATAACCCTTTCCTCCCTTCTCTTTGATCCAGCAAAGGTGAGGAACACTTAGGGAATTACAACTTGTTTTTCCACAGATGCCCCACACAGGGACATCTCTTCTGGAGAACAGCAAACGCAGGTGTGCAAAGAGCAGGGGGAGACAGGGAGAGGGAAGGGCAACATCCCCAGCACCTCAGTTTCAAGTTCAGCTACAAACACGTCCAGGAAACTCAAACTCCGGTTCTCGAACAGTGATTTGCTGTGTAAAAAGCAACCACCAAACCAAAAATATGACCGTGTTCAGCTGCAGTGACCTTTGCAAGAAATCTAGGGGAAAAGAAAAGAGCAGAATCTTTCCTTCCAAGGGAGGATTGTGAATTGTCTCCCAACTGCACTCCTGAGTGTGAATCAATTTTCTTCCAGTCGATAACTAGCACAAAGGTTCTAACCTTCATTTGTGCTCCAAATACTCAATCGGGGATGTAGAACACATACCAATTAAGCAATTCAGCTAAAATAAGAAGGCCGTGAACCAACATCGTTGCTGCAGCTGCCCCTGAGGGATCGAGGGTTAGCAGCTTGGGGAAAAGGTAATTTATTGAGCTTAATACTCTGCGAAATGTTCTCATGATAATAAGATTGTAAGATCGTTTTAATATCTGAAGTCATGTTGAAAAGGTCATTTCTCACTTTTTACACCCACCTAAGCCATGTAAATTAGAGCTACTCAAACAGAGTTGAGGATGTTTGCAGCCTAAGTTTTTCTTACATTTTTGGATGACAGAGAAAAATGTCAGTAATCCCAAGTGGTGGACACAACCAGCCAGTGACCATGAATTTTAGAATAGCAACAGTAATGGAAGCAGCTACTTTTGCTGTGCATGAGGCCAGCATTTCATCTTTGACCTAGCAGATACTATTCAGACTTTTGTCCTCCTTTTTAATGTTGTGATTTGTTAAAAAATTATTTCAAACACACTAAATGTAATCTGAAAGGGGAAGGGAATACAGCTGATGTGTTTGCCAGAAGTTTTATAACCCAGGGACATGGGGCATTGGCAATTTCACAAAGTACTTGCCTCTTTTCCAACATGTTTTTTTTCCACAAGAGAATTAGCTTGGAGATTCTTTTTTCTTTCCTTTTTAAAAAATGCTTTCTAGGCAGAAACTTTGTAGACTTTGCCGCCACATCTTCCAGCCAACATTCCTAAATCACAACTTGCAGCTGCCCTTGCTATTGCAGCCTCAGAGCCTCCATTTGGCAGAGCACCAGCATCATGCCAGGATGTGATGTTTCTGTGATGTGCACAATTACCCAACAGGGATGGAGCAGAGATCCCCAAACGCATTTCACTAAGGCCCCTGAATCATATTTGAAACCAAGTCTTCAAAATTTATAACAGCATTAGGCTATCTAGGCCCTTAGTTTCATTTATGTTTTGAAGCTTCAAATCCATCACACAAACGGAGCTAAATGAGGGCATTATTCAGAGCAGTAATGCACTTGATCCCATGGAGGCTAAATGATAGAAATCCCATCCTGCTCTCTTCTTTTATTTTCCAGCATCTTCTTCCCTCCTCATCTTTCAGCCCCAACTCTTGTCCTTTACACAGCCACTATAAAAAACAACCCTCCCAGGAAAACCTCCCTTGCTGCTCCCCCTTCCTAATAATTTTTCCATCTCCTTTCTCCTGAACCACTGCCCCATTTGTGACTCCTCACTGGTCAGGCCACAAAGCTTTTCAGAGGAAAAGCTGCCTGTTTTTCTCTGCTTGGCAGTGTGCTCCAGAGGTGCTATGCAAACGATTTATTATAATAGATTATGGCCCAGAGTAATTTAATAGACTGGAAAGCCCAGCTGAGGAGGGCTGGTGATCCAGCATTCACAAAGCGTGCCACGCTTGTATTTTTCAATACATAATACATAAAACACTCTGCTGCTGTGGCTCTGTTTTCAGATTCGCTGGGTTTTGTATGTGAAAATTTTCCAACTATTTATCAACTAGATCTTCTCTGTCAGCCTTTATCATCTCTTACAGTCCTCCTGAAAACTCCCTTAAACAGAGAGATCAAGGTAGCTGCCAAACAATGTCACAGCCTTCCAGGGGTGGGGCTCTGCAGAGGGCTGTATCCCTCCATGACAAAACTGTCACCCTTATTATGATACCAGCAATAATAACAGTAACATCAAGCTGAACCACTCTATCTCAGCAGAAAAGCTGGGAGGGAGAAGAAATGTCCACATGCTTATCTTTTTGCTTCCTTGGTTAGGTCCAGAGGGTTGTGGGGAAAACACTTGGAGAAAAAGAATCCTTCTCTGTGACATTTGGGGGATTCACTGAGTAAAACTCTTCCATGATAATGCTGCACCCCATTATGATCTCTCTGTTTTGTTGCTAATTGGCCACACCTAATAACAAGCCTTCCAGGAACTTCACCAATTCCCATGAGAGCACTTAGCTGACAAGAAGTTTGTGCCAGCTTCCAGGTAACACCTTCCTCCTGCAGCTCTGTCAATGCTCACTTTGCTTTTCAGGCTCAGTTTTACTAAGGAACACATGGCATCCAGCTAGAAAGTTTTTCCACTATGAACTGTGCTTTCAAGGAAGGTGATTCACAAATGAAAGATGGAAAATATAATCCTGAAAAAATGGGAAAATGGAGATCCTGAGCAAAAGTGAGAGAAGTTTTTATTTGGCCAATGGATTAGAGGTTTAACCTGAAACCTGCCTTTCACTTGCTTAGATCAATGTGAGAGTGTATTTGCGTGCAAGGCAAAAAACACAAGGAGCTTCAGTTTTGAAGACTGTCTTCACTGGGAGGTTCCAATTGGGATGTTGACTGCTCCTAACAGACCATCACAGAAGGCTCCCGAGCACGGTGCTTGCAGGGTTGTCTGCTCCTTTTCCCTTCTCCTCAGCAGCTACTGAACAAGCGAAGTTTCCAAAACACAAGCAGAACTTACGCAACTGTGAAACAATAAATCACGTTTGCCTCGCCTTGGCAGTCTGTCTGCTTTGCAAATTTGCACCCTGCTTGGGATGAATGTGGCTTTAGATATTTCATGGGCAGAGCCAAGCAGTGGTTAATGGGAAACCTGCTGTCTACTCCTTCCAGCATGTGCCAGGCACTCCACCCTCAGTATTAAGAGATGATGAATCTCTATTTGGGAGATATACATGTTTTACATATAGCTTAACATGTGTTCATAAAGAAAGGCTGAAACTTGTTAATTCCCAGCATTTACACCTTCAACCAATTTTAAAAATTCCAGTACAGTTTTGGAGGAGCCAGTATTTCATTGTAGATTGGAAAAATCTCTGCAAAAGGGAAAAATAAACCCTTGGAGTACATGAATAGTACAAATTACAGAATACATTTTCTGCAATTCTCCAAAACTTATCTGGAATGCTACTTAAAAAAAAAATGGGGAGGCTATAAGATTATGTAGAAAAAAATATACACCTTTCACACATGTTTTTTAAAACTCAGCATTTTTGTAGGGAATTTTGCAGCATACATAAAAAAAGTGCAGAAAGAGGCAAGGTATTTCAAATAGCTTCAATTTTTTCATTAAGATCACTCTTTTTCCTCTACTTCTTTTCATAACAACAGCAAAGTCTGTCTGAGTTTTTATAAGTTTTGCATGGCAGAATCTCTCAAGAAGTAAAAACAAAACATGATGGTCTAGTGGACTTAACCGCAGCCAACAAAGGAAAGGAGTGCTTATTGCTCAATTAGTGACTTCAAGAAATGCCAGGTCTGTAGGATACAATCAAGACAGGATTCATCTGGCTATTGTAACTCCAGGTGCCTGGTTCCTAACTCTGATCAATCCTTCCTTTTGCTCCAGCCCTCCTCACAATCAATAAAAGGACTGGGCCATATTCAGCCAGATTCTGAGTGCTAGAAAACCCCAGCCATACCACCAGCCAACCCCTTCCATGCTCCAGTGTCTCACAACACAGCAGCAGCAGCTACGTGGCAAACTTCTGCACATTACAGACAGATGGGTTTTAAATAAAAGCACACACCAAACCACATCTCTAAGAAACTCTGCTCCCAGGAGGCCATCCAGAGCCAACCTGTGATGCTGGAGGGAAGAGCCTGGTGCTCTCCTTCACAGACCATTCAGCCCTTTGCTAACTGATGCCTGTACAGAGCACAGCCAAGAAAGCAACCATAGACAGTGCTGAATCTGGAAAACGTGAAGCATGAAAGAAGTGTTTAACTTCACATACTCAAGCAGATCAAAGATTTCTAACTCAAACTTTCTACGCGTCAAACTTTGCAGCTGTTCCCTTTATCAGCTCACTCGGAAAAAGTCTCCGTGGATTGGTGCCATTCTTCATAAAACCTCAATTGCTCTGCAATAAAAGAGGTCTAATTTTTACAGTACTGTTCTGCTTATATTTAGTATCAACATCTGACCACAAGTGCCAAATATAAAAGTTACTGGGACTCACTTTAATTGCATTTCGTGCTCTCTTTGTGCACCAAATTCTTTAGCCTTACTCAGTGAATGTTCAGGCAGCTGATATTTGCTTCTGCTGGTAAATACCTAACTTCCCTTCAACATGGAAATCCAGCACTAACTTCCATTGCTTTAGACTAGAACCAAAATGTTCTTCATATGTAAAATTCTGCATGTAATATTACATGACAAGAGCACTATTCTACCTCAGCTGTCCTCCCTTTAAAATTCTCCCTAAAGCAAGAATAAACTTCATTAAAAAATGCACCAATTCCATTCTTTCCTGCTCTCCTCCTCTTGAGGAGTTCTCAAAGCCAATTAAGACATCATTAAACAGTCAGCCCAGCAGTGGAAGGCAGAGCACCATGGAGCACCTACAGCACCACTGCAGCCGCTCGTTAGAGCAAAGGCCGTCATCCCAATTAAGGCCGTTCACTGTTTCAGCAGCACGGCAATTGCAATCCTTTTGGCATTCAAGACTGTGTCACCCTGGCAGGGATGAGGGTGCTGCAATCCTGTTTGGGAGTGCAAATTAAACTTCCAATAGTTGGGTGCAAACAGGCTTTCCATTAGCTTTTCCCTTTCCCAATATTTATTTTAATTACCTGTGTTAAAGCCAGGGGACATTTACTGCTAAGAACATTCATTTGCAGGCCCATCTCTTGCCCGAATACCTAAAGTAGTATAGCAATAGTTTCATGTTAATGCACATCTTGGTTAAATAAACCAGTTTTCCAGGCTGCTGGGTTTTCATTTACATTTCTGGTAGATTAGTCTGAGCTATGGAACTGAACACCATGTATACCAGGAAATGGGAAGAAGTAAATGAGTCCTTTCTTGCACAGCTTCCCACCTAAGAGCCTACTGGCTCCACCAGGTCCCAGCCACTTGAGTTGCTCATGAATCTCTCTGCTTCTGGAGGCAGTGCAAAAACCCCCTTAACAATGGAATATAGATACCAGCCTCAGCTAATGAGATATACCTGGGGCACCTTCCTTGGGCTTTGAACTGGGATGTTTATCCAACCTACCTGAGGCAGTCACCAAGAGGGGAAAAAAAAAAAGAAAAAGGAATGATAATAAAAGGTTGATTAATTATGTGCAATAACTGGGACAGCATATCATGAAAATTCCATTCTTGTTTACTCAGCTAATTCACTTTTTATGAGTGTTTAGGCTTTAAAGCAAAACAAAGCACTAATTACCCAATTAACGAGCAATTAAGTTACTGCAGCCTAATAGCCTGTACAGTGGCTGCCTTTATGAGTCTGATGGTGAGTTAGAGACCCATTAAACAAATTTATACACAGCTGTAGCAAACATTACATTTCCAGAGATGTTACATTACATGCTAATATTTTCACAGCCTTGAAACATCATTCACTGGTTTAGTGAATAGAGTTTGCCAGTTTACTCAGCCGAGCTCTGACAAAAGGAAGGTCTCTCACATTGTACCAGCAGCTACAACCTGGGGATGGATGAGAAGTGGATCTCTGTACTTCAAAGCCTTCTTGAAAAATCAGGTGACTTTTAACCAAGGTGAGTAACATTTACCTTAAAACTTTTAAATTTTGCCTTAATTTAGGAGGAAATCACAGTCAAGTAATTTTCAACAAATAATTGCACTTATTTTCAGGAGTCTAAGGTGCTCTCTGCAGCATGTGACACTACTGGAAGTTTTAGGTTGGCAATTGGGTTGTGAAGATGAGGATGTTTTACTGTGTGGAGAGACAAGATGTTTCTGTAAACTCCTGTAAGGCAGATGGGATTACCTGTGACATCCCTGAATGATGGTGCAGTATTAGAAGCAAGCTCTCCCCTCCTGCATACTGAGCAGCAACAAAGCACAATGTTATGAAAACTAAGGAAGAGTTTGGTCTTAGCTCCAGAGCTCTCTTCCCTTCAATGACTACGTCAAACCCAACACATTATATCTGTATTTCAGAGTGGTTCAATTCACATCAATAATGGGTGTATCTTTTAGAGCAATTTTGATTGCATGGACAAAAGCTCTATTTGTAAAGCAACCATCTAATCACAGTTTAAGAAAATATATTTTTTTTCTGAGCAAGACTAACACAGATAGGTCATTTCTTTCTGCCCATACGAGACAGGTTTCCATTTACCTACAGCACACGAAAAAACCTTAGTTCACTTCTTCCACAGACATAGTATCACTTCAAAGCACAGGCTGCACTATGTAAATAAGGAATGTTTCATAGACCAAAATCATGTAAGCAGTGCAGTATTTCCCAACCAGGCTGCTGCATTTCCCCAGGAACTCCATGGAAATGCACCATAAGCAGTAAAGATTATTGGGTATAGTGGCGGCCTGATTTTAACCTGATGTTAAAGACAAGCCATTACTTGGAAGTCCAGGAGCTGCAGGTATATATTTTTTCAAGTTGCACACACACATTGAACCTTCAAGCTGGTATCACCACAGTCCCACTGTATTCCATGACCTGCCCAGGTCTGGCTCCTGCATGTTCGTTAATAAATACAAGACACACCTGTGCTAACGAATTCGAAAGCATGAGGAGATCTCATCTGTCTTATGGATAAACAGAGTTCTGCTCACATCCTGTCCCCAGGCACTTCCCCAAGCAGAATTGCTAACGAGGCCTCATTGCCTTTGGCCTGGTCTTAGAGTTCCTTCTTGTGTAAACTCTCTGATATCAAATAAGGCATAAGCTTAAGCTTCAACATTTTCCCTACTGGGAATACTGAAGATATGTTCTTTTTTTCCCCCCACAAACACTGCAAGAATTTACTGGGTTTGAGATATTGTTCCATCAAATTTGATGGACCAACTCTCTGATGGGATTTAAAAAATTATTAGAATGGGGAAGGACAGACACACACACACACAATGACGTGATTGCACAGATTGTGCTTTCTTAGAAAACCAGGCTAAATGAGAAAAGTAACCATCTCCTTCGGTGGTAGATGGCTGCATGGGAAAGTGTATCAAGGTACGTTTTGTAAGGTATTTAAAACCAGCATGGCATGGAAAAAGTATGGAAAAACAACAGGAGCAATAGCACAAAGCCAGAACCACCCTCAAAAACAGTGTAGGAAGGTAAATGCTCAGCCAAAATGAAAAATTTGGAACACAAACCTAAGGGCAACAAATAAGAGTCAAAGCAACTACATCTCACCTAAACAGGGACATCTTTTAATCACATATTTATCAATGCTTTCTTAAAAACCTCATCACCCATCAGCCACTCAAACTGACAACCCAGCAGCATCTGGTTTTCATTGAATAATGTCTCCCAATTTATCTTTAGTATTTCATTTTTTAATTTTAGTTTTTATTAAAGAAAAGGTCTTACCTGGCCTGTTTTGTATTGTTCTCTCTGCTCTCTTTTTTTTTTACTCCAAAGTAATTTCAAAGAGTGAGCGTCAGATATCAAACCCAATATCCTTTTTCTCATTAGCACTTTTCCCGTGCAGACCTTCAAATGTGGTAATAATTAATGAGTCTGTGTCAGAAAATGAATAAAAGATGGCTCAGATGCTTCACTGTTCAGGGCTGACCTTTAGCTGAGTCTACTGTATTAATATATTCTTGTGTTGTCAGACTCAAAGAGCTAACTGCCTTATGAATTATTTATCAACACAAAAAGTCTTAACCAGAAACAGTGTTAACATTAATTTCTAACCCTCTGTGTCACAGCAAAGCCTGCCTGCACTGCATAATTGAATTTTAGTTTTAGACAAGCAATCAAAGCACAAGTCGCTGTTGTTGTAAGTGTGGCTGCCTATGATAGCAAGAGGAACGGCTGCTCTTTTTGCACATCTGGTGCATTACAGGCTGTTCAGGTTTCTGTGAGCAGTAAGCCCGACAGCAGACAAACGTGGAATGGGTTTGCAGTGATGAGGAGAGCTGTGGCTCCCTCCTCCCCAGCACACTTTGAGATGCTGAGCTGCTTATTACCCTGCTAGTGCCATTTCTGAGTGGGGCTGGTATGGAGATGGGTTATGCCTTCTCTGCTTTCAGCAACCCTGAGGGGCTGTCTGCTACACCTTAACCATGGGGGATGAGGCTGGAAAGACTGTCCAAACACTCTGCTGGCTCTTGGTTTTGCTCTTCCACCTGGTGTCTCCCAGATGAGAATCCATCTATCTCCCTGCTCTCCCCTGCATTCTCCCCAAATGCTTGAGCTTCTGCAACCCCATCATTTGCAGCTGTTGTAGGAGTGGGTTTCAACTGCTATCCCCAGCCAGTTCTGAGTAATGGTCAAATTGATTTACAGGTTAGGTTTAATTTGTATCACACCAACCCTACCTATCCAATTCCTATCACACCAGCCTAAGATTCAAGGGCTCAGTTAGGACTTAAGGGCTGCATTCACAACTCCTCCCAGCAGGAGAGTCTTGGGAAATCATGCTTTTGCTGGACCAGGAGCAGAGATGTAACAACACATGTGTAGGAGGGAAATTACTCTATTCCCTGGTGGAATACATCAGCCTGTGCTCACAGCTCCTGGAAAAGCAGCACCAATCTAGTACCTTTTTTTTTCCAGTTCACACTCAGTAACTGAGGTTTGTTCATCCCTGAAGAAACAGTTCAGAGATTACCAACAGAGCATGAGGGCCTTATAGAAATGAGACGTGGCTTTAGGCTCTAAATCCTGCAACAACTCAGCCAAAGAGCAGTTTTGGTAGCTTTCTCCCTCTGCTCTCAGAGTCAGCAAGGGCAAAAAGAGAATTAAATCCCTTTGGGTCTTTCCCATCTAAGTAAAGAATGAAGTGAGCCCTGCAAGATATCTTCTCTTACTTTTCCTGGGAGCTTAAATGCAGAGGCTGAATGAGAACCAAGAAAGCCAGCACAGGGAGAGGCTGCTGCTGATAGACCTCCATAGGAACTCAAGTCTGAACAGGGACGATGGAGAAGCACCAAGAGCTCGCACAAGTGACTTTGCAGCTGAGGAGAGGAAGACAGACACCCTGTGAAGCACAAATGCTGCAGCTCCTTCAAGGGAGAGGAGCCCTAACCAAAGGAAAAAAGGAAGGAAAAATCCCGTCATTCAGCTGTGCATCACCTCGGTGCCTGAGACAGGGAATGTGTTTGACTACATTTGTAAAACCTGTTGTGGCCTCACACTGAACCCAGCTCCTGCTGGGGATGTTGGGTCCCAGAACAAAACCCCTGAACTACAGGTACGCTGACTCTGAGGAAGAAAAACTGTTTTTACAAAGCTACTAGTAGGATCTGGATGCTTAATTCAAATTAATGGAAACTGGGTGCCTTAATCCCCGAGAGCTTTGAGAAATTTTAATAAAGAACATCTCTACTGTCTCCAAAGTGAGGAATGAGCACTACTCCTTACCTAATGACTAACTTGGTAATCAAAGGTTCGCTCTTCCCAGGAACTGTGTGCATCATGCCTTTGCAACAAGAAAGCAGATGACTACACAGGTTCTAATCTGAGCTGAAAAGTGCTGAGCTTTGCGGGTGTTAGGCTGTGTGATTCTGGGTTTTCCATCCAAGATTGCCAGCCAAGTTTCAATGGAAAACAAGACACGACATTTTTCAACACTCTGCTAATTCTTCTTAAGACTAATCTTTTATAGGAGCTGGGATCTTCAGAGCAGATTATTTTCTGTAGTTGTTTTTATTTTTACTCTGGAGCCTATGATGGAATAAATCAGTCTTTGCCAAACCAGATACTTTTCTTTGGCAGACATTTGCATATTAAATCTAAAATTGTTTGCCATGACACAGTGAAAAGCAATTCTTGAAAGCCACTTCACATCCTTCCTGCAAGATCTCACTAGCACCTCCATAAGTAACACCAACCTGTTTTTTTGGAGGCCCGATAACCTGGCACATTCAGCTGTTCCTTGTGCCGTTAGTGCTCCAAGCAAAATCGATGATCAAAGGTCTGGAAGACACGCACTTCTGCAGTAAATCCCCAAGACAGCTCAGGTCTCCCTTCAATTTGGTATTTATTAGCTTTTTCCCCAAACACAGCACAAGATGGTGACGACTAATTCCCATCTGTACATGCCTGCTCTCAAGCTATGGAAAATGACTTTACAGGCCAACTGGAAGCTGAATAGTTTATCCATGAGCCAAACAAGTGAGATTTAAGGATGAGTGATACGCTGGGATTGACTCTTAGCCCCACCAAAGGCTCCAGGAGGGTATATCCTATGCAGCACATCACAACGTTGGCAAACAGATGGAAATAGCTCCTTGCTTTATGCCTATTGCATCGGCACGGTGACCTGCTCCAGATCCTGCTGCTTCCCATGTCCCAAACTCTCTCTGTCGGTTGTGTGAAATATGTTATAATTGGGGATATATATATTTTTTTTAATCTTCCACTTCAATATACCAGACTAAGCTAGTAAAAAAATGAGACGGTCATGCTCTTTTAAAATAACAAAACACCCACCCTGGCAGTTATGACATAACCCGGCAGATTTTTCTTGTTACTTTGCTGTTTTAAGTGCCTTACTCAATGTGAATCCAATTACCAAGGCCTTTGTTTTCCCTAACAAAGGGACTGTGTTTCGGGGCTCCGACTCATCTGGCTTTAATCATCTCTCATGAGGGGAGCTCACTAACAACCACCTTGGGATACCTTTTATGACAGATTTGGGAAGGCGCATGAAAGAGGGGGTGGTTGGAAGAAAGAGGAGATGAGGTAGATCCCCCGCTCCCTTTTTTGTTGGGTTTTTTTTTTGACAAGTGCATAGGCTTTCCACTGTGCTCCAGTAAACTCGAGTATGACATACCCCCGGCCACGGATGGAAGTGATTTTCGAGTGGCTATTTTTTTGGACTGAACTGTGGTTTATTTTAGAAGTCTCCAAAGTATTCTGAAAGAAGGAATGAAGGAAAAAAAGCCCAGCTCTGAATCTTCCCCGGCCCATGTGGCTGAAAACTACCCATTTTACTACTACACAGGCCCGTGCCAGTTGGCCAGCCTGGACAGACATGTTTTCTTTTCCCTTTTAGGCTTATTCTATAACAGATTTTTCCTCATAAAAGTTACAACTGGTGCAGCTCCTCTCAAGTTTGAAAAGCAAAAGTTTAGAAATCCATAGGACTCAACTAATGCGGCCGAGCACCACAGATCCTTCAAGTGACACCAGGAAGGAGACTTTGCTGTGGTAGAAAATGGGAATTTCATTCACTCCCCCTTCATTGCAGGAGGCAATCAGGGTTGCTCAAGTCACGCTTTAAAAGTAATCATTTCAATACCAGTTTAGTAAACAAAGTCTTACTCCATCCTGAAATGTTGTATTTAAAAGGGAAAACCCTTCCCCAAAGCAATCTTTCCCTGCTAATTGCAGTGTAAAAGACCATCAAACATACTGTAAGTATTATTTTCTCAATGTTGCATGGAAAATTTACGGTGCAATTTCCATTGTATTCAATAACCAGCACAAGGACTAGTGTTAAGCCTAGAAAAGCTTGTTTTAATCACATATTATTATCAGTTGTTTTGCTTTTATTCAGCTTAATAATTTTTTTCACAGGGCCATGAGCCAGCTACAGCAATTCCCAAATACCTGATAGGGAAAAGTGCTTAAGGTTTCTGGGTCAATCCTTTCTCACTGCATGTGACAAGGACAGGAATCTGCCAATTATCCCTTCTCTCAGCATTTTGGTAACCCCAGTAAATGGCCCACAGTCACACAAAGTCTTCTGAAGGCTGGTCTATTGTCTCAAGGGTTCCTGGCCATTGCAGCACTTGCTCTCAGAGCCCATTATCCCCTTGTGTACTGGGGGAAAAAGAAATTCCTAGCTGCAATGACAAAAACCTCATTAAAAAAAACAAACAAGAGTACAGTAGAGAACTGTCCAACTTTGATGAGAATCCCAAATGTTTCCTGAAGGCCCACAAAGTTAGAAGAATGAGGCAAACAGTGAAAAGTAGCAGACTCCAGGCCCTGCCACCCAGCTTTGGCTCTTGCCTAGTTAAAACTGGGATTTTTGGGAAGAACTTCACCCTGCAGTGATCACAGCATCCCAGCTCTGGAAAGGACCATCCAGCCTCTCCTTTCTCTTATCAGGATCAACTCTCCCCTGCTCTTTGCTGGAAGGATGGCAATCTACCCCAGCACCTCTGCTTTTTCCAAAAGCCTTGGAAAGCTTTTCATGCGCTCAGTTTGCCTCTGCCTTTGAGAAATCATCTTAGATGAATAAACTCATTCCCAAAACACAGGGCAGATTTTCTGCTCTGGGACAGCCTACTCACAATTTCTTTTTGGGTTGGAAAACAACACACAGACCTGTACCAGGCACAGCACTGCACTGACAACCCCACACAAATCACAAGAGCTACTGTGCTAGGCTAATGTGGGCAATGACCCAGGCAACATGATTTACCAGTACAGTAACTATCATACATTTCATGTTGATTTACTAAGTCCTTATCTGAGCACTGGAACTAAAACTTACATTGGATGTTGCAGAACTCAAACGAGAATTGTTTTGGTCTACTCAGAGCACAGGGCCATCCCCAGGGCAGGTCTCCAGCTGAAGCCCCTCCACTCCAGACCCCTTCTCCTACTGATCCCCAATGTTCATCCTGTATTACACACAGGACTACACAAAGGCAACTGAGTGAACCACAGACAAAAAATTAGCATGTTCCTCCCAGGGGAAAAGGTTTACCTAGTTATGAGCTTTCTCACCCAGCTTAAAAAGCCTGCTGAAATGAGATTGCTTGGCTAGGCCTGCAGTAATGCAAGGAGATGTTCAGAATCAGCTCTGAAGGTTCTGTACCTGAAAAACATTCAGTTAACATGAGCTGATGGATGAAGTTGCAGGTTTCATGATGCTTCAGCCAAGACTTCAGGAGACCACACTGCTTGCCACAGCCCATTATTACTATTAACTATTACACAAACATCTGCTAAGCTTCAATGGATTAGCTTTCATTCTAAGAATTTTAGCTTCTCTTCTTAAGAAACATATCTGCAGGGTTAAAAGAACCCCAACGTTGTCCACAGTACAATGCCTGTCAGATGGAACCTTGGGATACCAAGAGTTTACCTAAGACTTTGATGAAAGTTCCTACATCTCTCTTAATCTTGGTTCTGCCCTAACCCCCTGTGCTTGTAAATAGTTGACATCAACTGGACAGTGGAACCATCTGGGCACAAGGAAGTTATGCCTTGGTATTGTGGGATTTTTACTCTACAAAAAGATCAATGCAGTTTCCCCATAAAATACTAATGATTCTAACTCTCACTATGAATAATTAAAAGCAATAATCATATTTCAGGCAAATATTTCCATACAGTCTATTAATACATCCCAATCAGATCAGAAAGACTCAAGCCCAGTAATAACTGAGATTCTAAGCCCTACTAAAAGCAGCTTTTTAAGACATACTGTGGTTCCAGATGTTTTGCACAGCTATTTATTTAGCTTGTAAACAAGCCACCAAAAACATTCCACATAATGATGGGAGAACCGCAATTACATTGTTGTGGGGATTTACAAAGAGCTCAGCATACTTTTGTGATTTAGAGAAGAGAAATCTCTCATTCTTTCTGAGAGCTGATTTCCAGATTTATGTCTGTACTGTGAAGTGCCCTGGGAATCATTAAAATGGTGACAAAGAGAAGTGATTTTCTTTATTAATACAGAGGAATGAAGGAGGGGAGGGTGAAAGAAGAGAAGCCTCCCTGCTCTCCCCCACAACAGACTACTTTCCTCCTTGTCACGGAATTTCTGTGGAGTCAAATGATCATCAGGTAGCATTGATACTTTTTTGTTTCGACTTCTCTGCATATTTATTAACAACAAATTGCTAGAACAGCAGCACTCCAGTCTATCCTATGACAAACTCCATCCTCTCCCTTACCAGGCCCTGCTCAAGGAATGGCACCAGCAGTGTGTCCACCCCACAGCCTGCTGCTCACATGGTACCTTAAAGATGCTGATGCTAAAAATTGGAGAAGTGGCACAAAATTCACTGCACACCACGGGAGGCTCTTGCTCCCTTGCTGCCATGTGGCCACATCCATGTTGGGGATGATCACAGCTGCTCCTTGCTCAACTTACCCCATCCAACCTGGCCATAGACACCTCCAGGGATGAGGCAGCTGCTCTGGGCAACCTCTTCCAGTGCCTCACCAAGCTCGCAGGGAAGAATTTGTTCTGTCTATCAGTGAATGCTTCAGAGAGAGCAGAGCCCAGTCACCCTGAGTCCAGTTCCACTGCCAGACTTTGCGGGTAACAAAACCCACCAGCTGGGACACACTGTGTGTCACTCAGCATTTCATTTCAAGTGCTGGACAGGCATCAGGCAGCTACAGTTTTTAAACTGATTCTGATTTCAGCTGCCCAGTGAAAATGGAAATCTCTATGTCCCACTAGCAGTCCCCCGAGCTGGGAAGACCTCATGAACACCTTATCTCATTTTGTCATTTGTAGTACAAGCTAATTGCTCCAAGCCAAACTGGGTTCAGCCTTCATCTCCTGGTGCTCTCTTTGGTCCTGCAAAGCGTCACTTCAGTTCAATGTTCAAGCCTCATTCTACTTCTACAGCACAAAAAATAAAACCAGGTATTCCTCTACAGAAAAAAGACCAAAGAACCAAATCAGCATTTTCAGCACTTCATACATTTGCTGTTTTCACTCAAATCCAGCCCAATGGCTGTGACTCCAACCTCTGACTCCAGGAAATGCTCCTGTTTATGCTCCAAGTCACACGTGGTGTGGCCACACAGCTCACCTTTGTGCCCTGACCCTGCCTGCCACTGCCAGCAAGGGGGGGACAGCATGTCCTCAAACCCTGCCCTGGGGTCAGGATCTAAAGGCAGCCACCTCCAAAACCAAAAGCTGCTAAATCCTACTTACAAGGACACAAAGGTGCTTTTTTGAGCCTATTTTTTGAGCTATTTCAGTGAAATAGTTTCTTAACTCCTGGCCATGTGGTGATAGCTGAAGGTGAAGATTTTAATCTTGACAAGGGTGCAGAGCCCCAGGGCACTCCAACTGCTGAGCTGCAGGTGACCTCCTCCCAGGGATGGGGCTGACCTGTGCCTGGTGCCCTGCAGAGCACATCCCCATGTCCCACTGCAGCCAGCACTCACAGCACAGGTAAATCATCAACCTGCTGTGGTAAATTAATGAACAAGTGACATCCTCACCATAATTCCTAGGGAGAGTGTGATGAGAGGCCTTAAACGTGATTGCTTTCCATCTGTATATGTGCTTAAAGACTGTAAAATAAATTAATGGGGAAATCTAAAACATAATGATAAGGATTCCCCACTGAACAGGTGTTTTTTCCATCCATGAAATTACAAGTTGCCAGGAAAAGACATGGGCCCAGCTCAGCTTTATTTCAGTCTCAGCTCCTTCTGTTAAAATAATAACAGACTTTATGTTCCTGAAGCTGTAATTAAACAAGTGTTTTACAAGGAAGACCTACAGCTTGTTTTACTGGAAATAAAAGGGAAGCTACAGCAAACTGCTCAGATTGGTCATTCCCACTTCTCCCTGCTTCCTGATGTGACTTCCCAGACCAAACTCTCATTTCATGTTGCTGGGTTTATTGTTTTGCCATCATATTGTTCCCTCCTCTCCTTTTTTTAATGGAAAATATGTAACCATTGAAGTAAATTTAAAATCTAGCCAGAAAACACAAACTAGAAATAAAGTAGGTCCCCCAAGAGCTGCACAGTCTTTGCCTCCAGTATCTGAGAGGGACACCCAAACAACTTGTGCACAGCACTGAGCATCTTTCCAGTCACTCAGAGTGTAAATGATGAATTCTGCTCTCAAACATGTAACATAATGTATGGTGTGAGAAAAGAGAAAACCCACGAGTGCTGTCACTGCATATTTATGATATAAAATAAGAATTAGCATATGGGAGAGCTCTAAAGGGAAAACAGAGCACAATTTTCTTCAAATTTAGGACAATTGAATCAGTTTTAGAATCCAGGACTTTCAAGGGAAACATGCATTTGTACTAAGTCAGAAGTCAATCAACTTGTCTATAAACCCTTTAAAAAAAAGATTCCCCCTCTACCATGCATGATAGGAAAATAATAACGTAAGGCAAAGATGCAGTTTAACTTATGATTTTTAGTTTTAAAATATAGTTTGGGAAAGAAGATAAGGAGGATTTTCTGACTCCTCTACCCATCCACTTTTCTATGGAAATATATTTATGAAGCAATGATGTAACAGAGAGAGCACAGGCTATAAAGTGATGATAATCACTAATAAGCAGTTACAGTGAATTCTTTACTTGCATGCTGAGTGCAGAGTTGCACATCAAAAAATTAGACATGTTTATGACTGGAACTCTCTACTAATACATGCAGTTGACCTACAACCATCCTGCTCAACAGAGACTCTAATTATTAAGGTCTACATGATTTAGCAATACAATTGAAATGCAGGAAAAATTAACATTGTGGGAAGAAAGTGGCTCTGGCAGAGCTCCTGCAATACTGGGAGCCCATGGCTGTGGAGGGGAGAAGTTGTCCCAGCAGCCTAGACCCTCAGGCAGGACTGACCCCCACCTCCACTTTGGTTCAAAGCCTTGTGTGGGAATGCTCTACAGCCCTTTCTGGCAATATCCCAGGAATGAAAGCAGGAACCTTTGCACCAACAGCACAGACTGCTGCAGCATCAGCACAGCCAAGGCTCTGCAGGCAGGCATGGAAAGCAGCACACCCATTGCAGACTTCAGCTAAGGAAGAACCACCACAGGCAGATAAACCATGACCAATCCAGGACTGGTCAAGCCAAATTCCATATCTGCTATGTGCAGGTTTTCTCCACCACAGGGCAAAAGGCAGAGGGCAAGCCCTTGAGCTGGACAATGTACAGTCCTCCAGGGCACATAAATGACTGTACACGCTTCAGTAAAACACTGATGAAATGAGCCCTACCTGCTTGCTGCAATACTCTGCCATTTCAGAGTGCCCAGAAAATCACTGGAAGTTTGAAAAAAATTATCTTCTGGTGCTACCTTAAAGACCCACTGCATGAGGAATTTTCCCCCTCTGACTGTATCTTAATTGTTGCCCAAATTGTTTCCTAATAGATATCTACATGCAAATGTAATGTTTTTGTTTTATCTTTCAGCTTCGAGATAAGGCTTCAAATTAAAATGGAAGGGTTGTGTTCCAGACTTCAAGAAGTGAGGTATAAATAACGTCGAGCTAATTAGCAGTGTGCTGATAGGTGCCACAAAGACAGCCCTGCTGCACTCTGTGCTTGGTGAGAGCTCATGGACTGCACAGAGCACCGTGCTGCTGAGCAGCCCTTCAAAGAGAGCCACTGATATGGGCTGCTTGTGAGGGCCACAACAGGGGAGATGGAAACAAAGGTCCCACAAGTTGATAAATGCTCAGCATGGTGGAAGAAAACGCGATGTCAGGAGGCCAACAGCGAATTTATCAAAGGTCCAGGCAAGCTTTGCCCACCTGCAAAGGCAAGGCAGGCTCTTGCCAGATGGGAGGAAAGGAGGACAGCTACTCCCACTCCGTAATTTAATGTTGTCTTTTTCAATAAAAGTTAAAGATACTTGGAAGCTCAGGGTACATAAATGCTGGAATTTATAGCTGCCTCAGAGACAGCTGCATGATATACAGTTCAATGGGAAGGCCACCACAATTAGGCTTCCAGGATTATTTTATTGGAGGAAGGGGGTGATAGGCACTGTTTAGAAAGTGGGATAGAGAACAAAGTCTGTGTTTAGAATCATTTTATGAGCCTATGCAAGGATAAGGTGTACATACAGGCAGCTCCTCTGTGCAGGAAGGGTCCCTTGGAAAGCCTGACAAGGGAGGGAAAGCACTGCAGCATTTGTCTTTCTAAAAACAGAGTTTCCTGCTGCTGGATTATCACTCCTTTCTTGTGTTGTCCATTATAAAGACCTGCACTGCCAAACTCCCTCGGGAGGGTCAGACACAACACAGCACAGGCACGTTCCTTTTCTGGTGCCTGCAGAGGGAACACAATGTGCTGCAAAGTATTTGGGAATCTTCAGACCATAAGAGCACAATGTACAAAGAAAAGCATGTGGGTCACATAAAATATTAATTGCTAGAAAGTTGCCCTTGTAAAACATCCCCCCCTCCCCACCAAAGCACTTTGCAAATACTGTCAGCATGTGCATAGGAGGTAAGGAGGCACAGATGGTGAGTACCCTGTCTGAGGTCACACTGGGAAGATTTTATAGTGTTTGCAACTGGGGAAACACAGAAGTGAACACCAAAGATAAAGACTGTGTATGCAGGACAGGGTGTTTCACGAATTTGCATGTTTAACTTTACTTTATTGATTTTCATAATTCCATTAAATTAAATTTATACTCCTTTATGTATCTAGTAATATGCCTTTAAGTACATTATAACAGAGTGCTACCTGCATCAGGTTTAGTGCTCCAGTACAGATCCCATACCAGCAATAAAGGGAGAAAGAAGCTATCATGGCCAGGGAGGAGTGTGGTTGAAAGGCTTTCTCTTTTTTTGGAAAATAAGTATTTCAGCATGTAAAACAGGTACTTCCTGTGTCACTTAACACTAAGCCAGTTCCCTGTCCATGTTAGGATAATTATTCTGTTTTCATGAAGAGCTGACCCCTCACAGATTGAGGCCAAGTTGAGAGAGCTTTTGAACCATGTGCCACATGTTCTTTGCCTGGTGTTTGTGTGAAATACCTAATGGCTCCTGAGAACACAGAACCATCTAGCATGGGAAAACCATGTCGTGTCGTGAGCCCCCACATGATGAATTAAGCTGGATTTGCTCTTGCTTCTCTACATTTTTTTCCAATAAGACTGGAGATACTTGAACACAATAAGCTCATCCCATTTACTCGTTCCTAAACTGCACTCAGCAGGAAGTTTGACACTTCTGCTCCAGACCTAAAGAAGGGCTTGTCTGTTTTCCCCAGCTACAGCAGTCTGTCCAATAAAAGATTGTCTAGGTACCTCACCTCTTCCATAACCTTTCCTGAGAAAGCTTTTTACTGACATCTCAATGGTAGGCAAAGTGAGAAAACGATAAAGCTACAGCTACTGACTTTTAGAGGAAATAATTGCACAATCAATTTTAGCGGGGGGGTGGGAGGGGAAAGGGTCAGGATTAAGCTAGCAGGCCTTCAAATCCAAGAGCTGATGTGGTTAAACATTATCATCAGGAGATGGTGACAGGTCTGTCCTCTAAGTGAAGGATCACACCTCCGACCTCGTGCTCAGCCGCACCAACACCATCCCTGTTACACTGAACATCTTCCTTATTTTAACTCTATTTTTCACAATAATGAGCCACATGTGATAACAACTCAATTTGAGCAATAAAACTGGATTAATCTTATCATCCCTCCTTTGAATCTAATTAATGTGATAATATTTGCAGCATGCTTTGTCTCGTTACCTATAAAGGTAAGAAGGAAATGAGGATAATTTAGAGCCACTCCCAGCACCAATGCTTTTTGGTTTTCCCACAAAAGAAGCACCGGAAGAAATTTCACTCAGCTCATGTGAAACTTAAGGGAGGAGTAAATTAATTGCTCTTTTATCATGTCTTATTAAGAATGCTCAGTATATAATCCATTCTTCAAATTATGCTCTGTTGAAACAGTCAGATAATCATATTAAAAAGGTGAATGGAAGAGGAGAGCAGCACAGTTAGTACCTGTCAGTTTAGTAAAAGCAGATGTAGGCATGCATAATACATTTGTTTCTTAACCAGGACTCTAAAATAGTGTCTTTTAGAGCCTTACATTTCACTAAGTAATACCATATACTGTGATAATACGCTGTAATATGCCTCAAACTGCTGTCACAAATGAAAACTAGAGCTCTTAAATACTGAAGAAAAAATTGGCCACTATATTGCAGGAGCATTTCTTCAGTCCCCCACCACAGATCACTGCAATGTGAGGGAGGCAGCAAGGCACTAGAGGAGAGAAGGGAGCTCACAGAAGGCCACATGAATGCAATGGCACCATGGAGAAAGCACTTCCAGTCATTTGAAAACAGAAATTTTGAAGCTGGAATAAAATATCTTCACCTTTCATTGATATACAAGTATCAAACAGTAAAGTACATCTACATAATATGTATTATGTTGCTTTATTTTTATCACAGGGTTCTTCTAGCTGAATGCCCAAACTGCATTGCCTCTGCTGTCATGATTTCTTTTATCACCCCAAAACCCCCCATAAAAGGGAACCTTTTATCTGCCATTTGACAAGCTATGGGCTCTCCTTATTTCACACTACAGCACAGCACAAGGATGTTGTGTTGTTCCTCTGTCCAGGAGACCCAGGCTGAGTTTTGTGACTCTCTAGTCTCTTCTCCTTTCTGCATTTCTTCATTTCTCCATGTGAGCAACTGCCATGGTCCTGCTGACTGCTCTTTGATGCTTGGCACAGTGGCAGCAGGAGGGTCACCAAGTGACTGCATCCTTCTTGCCTTTCCCCAACAGACGACTCCAGTCATGGTCTTTACCCAGCTGGCCAATCAAGAGCTGCACTGCATTTAGGTGCTGGATCTTTTTAACAGAAAACACATTCAAACCTTACACATTGGCTAAAACTCTACTTACTGTGCAGTGCCACAGCTCTCACTGTGTAAGTGAAGATTTTATAATGTGATTTCTCACCTACGTCCTCAAAACATCTGGTTTAGGAAGCAAGTGTACTTTCCAGTGCTCACAGGAATGTTCTGACACCAAAAGGAAAAACAGCCATTCTCTTATAAAAGCTAAGGACTCCTCAGATCTTTAAATTTCTCACTTTGCATGTTCCATTCAGTCTTTCCTTATGTCTTTGTACTTTCCAATGGTAGAGTTCTCTCTCCCACACTTGGATTCTGAATGAGAGAGCACTTGTTTCTTTTCCTACTTCAAGAACTTTCTTTAAATGACCACCGAATCATGAAATACCATTTTTGCCAGTCCTGAGTACTTCACTGTAGTGTTCCCACCAGATTTGCTTATCAAAGGTCATAAACCTTACACTGCTGCTAATAACAGCAGCAGCTCTGTGCTATTGTTCTATCAAATTTCTGTATGCAGCTGCTGCTGCAGTTAAACTTCTGATCCCATTTACAGTAGAAAACAATTCCATTTCACCTGGAATCAGCTGTTCAAGTACTGAGATTTTTATTTATTTATTTATTTAATTTTTTTATTATTATTATTTAGCTTTTTTTCCTCTTTTCCAAAGACAAAGCTTCTTTAGTTACAGCTCTGAAGTGAGAGTCTGGAATTTTGGTTCCTGTTCCAGTGCTGCTCAAATCACAGCTTTCCATGCTAAGAACCTGTGGTTGTAGCACTAAGGTTATTTACATACAAAATATATGCATTACCACGTAGATTTGACATGTGCAAGTACACCTATGTGAACACACACAGACACACAAAGCTGGCAGGTTAGAAACAAAGCTGTTTGGAATTTGTCTTTTTTGTCTAAATCATTGACAAACCTCCTTAAGAAGTTGCCAGTAAGGCAAGTAAGCTAATCAGTTCACTGCTAGTATTAAGTCTAAAACAATCTCCAGCTGAAATGTGATTAATCCATGCATGACAGCTTAAAGGTCAAAGCTAGAAAGCAGAGCTTCTTGACTGCAAAGAAAGAACTGACTTATTTTTATCTCTTCTTTAAAAATTACAGCAGCCATGAAGTGGCTCAAGGAGCAGAGTAATGAACGTCATAAACCTGCCTCATAAAAATGGCATTCATGCAGTAATACAGCAGGTCAGATGAGCAGGGAACATTTCATTAAAAATTCCCCTTCTTGCCTACCCAAGAGAGACTTAAAACTAATCATATAAAATGGCTGAGTGACACCATTAACGAGCATTAATATTTTAAAGCTTTAATAGTACAACAGAGCTAGGCTGTTATATCAAAATTATACAACCTTATTAGACAGTGCACTTGGCTGCATTGTACTTGAATTGTCACTACCCCCGACTGGAAATATTAAGGTGGCCATGAACCACAGCACAGATAGCTTGTTGTCTGTCCATACTTTGCAGGTTTGGTAGTTTTCCGACATGAGCCAAATTCTGGATGATTTTGTGAAGAACAAGCTAATTTGCCTTACCCATACCAAAAGCAGGAGACCTTTACAGTGAGAAATGGGAAAGGCTGCTTTCAGAAAGCTGTTAATTTTAAAAGGTGCTGATTAGAATTCATATTCCTGTGATCTGGATTATAATTTTGCACAAAATTAGCACAACCATGTGGGTAGAAAAACATCTAAACTTTCCTACAGCAGCAAGATGTGAAAGGGAAGATTGGAGAAAGCAGAGAGACTTGAATATGAGACAAAAGTAAATGTCACCCATATCTTCTGGGGACAACTAAGGATGTAGCTGACAAGATCAACTAAAACCTTTTACTGAGGATTACCTGTGGTCACACACAGTAATCTTGTGAGTTACTACCACACTTGATAAACAACAGTTTCCAAATTTGCCTCTTTTCTTTGTGGCAAGATTAAATCTCAATCATAGTTTCTGGACATGAAACACATGAAAGAGAACAGGGAGAGGAGATGCAGACAAACAGAAGGTTTAAAAGGAGCAGTTCATCAATATTTTATGAGTAGTGCAGATCCTATCAAACCTCCCAAATGTATGAAATGCTCAGTGCCTCCACTGATGCTCTCTTCCATGGTGTGGCACTACTAAACACACACAGAGCTAGTGGCAACTAGCACTGCTCCTCTTTTACACTTTAATGACTTGTAGGCCACTAATTAACCAACTGTGACCAATACCATAGCCTTACACAGCAGCCTTAACAAGCATCTTACTCCAGGAACATCCAAAAGATCAGCAAAGTTACCATTTAAGAGAACCTCCTAATTACTCTGGCATTATTATGAATGTTTCTGATAGGCACCCAGCTGTTTTGTTTCCTCTTGCATAGAGGCAGAGAAATGAATTGCTCAACAACTGCTTGAGTGATAAGACACTGGTATTCTTAAGATTGAAGAGATAATGTTGATGACTGTGAGCTATTTCCCTCTCCTAAACGCTATAATTTTAGTGAGCAATTCAAGAAGAGATTTCTCAAACAAAAGAGAAATAGAAGAGCTGGTTCAGTGTTGGTTACTTAGGCAATGTTTATAGTAAATTGATGCTGTGATTTTCAAGGAGAAAAGAGATTTAAGCAACCTGCAGTAATCCAGTACTTGACAGCCCTGTCTTTGCTAAATACTACACATAATTTTCATCAGTATTGCTTTCTGCATTTCATAAACGTGAAATTTGAAAGAAATACTAGTATCTCACATCTGTGAATGCTATTTGGCTCAGGTAACAAATTTTCTTGGTCATATGTAATTACAGATCACCAGCTCTTGAGTCTGTTGAAGGAATCACATCTAATAGCATCCCTCTCAAAATGCATGAACATCTGACAACATGACAATTCATGGGGTCAAGCAATAAAATGATAGAAAACCAAAGATGCAGCAAGAGATATTTTCTCAAAACAGAGGAGACAAAAACCCAGGAAATGGGTAGCAGTAAAAGTTGGTTAAAGCCTTAAAGGGTTTATATTCAGTCCCATATTTTCAGCACACACCCACAGAAGCCTCGCAAAATTCTATTCCTTTCCTCATCCAGAACAGGTAAGTTGGACACATACACATAATGCTGCAATATTTCTGTCTTCTGTTGCCAAATCACGAGCATTTAACATCAGTCTTAGTTAAGACCAGCTGGCTGGGTCATACATTTTCAGCTCAATACACTGATTGAAAAAACTTGCAGTAATGATGCATCACAGTGACGTATGGGCAGGCACTACATGACAGAGAAGGAGAGAATCCATCATTTAGTGTCTAACTGCTGTGACACTGCTCAAAGACCACGGTCAGCAACAGACCTTCCTGAATTACAGTGATGCTGCTCAGCTGGAGAGAATCAAACAGCAAAAATAATTAGGGAGCTGAAACAATCTCTTCATGACTTATGACAGAATGAATTGAACAAGAAGGCCTTGACAGCAACAGTCATGCAAAAATGCCCTTCTGGAGGGGCAGTATGTTGTCATTAAACCACCTTAAGGAAAACTACAACTGACAATATACTGAAACAGACACATATAGAGGGGAAATGTTATTCTGGCAGGTATGCAATGGAAAAATACTAAGATTCATTAAATAAAAGACAACTTAAAGCAACTGCAGGAGTTCAGCAACCTTCCCAGGGGCATGCAGAAGGGCTGCTGCTGTTTTGACCACCAGCAGCCAGGCTGCATGTGCACAGCTGGGCAGTCTGATCACCTGCAAAGGGACAAACTTAGACAAACTGTCTTTTCCATCTCTATATTCCACCACCATTTGAAATTCAAATCTGACCTGCCTGTAAATAACTTCTCTCCCAGCCAGAAAATAAAAAGTCATAGAAAACAGAACTTTTCATTTATGACTGCTTAGGATTCAGACTCCCCTGGGCTTCGTGTACTTGGTTACACAAGAAAGCTGCGAAAGCAAAGAGAAACTCCTGCTAAGTGAGCCGACAGTAGCTCCACTCAAACGTCAAAAGGAACATAATTGATAGGACTGTTTGGAAGCATACAGGCTGAGAAGTATCTTTGACAACTGAAACTGTGCGAGAAATATGTAGTAATTTGCCAGATAGAGTTTACAACCCATAATCATTTCAGAAGTTCCTCTTTTTCAATAGAGCTTGACTGAAAATTAGTACAAGACCTGCAGGGAGCAAACATCCATTATTAGTAGCACAAAAGTGTAGGGTAATTGCCACAAAGCAGGTTCATGGCTGCTTTGAACTGCAAGAGGGGATGAGGGAGGTGGGGTAGGACACTTGAATTCAGGAACCAGTGCGAAATGCCTGGCTTTACATATAACATTTCAGTGCCTGCCAGGCTTGCCCCGTGTCACTGATGGATTTGCTAAGCAGCTGCTCCTCACACTTCTCCCCCACACCTCCAGGTTGTCTATGCCCTGACCGGTAAAGAAGAAATGGGAAATCAAAAAGAGAGCAAAGGGGCAGCAGAGAAAACAGGCAAACATAAAAATGCCAGGGCTTTCATCGAGTGTGCAGACTTTGGGAATCATGGC
Source organism: Chaetops frenatus (assembly GCA_013400775.1). Classification (NCBI taxonomy): domain Eukaryota; kingdom Metazoa; phylum Chordata; class Aves; order Passeriformes; family Picathartidae; genus Chaetops; species Chaetops frenatus. The sequence continues at coordinate 133,654 of VZTR01000751.1, forward strand.
ATCTCACAGACTGCCCTGGAGGGCAGGGGATGTGGTTTCAATCAGCCTTAGCAGATTGCTCACCACACAAATGCAGAGTAATTTCAAATATTGTCATGGGGGCACAGTCTCCCTTGCTCTTTAAAATACTTACAGAATAATACAGGAAAAGAAATCTTTCTCTTTCCTCTTTTTGCTTTTTAAAGTACCCATCACGTTAACTCAGGAAAGCTGTACCTCGATCTGAACCTCAAAAGGAGTAAAAAAAAGAAGGGAGAGAAAGTCATCACACCCCTCCTGCTGTTATTAACCAGGCCCAGCTGATGGCATTTCCAGCTTAAGCCGTGTTCTATACCACAAATTCTGAAAGGCCCCCACCACCTCCACTTCCCAATTTCACCTTTGCTTCTCTTGCTTTGTTCCTAAACCAAGTGCCAAGAAAACACAAGGGTGGTTTCAGTGATAAAATCATTATGGATGGTATTGTTGAAAAAAAAAAAAAAAAGGTGCTGAACTGTTCACTTGCCTGAATAATCACTGAGGATGAAGAATCCCCTTCATGGGATCTGTTCTCTGCCGTGGTGAGGACGGGAGGCAGAGACAGTCTATCAATCAAGTCAGACAGAAAGTGTCTGTCCTTTTTTATTCAAAAAGGATTTTGCATTTCCAAGTGTGTTGCTCCAGTGTAATGAAACCAGCGGCTGGAAGCTCCCATGTAGCACTCCAGCTCTGTGCAAGGACATGCAAAGCCTTCCAGCCTTTTTTACACAATTTATTTCTTTATCTAATAAATCAAGTCAGGCCTTTTTGAGTAAAGCATCACTCCTTGTGAAGGAGTGAAGAACCGCCTCATTTGACAGTGCAAGGAAGGGGAAAAAACCTAATGGGGGAGCCAGCTTCATTTCAAGGTGACACTAAGCAGAGAAGGAGGAGAGGCAGCAGATTGGTATTCCACGAGGCTCCACACAGGCGTTGGACAAGAGATTCCTCTGAATTGAGGGAGTCTCACTCCATTAATTCAAAAACCGATTGAGGTGGAGGGAAAGTAGAGCAATATGCATTATGTATTTGTTACAAAACTATTGTGTCAAAGCAATATTTAGTGGTAAATTATGGCACTATCAGGAGTAGGATGCCACATACATAAATCAATTTGTCTCCTCTGCTGGCAGGAGTGTGACAAAAAGATAAGAGCTCATCAGTGCCATTATTTCCCTGAGCTGGAGGAGGAGAAGGGACGAGGGGGTGGGGAAGAGCTGCCGGGAGAGGCCAACATACCATTAATTGTAAGTGACAAAAGGAGGAAGGCCTTTAACTTTGAGAAGCAGAGTTAAGATGCTATCGTCAAGTTAAAACAAAGAAACCAAACCCCGCTAAGGGAAGGTTGTTTAGTACAAAGAAACTTGACTCTTCCCCACTGGAGAGGGAAGGGGAGGACAGAGACAGACTACTCACTCATCCTCATTTATTTTCCTAAAGTCAGCTTGAAAAATTGATAAAAATTGGAACAATAATATTTTCTGTGGCAGAAGGATGAAATAAAAAGAGGCTTTATTAGAATAAAGGGAAGTACAACTAGCGGCCTGCTAAATGGTAATTACGCCTTTATGGAAATATCCTGTTAATTACTAGGTCATTTTTTGTTTTACAATTGAGTTGTCAATTTGCAGTTAATTTAGGCCATGCCAGTCTAATAGCTATTTACAGATCACACAATTGTCTATACGGGAGGAGCATGTGGCCTCCGGGCAACAGATGCCATTTTGGGAGAGCTGGAGGTAAAGTCTCATTGAACAAATGCAAGCCATCAACCCAAGGCGGCTCCAGAGGGGGGACACGGCACAATAACAATAAACACAGCGAGTGCAATGACGGAGAGGCTTCTTCACTTCGCTTAGTGCTCATTTTATGGTAATAAGATAGAGCAGAATGTTAGAGAAGCTATTAAATAAAATCATAATTATCCCCCTCTTTCACAGCACCAAGCAGTTGTTAGCTCTTCTCTAAACACAACACATCTCAAGTTGCGAACCCAAAATAAGGGCACTAAAAGCTACTGAAACATCACCACGATCCGTGGGGATCTTTGCATAAGCTGGTCACTGAGACAGGTGAGAGCATCTCCACTCCTGGCACCTTCTTGGCACAGGTGCCTTCACACCGGGCAATAGGTGGGATATGAACATGAGAGCCAGAGATGTTGCTGAGAGGTGACAGTGAAGTGGCTCAGAGCTGCCAGCCAGGTCACAGTGAAGTACTGGGCCAAATGACCAATTTGCCATGTACCAGGGAGCATCACTACCACTGAGAAGCAATACAGAGTTCTTGGCTGCAGAATGAAGTGCACATAAAGTATCTCCCAAAATTGCTTTCCTCTCTGAAAATACAAAGATCCTTGAGGCATCCATAGGGATTACATCCACAAGCCATTTAGAAATGTAAGATACAAACCCAATACTTGATGCTTTTCAACAGGCTTGTTCCTCTGTCCCCAAATGCAGCTTTATATATTTCAAAAGATAAACTGCTACCCGGTGTCCAGGTAATGACTGTAAACAAAAAAGCCCAGTATTGTCTTGTTGTGAACTTCAAGGAAGCCCAAGAATTCCTCCAGATGTTCCCTTCCTCAATGTCTTTGGAGGACAATGGAAACATGGAAACATACTTTCTTGCTCAGTCCAAGCCTCCAAATTTTAGGAATTTAAAACAAGTGAAGTGAGAAGGCTTCTTGCCAACATCTGTTTGAAGAAAAGGAATCTTATGCACAACATTTCATATGGAAACCTTTTCCTAAGACCTCCTGAGGTGCTGTCATGTATATTAAAAGTTAAAGCCCTGGTTTTGTTTGATAAAGTGAAGTAAGGGGCTCTATTCTTAGTAACACGTTGAGGCAACAACATAAGTAGTCTTCACAAGCTGTTCTACTTCCAGCTTAGTCCAAAGCATGATATCAACTTCCCATAATAACTACAAATGGAAGTAATGAAGGGCAGAGAGGAAAAATACAAAATAAAATACAACAAACAACTCAAGCAGATTAGCAGGCACTTTATGAAATTATCAGTTTGCAACAGTATAAACAATTTTAAGTCAATTTATAAAAAATATTCCCAGAAGGCAATCAAGTAAATCAGGTAATTATATCCTGTAAAGGGAGATAACATCAGGAAAATTAGAAACACTTCTGCACATAAATCAGAGGAAGGAAAGCCTTCACACTTCATTTACTCATTATCACATTTTATGTATTTCTTTGCAGAAGACAGGGAGCTGGCATGGTTAATGTTGGCTGCTGGGTGCCCTGATTATCATCTGTACTTATGGAAATGGCTTGAGGTCAGCTTACATAATGTTGTCAATCAACAAAACATGAAAAAATTGACAGACAAATGATGGAGGAAAGTGACAAGACTTTTATTCCAAAGGAACAGGAATTTACACTGTGAATACTGATACTGGGAGAGAGGCTGGGAGTTCAAAATAGAGCCTTGATGAGGCAGGACTCAAGACACCCAAGGTTTTGAAGGAGCTTGGGATCTCAGGCTTCTAATTTCACTTCAAGTCCTGTCAGCAACACCTGCACTATATCATTTTTCTCCCTCTACCTTCAGTCAATCATGGCAGATCTCCATGTCTTTTAGTAACTATAGCCATAGGGAATTAATGTTTCTCTTCTCACCAGAAAAAGAACATCAGTATCATGTTTCTAAAATGCAGCTCTCCACTCAGCTGAGCCGTTAAGCACCTATTTAAAGTTAGGCGCACGCTTAAATTTCATTAAAATTAACAGGACTTAAAGAAAGTGCCTGGAGCCAAGAATGTTTTAAGTGCTTTGTTGAATAAGAATGTATTTAAGCAAATGCTTAAACGCTTCCCTGAATTGGTGTCAAACCTATATTAAATCAAGGTCCTTGCTGTTTTTATACCAGTATGTCACAAGTCATGAAGAAGAGAGAGTGTTTAACCAAATCTTTCTTTTTTTTTTCCTTAGGATACGTAAGAGTTGTCCTATTTCCTGCTGCAAGCAAAATATATAGGAAATGTCAATGGGGAATTACTAGTTGCTGAAGCATCTCTAAGATATTATGGCAGATAAGCTTTTTAGTAGTTAATATTCGTCCCCAGCCACATCCCTGCTTTATAGATTATAATTTCTCTTTAATAAAGGAAAACCCTAAATCCCGCAGCTTCAGCTGGAGATGGATTTTCATTTATTTGGTTGCAAGAAACCAAATTAAGAAAATTACTTTCTAACTAATTTTATAGTGCTAAAGAACATCTGATCATATGCTGGGGAAAAGCTTCAAGCTTTCTGGATGAAGCCGTTAAGACATGAGTAATAATTGGAAATTTACTGTGCATAAATCCTGATGAAATTAAACTGCATTTAAGTATGTTCTATAAAAACCAGGTCAAACGGCAAATGACGAATGCCCTGTGTCACTCGGTGTGGGAAAAGGTATTGCAGAAAATCAGAAGAATTAATTCTTCCATGTACTAAACACAGGCAAAACTTTATTTTTCTTTGCATACAAGAGATCCAAGCATTAAATTGCCGGATATTTCTCTGTCGTTCCTGCCTCAGATTCAGCTCTGGAGGGAAATGGCTGCAGTTGCAGGTGGCACAGGAGGACAGGAGACACAGCCTCCCTAACAACCCGCTCACTACAATTACTCAGTGCTCACTGACTTCAGCAAATCAGCCCAGGTGCTTTTCACACACAGCTAGGACTTTGTTACACCGAAATTGTTCCACAATCTTTTTCATAGGTTGGTCCAGGCTCTTCACTGGTGTGAACTAGAGACAATATAGCTCAGTAATCCCAGCTGCTGACCTGCTCTGCTGCACAAAGCCCAAAATCTCCCAAGGATTCCCATACTACTCTGTGTTCCTTGCAGATATTGCACAGGTGCAGTGCAAGCCAAAACCCAATCATTTATGGCAGAGGTTTAAAGTAATAGCTGAAAAGGAGAAGTTCCTGCTCAATTCCCATGGACTAGTATGTTATCAGTAACTGCAAAATATCATCACTACAAAACAAACATTCTGAACACAGACATCTCTCTCCTTAAGAGAACAAAGAATAGTTAAATCTTTAGAAAGGACAAAAAGATAATTCAATCATGAGCTACCATCCTGCTAAAGATTGTCACAGTACATTAAAGCAATAGAAAACTACAAATGTGATAATCAAATGTTTTTGTAAGTTAATAATTTCAGCTTACAAGACCGATTTTTCACTGGTGAAAGCTGCCACATTCAGTTGAAATCAATGGAGCTATGACAATTTACTCCAGCTAAAGGTCTGGCCCATTGGTTTTTGAAATTTAAGCAGAACTGGAGGAAGAAAGCATAAATTTACAAGCAAAAACGACTGAGAGAAGCAATGAACCATCCTAACCTTTACTTTCCAAGTCACACACCAGAAAGCACAGCCCAGAATAAGGCAATGGGGAAGAACCTGTGCTCTTCACTTGCACTGGTTGCACCATCAAACTCAGTTCATCCTAAATTATAAAGGCATCCTTCCAGAAACCCTCAGTTGGAAGGATGGAAGTCAGGACATGGGAATATCAGAAAAGGTAAGAGAGGGCACAGGGAAAGAAAATCACCTACCAGCATGAGACATGCCTGCATTTTGATGGAAAAGACAACAAACCTGCACCTTCCTCACTGATGGACTGAGGACAGAGAAGGGACAGGCCAAGGACACGGCTCAGACACCAACCAGGGCTTTGTTTCCTGCAGCCCTACTGCCAATCTGGGCTCGGGGCTGAACTGCAGGGGAGGGAAGAAAGCTTGGGAAATTCCATGGACATAGCTCACACTTCAGTATGAAACAAAAATATTGTAATTTAGCACAAAAGGCAAAGGTAATTCCCAAGGAAAACATTCATACTGTCCTTTTATGAAATTATGCAGCAAATATCTACTCATAGGTACATATTAAATACCACCAAGTTTTCCTTCACAATATGCTGCATTTACTCCTGTGCAGTTAAAAACAAAAACAAAGCTGATCCAAACCTCTTCAAGTAATGTTTGTTATGCTTCTTGTTGCTACTGTTTGTCCAGTAGTACTTTGCTATAGCCATTAGGCAAACTAGTAATGGAAAGTGTCCAAGAAACTCCATGGAGACCGGCCCAGAGGCCTGTCCCTGCTCTCACAGCAGCTTGGGTGCCCACCAAACTGCAAGGCATTATTATTTTAATCTAGAGAAAAGGAAGATAGGACTGGTGCTATTGATTAGCCCAACAGACCATCAAGACCTACCAAGATATGTCTGCTGCTAATCTATACTTTCTGGTTCACAGGAAGGTAACTGCACATGACGTATGTGCCATTCATCTCTGATAATGTGTTGAGAATAATTAGCTCATGACATTTCTTTGTTCCAACTTATCGTTGTATCTCTGCCTATCTCTTTCCTTTTCTGAGATATCCTTTTAGACTATCCTATTTCTGATATTTATTTGCCATGAGCACACCATTGTCAGGCATTGTTAACTTTAAGGCACCAAGAAGAAAGAGCTCTATGCTATTTGAATTACTTGTCGTATTTCTTGGCTGAATGTGGGTGTTTAAAAAATATGTATTTCAGAGCATCAAAGGGGAGAGAGAAGGATGAGTTACCTGAAAAGACTTTATAAAGGGTTTCGGATTTAGTAACATCTGCTCACAAGGAGACTGCAGATCTTTCAGGGAAAGTTGGAAAGCAGCAGCCAAGCCTGTGAATTGCATATTATACCCTCGTGAATACAGACAGCTTTGTGGAAACAGAACATCCTGTCAGCGTGGCTATTTGACAGCCTCAGGTAGCACTTGCTAACAAGGATGAGCTTTATTTATTTATTTTTACAGAAACTCATTTTTATGATTACTCCTAACCAAGGTGAGATTTTGGGATTGAGTTTGAGAACTATTAACAAGTACTGCACAAATGCAGGGACTCTTTCTGGAAGGTCACAGCTCAGCAAAACAGGGAACCAATTATACACCTGCTCCCACAGTGTATGCTCAGGTTACACAGACATACAATGACAGTTTCTTCTTGTAAAGATGGGGGATAAATCAGATCTGGGAACATGAATCACCATCCCTTTAGACAAACAGGGCTGCAGTTCCCTGGGCTGAACCATTCAACTCTTGCTTTCTTCAGGGGAAAAGATGGGCCCTGCAGCTTCCCCTGGGGCCAGTGCTGCTGCAGACCCAGGAGAGGAGACGAATACAGAGCTCTTGCTGTACCAATGAGAAAACGGCTTTGGCTTCAGACTGAAACATGTCTTGGTGACATGAAACAGCAGCACTCGCTGCCTTCTGCCCAATTATTCATCAGCACCTACCACCAACCGAGCTGGTCAAAGGCTGCCTCTGACTGTTTGTTGTCCTCCAAGAAGTCAGCAGCAGGATGCCGCTTTTACACTCCAGGTTAGGTTTCCTCTCCCATCTGGCCTCTGCTATGTCTTCAGAGAGAAGATTTCATTTACAGGCTCTTTGCCATGAAGGAAGGAGACTGCCTGCTACTTCTGTTCTCTGCAGGGATGATGATACAGCATGCCTGCATGCCTGCTCTCTAACTGTCTGCTATGCCTTTGTGGCACACACAGAAAAAGCCGATTGACTGCCACTGCCTAGTGGCATATACTCATGAGAAAAACAAGTCTTTTTTTCTCCCAGGAATATGCTGCTCTTGAGTTCTCACTTGGATCCAAATTGGTATTTTCAGAGGCAGCACACTGGGATAGGAATGGAGAAATACATTACTTCCCTGTTACTTGCAATTCAGCTTTGTATGGAAGAGATAAACACAAGCTTTTCCTTGTGTTCTCTTCAGTCATCAAGTCCAAGGGACTCCATCATGTTCAAGAAGATAGCAAATGCTGCTGCTCTTTCTTTTTCATGCCTGGTTCTTATTTCCTCTAAAAATCACTTTTAATCAGCATGCTGCAGCTCAGTACCCTGGATAGGAAGAACAGGAGGAAAGATCTCTTGCCAATGAAGGTTTCATGCATGTGGCACAGCCTCATCCTACATCTCCTAAGGAACTGGCACGATCTCCCTGTGGACACCAGACAGCTGTGATCCTCTCCTGTCCTTTTCAAATCAAAGTGTGTGAAACTCTCCCCTCAGCTACAGCTTCCCATGGCTCTGATCCATGGAGCCAAATTCACACAAGCATCCTGCTCACATTTAAGACAAAGGGATTCTAATGATTAAAGTTGCAAGAATGTAGCAAAGGATGTTAATCATTTTCTCAAGAACCTGAGCCAGAAAATCTAAAATTTATGGTTTGAGTTCAGGTTTGGGCTTGTGGATTTTTTTAGCCCTCCCTCAGGCCTGAAATCCTTGAATGGTCCTGTTATCCTCAGCTGAGCTGAGGCGCCTGCCATAAGCCATCAGTTCCCTCCTCCTTCCACTTCCACTGTCTCCTTTTAATCGCACCAAATCCCTTTGGCACTTGCCTCAGGGTAGTACATAACTCTGCAGGAATTCCATTGTCATGTAGCATTAATTTAATGTCCACTTATTATAAAGTGTTATGGAGAAATAATACACTGTTCCTGGATGAATTAGAAACCTGCCTGCATAATGAAGATGCCATTTTGCAAGGTGCTGCCTATTGTTCAGCATCTTAGGCTCCACAGAAGGAAAGTGCTGCTTGTTTTGACAAGCAACTGAAATTTCCGTTTGCTGCTATAACAGCAATGTTTTAACTGTCATTCTGCAAGGATAGAAACGTTCTGTAGTTCAAAACACACTTTTCAAGGATTGATTTGGACACTCTTACTTGCCTTTACATATGTATATTTTTAAATGTCAAATTGGCTTGCAAGTTTAATTTTCTTGCCCTGGTTGAGAAAGGATTTCACGGCACACGACCCAGTGGCACTTTAGACCAGACCTGTTACATGACTAAAGGGCAGCCTGCCACTCTCAGTTTGATTTTCCTTTAAAAGACAGTTCCCAGAATCACATTATAATAAATCTACTTAGAACAGGTAACTGGGAGACTAAATAGCTGTGCTACAGGATAATTATGTACTGATATTATGCTGCACCTAAACTAAGATGTTTTTTTCTGAAAGGGGAGCAGGTAGCTCAGAGAGGGCCCTTGCACAATAAAGGGAGCAGGGTTTGCCCTGCAGACACAGGGCTGTGCCTTCCCAGCTGTGAGTCCCTGGCTTCAGGAGCAGGAGAGCCTTGCCACCAACACACATTTTGCCCCACAGCAGGCCAGGATCACCATCCTCAGCTGCAGCTCTTCCTCTGCTGGCAGAAACGGAGCTGCCCACTCAGTGGGTGCACATCCACCTGTGAGAGCTGTAAGAACTGCCCTGGATCATAGTTTCTGAACCTGGATTTGGTGTGCACTGGAGTTAATTTGGTTCCTGGATGACATTAATTTTAACTTCTCACCTGTGCCCCATCTGCACTGGCACAACAAAAGCAGATCCTGATACTTCTATAACCATAAGCAACCCATTTTTAAAACATCCTAGTGACTTTGGCAGCCAAAGCTTTGAGGAATGCCAGGATGACCAGTGACTGAAGTTCAGCAGAAGTGAAGAGGACAATGCAGTCCTGAACAACACAGGACACAGCAGTTCATGCAAGTGTGATCCTTCCACATGGCCACAATCAACACAATTACTAAAAACAACAGGAACACAAAAATAACCAAATCCACAGGTGACGTCTAAATAAATACAACTGAGGGAGCACTGAAGTTGCTGGAACAATGCTCCTTCATCCTGTATTTTCCTGTTTTCATTTGCAATATTGCCAACAATGTGAATTTCACAACAACAGGCAGGATGCTGTGATCCTGCCAGTTAGAAGAGTTTAATTTTTGATGCTGTAAGACATAACCAAGACATAAGCTTTCTGCATTAAGAGGCCTGAGTTTGAAAGCTGGAAATGCTTTTCTAAAGCAAAGATCTTTTAATGACCAGCATTTCAGGATGTCACGGGATGGAGAACAATAATCACAGAGCAAACTCACCACACTGGCTTTCAAAGTCCTCTCATGTGCCTACTGGCTCCTTGGTTTAGTCTCAAAGCTATGAAACAGAAATGAAAAACTACAAACAGAAGCAGAAACTAAATTAATGTCAATTAGTATTTAACCCCCTGAGTCAGTGCAGAGGAGGGGAGACCACAGGCATCACCCACTGGGACACAGCAGAGCACAAGTAAAATAGCATCTGTCTGTTCATAGCAGGGACATGTGGCTTTGGTGGCACTTTAGCCATTTTGTTTCCAAAAAATGAGGAATAATTTTTGTCCTGTTCTCAAGATCATAATTTCACACATAATATTAAGGTGTTTTAACTTAATGAAGTCAATGGTGTGAATAATTAAAGTAACCTGATAAAAGAGAAATCCAAAACCACTTTCCTCCCAAGTCTGAAGCAGTTACAGGATATTAATTAAAAAGTAACCAGAGGAAAAGAAAATTACATTACTCTCAGATAAAACTCCCTGAATATGAAAGGCTGAAGTGTAACTAAGAAGATCCAGGCAAGACAATGCAACCGGCAGGTAGCCCCTTCCAGTTTCTCCAGAATAGTTTTTGGACAATAAAAGGAAGTGCTGGAAATGCAGTGCCTGCAACTTTGCTGACACTGTGACAGTGACAAAGAGCATATGTCTGTTTAGCTTGAACGAAAGCTCTGTACAGACTGATATTAAATAGATGGTTGTCTGAACAATTAAATCAGGGGCAATCATGACCAAACCCTCTGCCAAAATTGAAGCACAATGAGACAGACACTCAGCCTCTGTCAGCACTCCCCTCCTGTGTGTTTTGCAGGGTGGAAGCAATTCCCCTGCACAGAGCCATGGCAGAGAGCAGAGCACGGGCAGGTGATGGGCTGACCCATGGCATGGGGACAACCCCACACCATGGAGCCTGTCCCTGCAACCTCCCACTGCCTCTCCTCTTGCTGGTCCACCAGCTTTCCTCTAACTTAGGCACTCCACCATGGAAATACATTCCTGCCCAGATCCCTGCCAGGCCTGCTAGCAGCACAGTTATCCCCGAGCACCAGCTGCATCCTGGCAGCACACTGAGCCTGGGCAAAGCCCTGTCCTGGGAAAGGCAGGGGCACCTGGGGAGGCTTTCAGGCTCACACAGCAGCAGGACTTGGAAAGAGGGGCTCGACTGACGGCTTCAGATGCTCACTGACAACTTACAGTGGCTCATGGCAGCAATACACCAGCACAAACCCAACACTGCACGTTCTCACAACTATTTGGAGATGAGGGGCAGCCAGGAGAGCTCCCTGCAGAAGGGAGCAGGTAAGGGGAGGTTCCACAATAAGAGAGAAAGCACAAGATGGGGAAACAGAAAACAAAAACCTATTCCAGTCTGTTTTTCTCTCTCTTATGACTGTTACCTCTTCCTTCTGAAAATGCTGCAGCTTGTCAGAGATTCATAACTTACTGGGTCTGATGGAACTGAGGGAGATCTGTGTAAGTCACCAGGCACCAGGGTATGAGCACAGAAGCTGCTGAGGACAACGGCTCTGCTTGATCCCAGCTACAAGGGAGAATTCTATCACAGGGAAGGAGGTGCTGTTTGGGAGCTAGTTCCTGTTTTAAATGGATGAGACAGTTTTACCCTAACCTAAAGACCCACCCAAAACGTTTTAGGAGTCCTTCTTGATTCAGCTTTTGCTATCACTGAGTAAAACAAACCACACAGGAGCAGGAGAGAACTGGAGAAGCAGTGAAGCTCATGGCAGTAGCTCTGGCCAGCATCCAGGGAGACAGGGGTTCTCTATCTCACCTTACCATTTTCTGCTGTTACTGCAGGACTCTCTTCATCACATGCCTTGTGCTTCAGCAGTTGTACCTTGGCAACACAGAATTCACACCCTTTTTAAAGGTCAGTCTCTAATCGTGCAGCTGTGCAGCTGTAACTGTAATGGTGCACAGAAGGTCCACAGTGTTCTCCAGTGAGAGTAAATAGCAGCCAAAACTAAATATTTCAGAGTTCAAAATAAATTATCTTCTTCCATACTCAATGGGCTACAGTCCAGTAAAGTCTTTTTCAACTTGAATTTAATACAAAACTCTGCAGTGGCTTTTTTAGCACATCTTGAAAGCACACGGGTACTTGCCAGTCATCTGCTCCCATGCATTCCCTGTGTAATAATTTCTTTCTAGTATAGATGACCCCATAAATGTATTTTTCAGTGCTATAAGGCAAGATTCTGATCTCAGTCACGCTGCTGTAAATCTGTTATAATTCCACAATCTAGCCTTTAGCATTTTTAATTTCTAAGAATGCCACTGGGGTATATTTTCTACAGCCTGTTAGGTGAGAATTATAGCCATGTTGTCCAAAGCACACTCTAATCTTATATGCATCCATTAGTTGCTTAAGAAAAATAATCAGACTGTCCAATCAGGCTTACAGATAACACACAAACCATCATTTACCTGTTATCCCTTTCTGCAATATCGTGATTTCCACTTGGCCCCAGGGTAATACACTATTGGTATTAGCAATTTTCCTTGCAAATTAATCAGAACCACCTAGCAAATAATTACAAACTTCTCTTCCAAATCTATTATCTTCAAGTTTAAATGTGGGCAGATGGTAGGCCTTAGGGCATGTTTTATTCCAGGTATGGAATTAATTGATGATTTCTCACATTATAAACAGAGAACTTCAAATTATTGTTGAACCTCTAATTTTTTTCCCTCTCATCCTATTAATGTTCATCCTAGGTAAATGTCTGGCAGCAATGAAATGTGCATTTTAAATATTTTGACAAAGGTGTGCGAATCACAAGGTTCCTTCTCACCAGCACACTGATGTTCAAAGCTTCTCTGTAACACTCATCCACTGATGGGTAAAAATTAATTTATCCCTCAGGTTGCCTGCCCTTGAGTGGAGTTGGACACTTTTCTAAATAGGACTTTGACATGCACAGTAGTTCCCGAATATAAATAGTCTAAGACATTTGGGTTTGAAAATCAATTTTCCCTTCAAATTGATACCCTAGAGCTGAAAACTGATTGCTTATTAATTAATTATGCTTTCAATAAGCACAGGATCTTTGGAAGCCCAGATGAGCGGGAGGGAAGCTTGTGGAATACCTGGTCCAACATGGAATATCTGACCTTTATGATTTAGTAGGCCTCTTCTCTTTAAGCCAATAAACTGAGATACCACCACCCTTTTAAAACCGGCTTGTAAAGAGAGGTTCAAGGAAAAAGGCTTCCCTTTCGTGTTTGACAGGTTCTGAGTCTCAAGCCTAGACGCCCAGGGACTTGGGAGTCTCCACTCAATTTGAACACCCACCTATTACAGCGTTCTACAATTACCAAGGTTTGCCTCAAAGGCAATAGCGTTGTTCTGCATCATTTAAAGCCACCGGGTCAACTAAAACAGTTTTGTAATTAAGAATGGGTCATGCTCAATAGCTTTCCCTCAGAACAGTGTGATACTTGCCATTCTTTACTACTCACAGAGTGGAGATTTTAAAAAAACCAAAACGATTGTCTCTTGCCCAGACTTCGAGCATCAGTGCTATTGTCAGCTTAGAGGTACCTACTGTATCCTAAATAAAATTAATGTGAGCAGATCACAGGCAGCCAGGAGCAAGTATGGACACAGAAATACTTTATTTTTAAACATTACTATTATTTGTCTTACTCTATGCAGAGATGTAAGAAATAAATAAATACCTCTTTATAAATCACAGCCATACAACAAAGCACTGAGAGTTGAATTCATTGCTTCCTTCCTTTATTATTTTTCTTTATGACTTCCTCATTTGGAACTTCTCCTATTTCATCACTCACATGAATAAAAACGATCTTATGCAATCATACATCACATTTCCCTCTCTTTCCTGGAAGGAGGGGCAGGAAACTGGCTTAAAGCAAGCGAAACCATCAGAGAGAATTTCCCAGTTGAGACAAGTGGCAAACGTGTAGCCAGCACAGTGTCCTCACTATCATCTCCCTACAACAGCCTATCAGCTCTGCACATGGGAATCCTAAACTACTACAGCCAAGGAAAAACCCAGCAAAACAGCTATTAGAGAGCATTTGTTCTTAGACTTTTTCAAGAACTATGTCCTGTATTAATAAAAAGCCAGGGTAATAGAGATGGTATGAATGCAAAGCTTTGTTCTGGCTTTTCACTCGAGGAATGCCTGTTCTTTGTCAGCAATTCACGATCAGCAAAACAAAATCAGAACAACTAACTGTGTAAAAGACCAAAAGACAAAGAGCTTTTAATAATGTAGGAAGTTGATCACAGTGCATTCCCAAGACTGAGATCCAATGCCTCGTATGCAGCAAGAAAACCACCATGGCTGCATTAATAGAAGATTCATGATGCACAAGGAACATGATAATTTTAAACAAGTAACTTCACTGGCCAAGGTTCTCAGGAGCAACGAGTCATGTCAGAACACCCAGCCTCTTCCTCACTCCTGTCTATGACTTGAGATGCTTTCAGAGAAGCCCTAATTTCAGAGCAGAAAGCTTATCTTGAAGTATCTAGAGCTGTAGATGGGAAGGAGGGGATGTTTGGCATTCAGAGTCATTCCTGGTAGCCAAAACAAGGAGCTTTCCTTGCAAACAGCAGGTGCTGGGCCCAATGGGAAGGGTACCACAGAAACACTCATATTGTGCTGCTCAAAGCAAGAGCCTGAAGCTGCACGACCAGACAGATCTCCCATTACAGAGAGAGTGGTGAAGGATTATTTGATAAACAAATAACTGCTTACCAAGCTGACTCTGTATCCTAAGGGGCAGGAGGAAGGATGCCTAAAGAACTAGTTTAAGAAGCAGGCAAGCAAGAAGATCAGGGTTTCCATAGACCAAATTCAACTTTCTTGAACAGGAAAAAATAGATTTTGTTTATCTAAGTAATGAAGTTTCTATGATCCCTCCCATCCTCTTCACTGATCATAATTGTTTCGGTAATGCTTGGACAGGATAAGACAGATATAACCAGAAACCATGAACTGCATTCTCTCAGCAGCACAATAAGCTCTTTGAAGAAAAACAGGAACATCTAATAATACCTTTTTAAATTAAAAAGAAGGATGGATGCAACTTAATTCCATAATTAAAGGGTTAATTATATGCATGATAAAAATAAGTTTTATGTTTTACCGTGCACACCCAATCCCTATAATCTGGTCATAAATAAAAGGGTTGGTGATAAGGAAAGCTGCAGGCAGGAGAGCAACTCACCATCTTTAATGGGCAGTTATATGACATGCTGCTAGTACATTGGCAGTAAATCAGCAGAAACATCTTTTATAGAGTTCTAGTTTTTATTATGTCATTAACTTTCCTCCTTATACTTAAGGGATAATGAAATAAAGTCATGAGGAGGGATCAAAGGATGAGCCCGAACTGTGTAGTTTGAAACAGCCACAGGGGAATGAATTTTGCCTACGCTTTCCTGCAGACATTTTGAGGGCAGAGAGGAGTGAAGAGTGGAGGAGGCAAGGCAGACCACAAAACTTTTGGCAAACCCTGAGTATCACACATATTAATGATCTGTTTTATGAGAAGAGTTCTTTAAGCAATATTCCTGTGGCTTCAAAACACTGCAATTTAGCAATAATTTAAACACACGAGGTGGTGGGATCCACACCATGCTGAACAAAATGGCAAGGCAGGCTGCAACATTAGCATACCCATATTGCAAAGATCACAGGCACAACAACCCCATCTCATCCTCTTGTGGAACCAGGAACACTGAGCAGGTGCCATCAGCAGGGTAATGTACAGCATCCAATAACAAGTGCACACCAGTAAACCGTGGCAGTAATACTGGGAAGTTGTGACAATTGTGAACCATTTAGGTAGAGTCAGGCATCAATCTAACACAAATGGAAGAAAGCATTGCTAGTGGATCTGTATCTAATTTTAAAAACTAAAGGAAACCTCCCCCTGCATAGCAGCAGTCTCTCTGGTTAAAATCCTTCTTTAGGGTACCTATCAGACAAGTCTTAAAAAGCAGGATGAAGATTCTAGGTTTAGCTGATAAAATGACATCCAAATCTAAAACGGGTAGGAAGAACAATTTCTTGACTTACTGATCATTCCTTATTCTCATTTATACACATAAAAGAGGAAATTTTGTGTCTTCCCCCTGAAGAAGTGCTGGCCATTTCTTAACACATAAATTACATGCAGCCTGGGTCTCCTCCTCCTTACAGCCCAATGTTTTCTTTCACTTGCTTTGCATAACTCTGTTTAGTGGATTTCGCCAAGGAAATGAATATGAAGAAGTTAATTAGCCCATCTTAGGGATCTGCACGAGCACGTGGGAAGCTCTAGGTCAGCGCATCTGTCTGCAAACACAGTGGTCAATTAGCACAAAGAACATTTATCAACAAGTGCCGTTACATTTTCCACAAGCAACCTTTCAGCAAAGTCCCAGCCATGTTGTACAGCAAAGCTCAGACGTGTTAGTTAAGATTCTGGAGGCTGCTCTCCCCGAGAACCAACTCCACTCATCTTCCCATTCAAATTGAAGCTGTCTTTTGTCTGATGTATGCACGCAGCGGGGCGATGGAAGAGCAACCCATCCTGGCTGCCATGGAATAATAATGGCTGTGTCAATGTGCCTGTCCATCTCCTGCCTGAGCACCTCTCATGTGCTCCCCATCCTCCTTGCAACTGCAGCTGCCATGGAGGCTCAGCTCTGACAAGGCACTGTTGGA
Organism: Chaetops frenatus; assembly: GCA_013400775.1. Taxonomy (NCBI): domain Eukaryota; kingdom Metazoa; phylum Chordata; class Aves; order Passeriformes; family Picathartidae; genus Chaetops; species Chaetops frenatus. Next base: position 150,344 of record VZTR01000751.1, read on the forward strand.
GACGGGGGGAAGCTCCTCTCTGGTGTTATTAAGAGGAAGGGGAGGGTATGGAGGAGCTAATTGCTGCAACTCCTTCTGAAAATAGGAAACTGAGTTATCTCAGTGTTTCTTACAGGGCTTTATGCATTCAAACTTCTCTAAATGAGGAACTACACCATGCATTACGCATCGCCATAGAGATGATTGTATACCATTACCCAAAATTGAACTGAGTCTGTTCAACCTAGCCTGCACTCCAATTTGTCACAGAAACAGTTTCCCTGGCCCATTCATGTAATGAATGTGGATATGAAGTTAATGCCAGGGAAGATAAGCACCCTCAGGGTTATTTAAGCCTACCCTTCTCTGTCATTCCCTGCAATATTTCTTAGGCAGCATTATATAGGAGTTTTTTAAAAAGAACCAGAAGTGGAAACAGGGTAGTGGCACATCATTCAGATCTCATGCCAGCATTTACAGTGACCTTGCTGGGTGGAAACTATTTTACTGTTACCTATTTCAAAATCCAACTGGATCAATCTTAAAATCTGTTTTGTTTTCAGAGAAGATACCAAAGGACATATTGCACAAGTATATTTTGTCAGGCCAATATCTCTGTTTCTACAGAAAACTTGTCAAATTTGTCATATAAATCACATTCATCCAGTGGAGTGTGAAATGCAGACCAGGTTCCACAAAGCAACAAGTCATATTTCAGAAGCCTTGTGCTTTGTTAGAGCACTCTGGGTGAACTTCTGTCCAGGTGAAAGGAAAGGCTCAGCTCCCATTAATACCATTCAGGTGAGAATTTAACTCTTAATTGTCCCTTTTAGCTTAAACACAGCCACACAAGGAATAAGGCAAAGTAATCGACAGTAAAGTGACTGCAGCAAACTTGGAGAGGAATCACTATTCAACCAGTCTTTCCAGCTGTTATTCAAGTCCATCATCACATCCAACCCAGAGATCATGCCTACACTGCAGAATTTTGCAGCATTCTCCATCACTGAAGCAGCAGCAGCGCCTGTGTGCTGGATCAAGTCTGTTCTTGAGAGACAGCAGCAGGATCGAGGTGCCTTGAGATGCAAGGCTTGTAAGCTGGGAGGTTAAAAGCAGCATTAGAGAATTAGGTGTCCAATTCCCACTGAGAACTACTGGTAATTAGTATCTACAATAATACAAAGACCTATGCAATTAGTATGCAAAGATGCTTATGCAGAGGGCAGGCTGGCTGAGTTTTAATTTTTAGGGTTTCCACAGCAATTTTATTTGTGACCTAACACTTGATTTTTACCTTGAATATTCCACTATATCCCACCTACCCTATCCTCACACCACAAGCCAGCAAGATTACAAAACAGGGCTTATCTACAAAGAGCATTTCCCTGCTATGGAGCCTATGATGTCCCTCAATTTAAATTGCAATGGTTTCTTCTTTGAAGGATTACTAAGTGGCAAGAACAAAACCTATGACTGTCAGACTCTAAGCATCACAATTTCTTATGGCTTTACAGCAGAACATTAGGACAGGATGAAGAATTAGCTGTGTCAAGGAGAAAATTTGCTACTGTCAAATTTGTTTAGTTATTTGGAGTTACAAATATGATTTGCTGCTACCAAAAAATCAACTAGGCTGTATTAAAAGTGTAATTTGATACCTGGCTATAAATCTCTTTAATAAAGGTGTGGTGGAAATGATGTTATCCCTATATAAAGATTAATCTCTATTTAAATATATATAAATTCAGGAAGCTGAACGATGCCAAAGCTGAAAGGCATCTTCTAAAGTGCGAAGGTGCTTTGTTACTCCTGGTAAATGCTAATTCTTTTTGCTGCTGCTTGGTAGTACTCTACGTTTAACCATACAGTCCTATTTATTATTCTCACTCTGAACTTTTACGGCATCCCTTTCATCAGTTAAATTCCCCCTTTCGAAACAAACATCTATTTGAACAAAAACAGTCTTAAAAAAAAAAAAAAAAAGAAAGAAAATCAAAGCATTTTTAGTGAAATGAAGTTTTCTGGACTGAATTACCCAGCCTACACCATAGCATGCTCAGCCAGTGGAAATTATTTAGGAACAAGCGAGGGATGGGGCCAAAGGCCCGAGGCCTTTATCTGGGCGGATGATTGATGTGCTGCGGGCCCCGCTGTGGCGAACAGCGATTTTTATCTGTTGCCAGCAGCAACACGGCCCGGGCGCAGCGTGAGGCCCGCGGCCGGCGGGGCGCGGCAGCGGCCCGCACACAGGGACACACAAACGGCCTTTTCAGCCCGACAGGTCTCGTGGGGGGGCTCTGACATAAAGGGCCCTTTGGAAAGGCTGGAATTGTCAGCCCTTTGATGGCCGCATGCTGGGCTATTAGCTTCTGTTACTAATTTGCGGTGCATGTGAGAGGGCAGAGCGGCGGGAACACCTGCGAGCGGCCCGGGCGCATTGTGGGACGGGTTTTGTCAGGAGAGACGAGGAATAAAGGACGAGGCATAACCCTTCCGTCTAAAGGGCAGATGACACAGGCTATTATCATTTCCAGCCATCAAAAGAACGGCTCTGAAGTAACATCAAGCCGTCTAACTCAAACCTGGAGAGGCAAAGGAACTAGGGAAATTCAGAGTTAATAAGGGGCCAGCTGTAACACTGTGTGCCAGGCTGCTGCAGGAACTTTTCGGGGAGAGGCACCCTTGCACACCAGGGTACTGAAGAACAACGAACAGAATTCCAGGATAAACCATCATCTGTTTTTGTACCAATTCTGAGAGTCTCCTCAAGGCCCTGTATGCAAAACATGTACGGGGAAAAATAATACTGAAAATGGGAGTGTTCATGGCAGATGCCAGCCCTGGCCAGAAGTGGAAGAAATGCCATTTGGAACTGCTAGGGTAACTTCTAAACCATGGATTCCTGCACTTGGAACACAATATTACATTTTTCCACCAGCAATCCCATAGAGCATCAAAGCTTTCACACGACCGGGCCAGTGAACATGCCCAGAAGGTCTCCCTGCCCTACTCATGAGCTAAACTGAGGCACAGCAAACAGCACGCCCCAGATCCCAGAGCAAGATTACAGGAGCATTGGGAATACAGCACAGACCTCCTGTCTCCTCCTCCTGGCTTTGAACACAAAACCTCGCTTCCTTTGTTGGTTAATATTCAGGATGCAGAAATTACAAGCATTCAAGGCCAAAACTTTAAAGATTAATATAAAAGCAACTTTTGTATTACATTTGTGCAAGCAACCAGAAAAGTACATATTGTAAAATAATCCACAAGTTGTACTACTGTAGGCCACTGCAGTGACTAATGAACATGTTAGGTTTCAGGCTGAGTTTTGCTGGAAAGCAATTTTTTTCCCACCAAATTATGAAGTCTACTTGAGTAAAAGAATAATTTACAACTCTCACAGCACCATGGTGTCACAAAAATACCACTCCAGCAAAATTAAATAGGCGTCAGAAAGCACCACAATATCCAAACAAATCCAACTCCAACTCTAGTCAGAAGGAAGAAAGTCCACTGTGGTAGACAGAGTCTGCACTGACACTGAAGAAATATTTATTGAACAAAATTTCTGTAAAACATGGTTTGCAAAGTCTGTATTCACACTACAGCAGAGCCAGGAATCAGAAATGGGGCCCCACTGCATCAAGCTACTGGTTTTCAGTCCTGGGACATCAGACCTCCAGCTTTGCTGAGTACTTCTTAAATGAGCTGTAAAAAGGTAGCTAAGAAAAGCAAGCCTGTGGTCAAGATGGCTTTTCATTCAAAATATAGGGCTCTGCAATTTTAGTGGTGTTTTTCTTAGGCTGTTTGAAAATTAGAAGAGGTTGAAAACCACCAGCAAGACTCCAAGTGAGGTATGATAGAAACCTACCATTATAAAAGAGGTTTGGGCAAGAGACTTTGACCAAACTGAAACCCAAATAAATATTAAAAACATATTACTACAAGTCTGGAATCAGAAAATGCCATCAGCAAGGCTCCAGGAAGTTCTGATTCTGGCTCCTCACAATGCAACTTTAATTGCTAGTCTTTCCTACCTGTGCTTCCAGCTTCAGACCAATGGAACACATTTAAATGTCTGAAAACCTCAGATCATGAGATCTTGATCAAACCATTGTAAGCTTATTTTCAATGACATGTTTGCCTTAAGTTTCATAACCACTGATTAGAATGCATTCATTTTACAGCAAATTCTGACAAAATCAATCAGCCTGAGAAGGTACCGGTGAGTGAAAAACACCATGCTCAGTAAAGCCACAAGTCATAGCCACCCTGTGGTCCTGCTGAGCTGACAAACACCCACTCCCTTCTCCAGACTGTGTTTTCTTGGGATTCCTGCAATTTTATACTGCTGTCATGGACAGAGATGAAAATCCTACTGTTCTCCCACTCATTGTCCAAGGCCAGTGAGGTAAAGAGCTACCTGAACAGAATACCCACAAAGATGTTTGCTCAAGGCAGACAGATCAGAGATAAGGTTTTGGTCAGATCAAGTGTAAACCATCCGTGATGAGAAGCAAAAACTAGTTCTATTGAGGATCTTTCTTTCACACTCCATTCCTCAAGTAAAACAAAGCAAAAAACTCAAAAATCCCTTTCCTTGTTCCCCCAAACCTCTAGATAAACCAGCTGGTAGTGCCAAACATGCTGTTCAGAGGCTGAACCATTCACACACCTCATAGATAATGATCATCCTGTCGGCCCCACACCTCAGAGCTGGCAGGCAGCCCCCAAAGCAGCTTTGATTCTGCACGTTTTCACATTACTCAATCCTTCCACACAACCATCTTCTGCTCACTTTCCCTGGCTGTCCTGTATAGCACTGAAGAAAATTAATGCGAAACTGCCCTTCTAATTTTCCTCTCTCTTTGGAGAGCCTGCCCTCCCCTTTGATCTCTGCATGAGACTGTTTTGATGGGTGACCCAACCACTTGAACAGAAACTTTGAACCACAAGTCACTGAGGAAGCATGTCAGAGCAGTTTGGGCCTACAAGATGGGCACCATACTGACACTTTAGTTAAAAACATGCCAAACTCCTCCTTTCTAAACACCTGATTAATCTAAAATTAATTTGTATTGCTCTTCATGCATGTTTGAACACACCCTCTTCATTTAAACTGCATTGCCTAAAACAACTTCCATTGTTTTTCTCATTCAGTACTGCAGTAGTACTGGAAGCTTTTGAGGAACTGATTTCCTTTACATTTGCAAGACTATTCAAATTTCATTATTAGGTTCCAAAAGCCAACTATCACATTGATTCTGCCAACCCAACAGCTCACTGGCCATCATTCAACTGAGGAACTCAACAGAAACACTTTCCAAAATCCCTGAGCCGGGTTGCTGCTTCCCCCCTTCCCCAAGATGATTTAAAACCCACCAAGGTGAGGGATGAAGTGGGGCCTGACAGGCCACTCTGCCCACACTTGAGCTCTCTGCACCACCAGGTGCAGCCCATCAGTGCTGCAGAGGGCACGTGTCAGCTTGTGCTAACATACTTCAGATAAAACCATTATCTTTACATCATTCATTGGCCTTTATACAAATAAAGTCACTGAACTAAAACACTGCTGCAGAATCAATTTTTTTGTTGTTGTTGATAATGAAGGCTTTGGCTTTTATTTCCCACACAAATGTGTACTTTTTTTCCAGGAAGAAATGAAAAAAAGGAAGGAGAGGAACAAAAAAAAGGGAAGGGTCTTTCTTCTCAGTAACTGCTGTAATTTCCTTGAAATATTAACCAATTCTTACCCTCCCTTCTCACATGGCACCAGATACATGTATCTGTGAGAACAGCCCTTTTAATTCCCTCCCTGCAAATGCTCTAAATAGGATCCATAAATAGGATTCACATAATGAAGCTGATTCTGGCATGTCTGAACAAGTTCTACATGTTAAGAAAAATATTTGAAGAATTATGTACTGTGAGAAATATCATTGTTTGTGAGTTCTGAAATGCAAATATGCAAATTTGGACACAATATTTTTTTAAAAATAAACAAAGTCTTAAATAGCTGCCCAAAAATAATGCAGCCAAGCTTGAGAAATAGATGTAGATATGAAAGTCATAATTATCCAGCAGTAGGACTAATCCAAAGAGATTAGTTGGAAACAGAAAAAGAATGAAAACAAGGGAAGTGATAAACACATGAGACGCAGCATTTGGTTTCAAAGTGGGCCAGGTGGCTTCCTTGGCACTCTGGCAGCAGGGAATTCTTCAGACTCTCAGCACATTCTGAAGGCAGAGAAGCAGCCTGCCCCAGCTCCAGCCCGCTGGGTGAGAACAGGTTCAGGGATCATGCTCCCTATCCTTTAAAAGCAGCTAGATTAGAGAGACCTTCATACTACCCTGCTGCCTTGCAAATCTGAGCAGTAACTCATGCCACTGCAGGCTGCAAAGTAATCTGAATTAGGTGTCTGACACTCTAGTTCTAGTCAAAACACAATCTCCAGGTGAGCGAGACTTCTGGAGCAGGGATATGCCTCGGGTCAGGATGAGCAGTGAGGAGTACTTGCAGAGAGCCACCAGGGCACAAGGGAAATGCCAAGGGGCATTTGGCTCTGCAGCTTCACAGAGGGATGGTGTGTTGTCACCAGAGCTGATGATTCCTGGCCCTGTCTCATGCCAGTGCCTTGCCCTCTGAGATTCAGCTTATGCTCCACACCATCACATCCCTTGGGGCAATTTCAGATATGGTCAGTCCCTGTTGCTCCAAGCCTATATAAACAGGAAAGGACACTGACCTGATATTATCCAAGACAAAGGGCTGGGAAGAAGAGACAAAAGGGGGAAGGAAAAAAAAAGAAAATAGTTCAGTTTGTGGGTAGTGTTTCAAGAATGAAATCTTCTCAGCTAGTCCCTTCAGGTGCTCTCCATCCCCCAGCCTTCAAAGAGGAATGTTCTGCTGCAGAAATGAGCTTCACAAGGTCTGGTGTTCTAGGAAGGGCAGCGGTTTAGCCACCTCCTCAGTGTTCTGCACAACAATTAAAAGAAGGAGGTTCATCGCTATACATCAAAGATGTGGTCTGGCTGTGGATAATTTTTCATAGAACCCTTAAAAGTGGTGAGTTTAAAGCATTTTTCAGAAAAACCAGTGTAACAGCAACAAAACCTGCAAAAAATAAAACACAAGAAACCAACCACTCAGGCACACACACAAGCTTCCAGACATTTAATTACAAAATAAATGCATATGACAGACATCAACAAGCCTACAGGAAGATTCCTGCTACAGTATTCAATGCAGCCTCAATAAATATTTCAAGGTTTCAAATGGATGCTTTGCAATAGCACGGTTTCCATTTGCACAAGTGCCAGAAGGAAGAATTCAAAACAGGCTTAAAGCAAAACCAGAGTATTTTCCTGTAAAACTTTAATTGGGAAACTGACACTATATAATCTGTACATCATTGCCTTCGAGCTGTTGTTAAAAAATTAAAGCTGTATCAAAAGAACTGCTTTGTGAAATTAACACGTTATGCATACCAGACATAATCTGCAGCAGGGAAGGAAATAGCTTGGAGTCCAAAATGCACTGATTGCTGTGCTTGTCGTTGACAGAGGCTGAGCCAAACAACGTCAGCAGACTAAAGCATCTCCCATGCTTCCTGTACGGACACACGCCCTTACAAACACCCAGCCTTGATTTCAAAACCTGAACAAAAGCAGCAGACGAGCAGGATTTCATCACAGTGATTGTTACAGCTACAAATCACACATCACATCGTGTGAATTCAGTGTGAAGTTTTGAGATGTGCAGGTGAGGCTGTGCTGATGGAGCCCAGCTGCCAAGCCCACCTTTGCTTTTATTCCAAGGCTGACAGTGAGGAAGAGGCTGGAGTGATGGGCCTGAGGGCTCTGGACCAGCCACGGGAGCCTCTCTCCCATGGAAAAAGACATCCCAGCCCCTTGCTCCAGTGGGAGGCACGCCTTCCCACGTGTTCTTGGCAGCATCTGCAGGAGCACAGCAACTACCAGGACGGGCACCTGCAGCATGGGGACCTGGGCTGCAAGCTGTGGCCTGGGACAGAAGCTGAGGGGCTTGGTTTGAGGAGAGGCATGGTCATACAGGGACATGGGACAAGCAGCACAGAGCTCCTTATCTTCTAGGCACAAGACTAGGATCTTCAGAACTACCTCACCTATTATAGTAAATACTCAGTAAAACACTCTCCCATCTACACACCTCAAGAAAATACCTGAGTACCACTACCCCATTTTAAGACTAGAGACACTAAGGCACTGAGACTCAAAGGAACCTGCCCACGCCTTTTCGGAAGTACTAATTTAAAGCCTCATTTACTTAAGGTTTCTCTCTGAAGTCCATTGTGATCCTAAAATCTGCTCAGCAAATACATGCCACCAAACCAAGTGCCTTAAGTCGTCCCCAGGATATGACCACCTTCTCTGTTTAACCTTTGCAAGCCCTTGTCACAGTCACCATCACATTGGCTTCAGATCAATCCAGGCTCATCAAACAGGCTACACTTTGAAAAGTGATTAATCACTCTGTATGCCCAAACTCCTGACAACCTGACAGACTCAAGGAGGCCAAGTTTTCTGAAAATACAGAGCATGCTTCCTCGGAAAAGCCCGGTTCTCTCATATGTTTTAAGTTGTTCACCTCTGAATTTGAAGTGCCAAAGTAATTTTGGAAGATCTGAACGATAATGTTTCCTCAGTAAGAATTTACAGCTTTGCACACGATGGTCTGTATTTTGTTCTGTGCACTGTGAGTCTGAGGCAGTGCTGTGGTCTGCAGTGGTGAAGGTGGGTTAACAGTTTTGAGGCTTTCAAGATAAGCAAAATTTCCCTTGACGCTGTAAACTCTTCAGGTGGTTAGAGACAACAGTTTCTGCTTTTTTGATATCTTCTCAGAAAAAAGCTCACATAATTTTATCAGTCTCTGGGGTGACCATCAGATAACCAAGCTATTCTTGCTGGAACCACTCAATGCATCTTCCCCTTCCTGTCACTGGCAATCCACAAGACGACCAGGGGATTCGAGCTAACCACAGGGCTCTCAACTTAACTGATTAAGTAGGTGGGAACTGATGCCAGCTCAGCTCAAAGTGTCTGTCTCTGCTAACCAGAAGCCAGCCACAAGCTGTGGAGGGGAATGACCACAGATAACACACTGATACTGAAACCGTTCGGTGAAGCTGCAGCTTCCTGTTCGAGAGCTCTCGCAATCTCTTCGAAATGAATCTTCAGCAGGAAACTGGCTGCAGTTAAATAGGCTGTTTGGGTCGTCGTGTGGTGTCTATTGCTGCCTCTTGTTTTCAAGGGACCATTTATTATTCTCTCCTGCCCTCTTCCCTGGCTTTCTAGAAATGAACTGAATCAGGGCTCCTCAGAGAATGAGTCTTTAGGGGAAAGGCAAGATGCTTAGGCAAAGTCTGTACCCGTTACAGCTTGATGCCTCCCACTTTCACAGTGCCCTGTGGCCTCGGGCATCTCCACTGTGACATCCTAATCTTCACGACTCTTTTTCTCTTAAACCAGGATGCTACTAAGCAGCTTTGGAAGAGACATGAATACGTGGGGAAAATGTGTTCTGTGAACTGGCTTGATCAAACTTTGGTCACAGGTCTTAAAACCATGCTTATGTCAACATCTGCTTGTATTTTGCTATGAGGAATGCGAGGAATGCTTGCAGAGAAAGCCTTTTAGACAAGTGATTTTTGAGATCAAATTTTGAATCTTTGGTTCATTACAAGTATCCCACTAAGTTTAGCTTCTCAGCTGTTCAATGCCACTGCTGCTCTGCAGGTGATGGCAGAATTACATCAACCCAGTAAAATACATGTATGCTTTATCTACCTCAAATACAACAAGTTTTTCCTTTGGTGATTACCAACTGGTCTGAGAATGCTGCTGCAGGAGTTCAAAGCACACACTGCACAGTCTGTACCATCCCTCATCTACAGCACTCTAATTGCTACAGGCTGTCCAAAAATTGTCCTGCTTTGATCAGCTGATTTCAAGGGCAGCATGAACCATTTCAACCCCATGTCCAGAAAAGCCAAGAACCACATACGATAGCTTCTTAATCAACCCAAAATTTCTTATTGTTTACAGATAACAAAGTACCAGTCTAAAAAAATTGAACTGAGGTTTGCAAGTACCTAGCAGCTACACCTAACATCTTCCCAAAAACTGCCCATGTCCTGAGTCTTTCTCGTGAACACACGTGGTGAATTAATAAGAAAATTCCTCAGGATACTACAGATCTAGGCTGTAAGTGTTCAGGCATACTGAGTTTATCCACCATATAGCACAGAGATGTAATTGTATGCCAATTTTTCATCATTCTGGTTGCAAATCTCTGAATATTCACAACCAGAAGCATGGCATCTGGAAAGAATCTATAAATAAAGCAATTAATTCCATTAAAATCTAGATGTGGTGCCATTTCAGTGTGTAACTCAGCAGCACTGTGTAAGGAGAGCTAGAGCTTGCTGGATTTTTTATTATATTTTTGAGACACGTACTAACTCCATAATCAAAAGCAATTTTGAGCACAAAACTGACCTCAAGGTCACAAGACTCTGTGGCAGACTGTTCCCTTTCATTGGAAGTACCTTGTACAGCCAGGACGTCAGCACATCCACACCGGATGGGCCACAGGGCTAATTAAAAAGCAGCTTTGGTGGTTGTATCTGTTCCAAGAGCAGGTTAGTAAACCAAACTTTATAACAAGTAATGAAACTGAAGGTGCTACAGAAGCAGACAATTCCCACAAAAACAAAGCAGAGCTCAGAGTGATGAACAATTGTTTTACTCAACCTCAATGCCTTTGAGTTTCTGACCTGTGACGAGCTGAGAAAAGAGAGAACAGCTACAATCACATGAAAACGATGCTGAAACTCAGGATATTCTGAACTGGAAGTTAAAAATTTCTCCGTGAAACTAAGTATCATTGACCCAAGGGTTTTAAAACTACTTTTGGATACAGCAATGCTTGAATTTCAGAATTACACCACTGCCTCTCTGAAGGTATTTAATAAAACAAAGAGACAAGGAACAAGCAGAGAGTATTTGGTTTTACCAACTTGCCAAATGGTATTGCAAAGACCTCCCATCCCAGTGTGACGTGTATCTCACACCCAAGTTACAACGGATTCATTGACATTTCTGCCCTTGCCCTGCATTCCCTGGCTTTCTAGAACTGCAGTTGGTCCTTTCACATCACATAGGAAGTCCCTTACAGTTTCATTTATTTATATATATAAACATGAAAAGGAGAAAGGACACCTTACTAAAATGTGACCAGCAGGTCATGGTGACTGGGGCTGGTGTTGACCACGGGCAGCTGTGATGCTGAAATGCTAAGGCAGAAGGAAGTGAAAACACTGACCCTGTGTAGAAAACATCTCACATGGCTGACCAGAGTTTCCATCTGAATGCTCCTCTTCCAGCAGTGCAAGCACTGCAGATCAGAAAGCTGCCCTTCAGTAACTCTTTTACTGTTGCAGCAGGAGCTGAACAGTTCCTGGAAAGGCAGCCCAGAACCCCAGGCTCCTCCCTGAGCCACCTGCACAAGGACACCAACACGGAGCCCCTCTGTTCTCTCACCCCACAGGGAATGGAGGAGAGCTGCCTTCCCACTGCTGAGGAACCACATGGCCCAGTATATTCACATTTTAGCAGCCAGCTCTATTGCATCCCGGCTGAAACACGAAGTGAGAAGGAGAGAAACTCAGCCTACAGCAGATTTCCACCCATTTGCAGCTTTCACAGCAGAGCCCTGACACCTTCAGCATGTTACCCAAAGTTTTCTTTGGTGTGAGAGCTGACTTAGGGTTGCATCTGTTGTTTTGCTAAATTAAAGTTGCATTTTTATCTTCTGTTAGGACAGGAAAGAAACTGAAGATCTCTCTTGCCTATAATATCTTATCCCAATTAAAAAAGAAAAAAAAGTGACAAGAAAGAAATACAAATGATGAAATTGAGTGAAAACCACCAACCTACAGGAACCCTTCCCTACACTCTGGATGTGCAGTGACTAGTTTTACTATCACCCAAAGAACTTACTCTCTCTAGACTACTTTATTTCAATAAAGTTTAACATAGGGAAAACCATTTTGGGACTGATAAGCAATCAGGGTATTCCACTGAGCTGCACAATTAAATATTTATGATGCTTCAAGATAACAGAGTGTTCTCTAATGCCAATAACACCCACAAAGTTGATGCAATTGATCCCTTTGCCTTGATCTCTCTTGTTCACCAACTATCAAGGCCAACAAAACATGCTCATCTTTTATATCTACAATTGCATTCTGCAGTGCCACTGCTATTTACTCTGCTGCTCCCCTTACACGCCATGGTTTTGGGTTTCTGTAAGGGCACAGTGAAATACGAGACAAAACAAGAGAGTGTGAACCCCTTTTCCACCCACCCCCGTGAGTTTCCTCTGAGGAACCTACCACAGCACCCAACACAACAAGAACCAGTGCATGGGCAGCCCTCAGAAATGGGCTATTTTAAACCTCTCTGTAGTTACAAAACACCACAACTACCCATTCTCACTGCACAAGACTATCAGAGAATTAAAGAAAAATCAAAAGCAAATCCCCCAAGAGGCCCCACACTTAACCCCTGCTCACTGTGGTAGTTAGGTAAGGAGCCCTGATTCTAATGAGCTGTCTGCTTTAATCATCTTTTTGTTGGCTTTGGTAAAGGGAAAGGAAAGAGAGTTAAAACAAGGCAATGGATTCTAAGGAAAGAGAGTCATGAGAGCAAACAACAATGTGGAAACAGCTGAGACAGACAAGCAAATACCCTGCCCTGCTACACAAAGAAAACTACAGCACATATATGATACAACTGCTTCAGGACAGTCTTAATCAAAAAGTTCCAGAAATAAAGACCAGATATTCTCAAAATCCTCTGCCTTTCCTCTTCAGCAGGATGTAATCCTTTCCAGGCTGGTGAATTCAAGATGGATTTAGGACAACTTTTCATTTTAGCGTGCAAGGCCAGTGACAGTGAGGTTATCCCAGCCCAAAAGCCAGGGAGCACTGGGAATTTTGGGGGATGTGTCTGTTTAACAATAGCCTCTTTCTAGTCAGATTAGAGGTCTGCTCCCCGCACTGCCCCGAGCGGAGGGCAGCGGCAGGGAGATTAAAAACACGGGCAAAAATCACACACAAGTCATATGTCCCGTCCCTCAAGGGGCTGGCAGGGGCTCAGTGTGTCAGCTGGCTGTGCCTCCCTGCAGCTGGGGGGTTTATGGAAATCAGGATCATCCCGTCCCGCTCCAGCCACAGGGACAAAGGGGCACCACTGGCGAGCCTCTGAGGCAGCCCCTCTGCCAAGGCCACTGCTCAGGCAGGGGGAAACTCAGCCAGAGAGGGCCCTTTGTGCTTGCTTACGGCTGTGGAGATGAGTGAAAATCCATGGGACTTTTCATCCTAATTAAAAGCAGAGGTCATCTAAGAAGAAACAGACTTTCAGAAAAGGGAACTTCTAAAGGAAAATGTGTTGTAAAGAAGTTCATGGACTTTAATATTTGCAAAGCTGAAGTATGTAGTTTATTTATGTTTGTACTTCTGCTTAAGCTTTTCATGGGACATTTCAAAAACCCTCAAAAGGGCTCCCATGGATCTGGAATAATATGTGTACTAATTACTCAGCTCAATTTGAGCTCATGGCTTATGGGACAATCCCTGGAGCCAAGGGGCCAGCTCTTCAGCTGGCTTACAGCAACCTGGCTCTATCACACACGGCACTAAGAGCAAACAAACTCTATTCAGTGAACTCAGCCTGTCCAGGTGAATTCAAGCATGGGGATAGTTTTTGTGAAGCGAGGCTATTTAGGAACATGGGAAAATAAAAGCAGCAGAAGTTAAATGCTTTAGACTGACATCCACCATTTTATTCCTGGCACTCTAAAACTCATGGTATCTTACAGGGAAAACTCCTTTCAAAATACTTTACATTTCTGTTCCATATTATTATTTTTCTATCTTTTTAAACCCTTTGTGCTGTCATTGCACTTGCTGGCCACATAATTTTTTTATAGTCCCTTTTTCTTTCCTCCATCTGTCTTCAAAGAAGACAGAGTATTGTTCCACCTGAAGGGGACCTATCTGCCATTCCTTTTCACATCCACAAGAAAAAGACAATTAGAGTTCCTCTTTTATGCCTGGCATCATGGCAAAAGGAGATTGATACTTATTTTGGAATTATTACTCCCTTATTCATAAATCTTGTCCAGAAAGTCTTGCTCACATTGCTAGCCCGCAGGCACACTATTGTAAATTCAGTTTTATCATTTAACTTTGGCTCCAGTTCAAGGAGTTTTAGATTCATAACAAGAGCCCTCTTTCCAATATTGATTTTTGGCACAGAAAAATGCTAATTTATCAGAGGTCCTAAAATACACCTAATTTTCCAGCCCAGCCAAGAAATGTTAGGCACCTACAGAAGAGATTTTTCATTAGCAAGTGACAGAGCAGCAAGTGGAGAAACCCCATTAGTCACAATTCCAGTGTGCCTCTGGTCACTGAGTGTGCTTCCACACCATGAGGGAAGCACGCTCAGGAACTCCCAAACAGAAGTATGACATGTTCCATTGCAATAATGTTGTTATTTTTATGGATAAATTTATCCTTCTCACAACATCAGCTTCTCCATGGCCATCTCAAAGACGTCAAGGTATACAATCATCCCTGGGGTCCATGTGGAAAGTGGTACTGATTCAAGGTCTGTACAGAAAAGATGCTGTTGAAGGTACTTTTCCAAGTCATAATTTGGTGCCAGCTTAACAGCATCCTCAAAGCACAGAGTGAATCAGGGAATGCTGCCGGAGTGATCTTCAGTGAGCCCCTGTAACCCCTACAAAAAAAAAGGTTCAAAGCTGTGAACCTGCCCATGCTCACACCAAGGATTTCTGGTGTGGGAACAGTCTCCTCAGCAAGGACCATCTGCTTCAGGGCTTCAGAGAATTGCGCTGAGCTGGCACGAGCTTTACAGGGGATATAAACCTGCAGAGTCAACAGTTGCTTGGCTGATGATTTCCCAGCACTTTGCAGCCATTTGTACCTGTCCTCCCTCCCACTGAGCTGGACACTATCTGTGCTGCAAACCAGGGGAATGCAGCCCAGAACTGGCTCTCCCAGCAACTGCACTCGTGGGCAGCAGCTAAAGAGATCTAACAGGGCAGGGTGGCTGTGGGGCAGCAACACTGAGCACACAGCACAGGAGAGGAGTCCTGGATGGCTGCAAAGACCTTTGCCACCAACTGGAAAGCCAGTTCCAAAAATGAACAAGATCATTTGAGAGGAGCAGTCAGGAAGGGCAGACTGGGGTCCAGGCAGACAGTGCAGTGGCTCAGGGTGCTCAAAGCCTACCCAGCACTTGCCTGAGTCACCTCAGCTTCAACTCCACCCAGGGGACAAGATAACTGTTCTCAGGCTGTGTCACCAAGCAGGAGGAATGAAGGTTGCAGATAGCACTGATCTATCAGGATCATCACTCTGGATGACTCAAAAGTCTCTGCCAGCCTTATGGTGTTCTGCACATGTCTTTCTATCCACGAGCTCCAGCCTGAGTTATCTGAGACACTGGTTTCCGGTGCTCAACAAGGAAGATGTAAAATCAACAGAATTTGATCAGCTGCCAGGGATTTGACTAGGCTACAAAGAGTTTGATATTTTACAGAAGCTCAGAATAAAAATCAGCTGCTGCTGTTGCCAAGTGTATGTTACTGTTTTTATTAAAAAAAAAAAAAAACCAAAAAACCAAAAACCCTTTCAAGAACAAATAAAACCAAACAAAGACGTCTCATCCTCCTGTACTTTTGTTCCAAAGCACACTCAGACAGGTTGGCTCACTGGCTATCCATTTGCCATATGCTTTCAAGTTTACTCTTTTATTCGCTCCCACATTTTAGTCCCTTCCATTTCAGAAGACGAACAGCTGCACAGATGCTCTATAAATAAACTACATAATTTATTGGAGGAGGTTTTCTGTTTATTTTTTTAAGCTACCACATATTCCCCAGCTCTATCCTTTTCCACTCTCTCTATAAAACTGAGTCAAATTCAGCTGCAGCTTGGGTTTGTCTCTACAGTGTGCTCAACATCATAAACAACTGCAACTTTTTAGCCATTAATAACAAACTGTATGTATTGATCTTATATTCATTCTAATTATAACTATGTTTGGTTCTAAGTTAACTATCAGAAATAAATTTGACAAATATCCACAGGGTGGATGTGTATCAGTGATATATAGAAACATCAACTAATTCTAACTCTAATTTCTGATTCTCTGTGTACTTTTTAACAAATCAGTGCATTTTCAGGTAGACAGGCCTCTCATCCTGTTACCAAAAAAGAGAATCTGTTTTGTCTGCTCAGAGGACAAACAGACCTCTCTGACTAAGATCACTAATCTCATTTGTGCATGCAGGAAATGTGACAAATGTGGCTGGAGTAATTTATCACACAAATGTAACCATCAAGTCATAGAGGGAATGAGATATTAACCTCCAGAAACAAACTCGTGTTCTATTTCTCAGCAGAACTATACTTTTAATCAGATAAGGATACAAAACACATGCTACTGATGAGAGAAGGAGCTTGCAGCAGCAGTACAGACATAGAAATGTCTTGTCCCATCCAAGTAAAAGTAAACGCCATTTGAAACTTCATTCTGGGAAATAGTATAGTAAGAGATTTTGTCTGTGGTATGTACAGACAGACCCTGAAACTGTGTGCCAGGTCACTGTTAACGCTGGTTTTGAGGCTCAAATTAAATCTAGGTGCAGCTGGAGTTCACCAGAGGTTATGTGGTAACTTAAATGAGACCAGAATTTCACAGAGTTATTTCAAGCACGCTCCTAATTTAGGCACCTAATGTTCCACGGGAAGCCTGAAGTCAATGAAGTTGCTGGAATATCCAACACTCAGGAGTTAGTTATTTAGACACTTGTGTTTAGTTTTCTTCCCAGCTCTAGCTCCAGAGTCTGTACTTTATGGACGAAGCATTTATGGAGGTTTTTCACCAATGAGCCTGCTCCGACTGCTCAGACAGCTCAGCTGGATGAGCCAAACCTTGGATCGAGATTTTTTCATGCAAGATTCCTACTGTAGGTTTCAACTTCTCTCTTTGCAAATGCTCATTTCCTTAAAATGTGCATTTTTAACAAATGTTTCTGAAAGCAAACATCTCTGCAAGGACAGCTGACGCAAGTGAATAGTGAAGAGTGCGGATTGAGAGCGAAGTAATTAAAACTGAGCACGCACAAAATCGTTTGTGGTATTTAAACAGCTGCCAATGGAACCCAGTGCAAGAACTTCACTGAGTAACGATGCAGATCATCATTCCACAAGTCTTCCACAACAGAAGCCATCAGCACAGCTATCAGGAGGAACACCCAACACAGCAGCGTCCCCACCATGCCTCCTGCTACCACTTCTTTCACCATGTCAGGGAAACAACCCGTTCGATGTAAACAGGGGCAGAGCCAGAATGGTGACTTAATGTTTTATAGACAGCTGCTTTTGTGAGAAAATGAGAACTGTTCTAGGTGTGGGGCCAGTTGTTTGGATTTGGTGGTTTGAACATCTCTGTGCCATCTGGGAGAATCAGCTTCCCATGGGAGTTTGCACCAATGAGGTCTGGCAGTGCTGGAAGTGGCAGTCTCTGACTTGCATTAAATCAGTTTAGAGCAGCATCGGAGTCTTGGGGAAAACAGCCTCAAGAGCTGGCACGTGGTGGGGCAGAAGGCAGTTTAACAGGGAAAATGACAATCCATAAAGAAAAGTAAGATCAGTTCACACTACTCATGATCTCAAAATACTGCCCTGGCATGCAGAGAGCTCTCACCTCCCTTGAGAAGCTACAGGTTGGTGAAATAAGAGAACCCATGCACAGAGAAAGAGCTAGTAATTTTTTCAAAAAAATTTCTCTGGGAAACAAAAGTAAATTTCTGAATAGCCAGCAATGGAAGAAAATAGTCCTATGATTTATTTGCCTTGAGACTCTGAGAAGAATTCTTTGGCCTTTTTCCATTACAATTTTGCAACCTATGTTATAGCCACTGGGAAATTGTTCAGTTCCCAAACCATGCCCTCAGTCATAAAATCTGAAGATGATTCATTATTATTAATGTGGTGCCATGGGCATGCATGGCATTTTACAGACAAATAGAAGATAAAGCATCTGCCTTTAGAAGCTTAGGTGAATCTGATTGTCCAAATGTATGGAAAGAAGCACTCAGTGGGTCCTAGAGCAAACATTCCTCATCCCTCAATGAATTAAGCAATGACACTCACCTGGGATACTGGCAAGATTTAAACAGGAGGATACTTAGTAGACATGTAACTACTGTCTAAAAATTTGTGGTATTATTTCATTAAAACTGTGAGACTTTCCAAGTCATATGTTATTTTGTAATGGTTTTATGATGAAAATGTACTTAATCTTGTATTATGAATTTCTGATAATATGCATGATAGCATGCAACAGTGTTGCTATGAAATCAGACCACAAATTCTGCACTGACTGGCAATTTTTGCTCTTTTTGCACTGGGTAGAAGCTCAACAAGTTCTATTACCCTAAACTTACAACATAAATTATTGAAAGGAAATAATTCTGGTGTAAAAATTGTAAAAAGAAATGTGTTCCAGGCCTCCACATCAACTTCCTGAAGTACACAAAATCCACCCTTGTTCTGGTCCTATAGAGAATGAGCAGCCTTAGCTCTTGGCATGAAACAGTTTGGGACCATTCCCCTAGAAGGCAACACTTTCTCATGGCAGAGGTTGTGAAAACAGCAATTACTGTCAGTCAGTATAGGCAGGAATTGTGTGCTGTACTGAGACATTCAGATTTGCATATACCTTCATCTACAACCTTTGCACTACACATGACTTACTGGCTGAACAACCAGGGTATCATATCTCCCCACCATACATTTGTTTTGAGAGTCAGATATAATGTGATTCCAGGAATTTCATGTTGACTCTGCTAAGCCTCTCACACCCTCTCCTATTTCTGTATTACTCCACTCAGTGATGTCTGTGCCTGCCTTTTGGACAGCTGAGCAGAAAACACACCCAAAATAAATTAATCCATCTCTACATGAAGAAGCTTCATCATTGCACATACAAATAAGGTACATATGAACAGAAATGGACAATTAAACATGTCTGGTACATTGCATACACAGGCAGACATGTGCTGACCCTGTAATACCACCCTAGAACATTGTGGCACTGCTGTGAAGAAAACACCAGCAACACCCTCCCCTGAAAACAAGCAAGCTTGTTTTATAACTCAGAGCTTATAAATAAGAGAATATTGACTTTCTTGTTGCTCACAAGGGTGAGGGTCTCAATTTTTCATAAAATGGGAATAATTGTGTATTTGATTCTTGTACTTAGCACACAAATGAAAACCTGTACGGGGGGAGGGAGGAGAAAAGGGAAGCATCTCCTCTTGGTGTTGAAAACTCTCCCCCACTCAGGTCTTGTAATTCTCCAGAGGTGACTATCTAGCTGAAATACACCATAAATTGACCAAAAAAACCCCTCCCTATAAGAATAATATTAAATTAAGAAGCCCCCAGGCTCTTAATGCACTCTCACTGCAGTCAGGACTGTCCCCTGCCAGGTGCACAACAGCCCTGTGCTCTCAGCCTGTTTCTGTTCTGCATTTCTTCCATGTCAGTGGCTGTGCAATTGGTAGTGTAAACCTCTGCAATCAACATCAACAGAAGTGAAAGAATTAGCTGTAAAATGACTTACGGAGTAGCCTCTTCCTGAAAGCGATTGAGCAGAACTCTGTGGGAGGAAACAATATGCCACAGTAAGTAATGCAAGAGATTCTGTGTAATGTAAGATTAAGAATCATTTTGCGATTCCCTCCCCCAGCCCAGTATTCCTTAGGGGAAAACTCCACAACCTCAAATGATCTCCTGATACTCTGCGTGCTGCCACAGGAGTATCAGCCAGAGAGCACTTCCAGGTGAGGGCTCTGGGGATGTATCAGACATGGTTTCAGAAGCCACAGCAGGGCTTTGGCAGCTCCTCCTGACCAAGGTAAAAGCTCTCAACGTGGGACACGTCTTGACAGTAGCAGGACACACACTTTGAGCCATCTCTCTTCAGGATGTGACAGCACCTTTCTGGGAACAGCACGCACATGTAAGGATGCTCTCCAGAATCAGAGCTGCACATTTTGCTTCATTGACTCCAACTCTGAATCATGTAACTAAATATCTCACTTCCCATTCTTCTCTATGAATCCGTGAGCCTCCAGCATTCGTTGCCACAGCATTACCATATGACAACTCTATCTGATATAACAATAGCAGCACAGTACTAATTTAGCATCTCTCAGAGCTTTAATAAGTATTCTGTCCATTTTGAATAAGCTAAAGTTTACTCCTGCTCTTCATTTCAGCTCCTCCTGCTACTTTCTCTATCACATCCTTACCTCTTTGACACGCTGCGAAATCATTTGGTTCTTTTCCTTCCCATTACACCAGCTCCAATCACTTGGATCCCTTTCCCCTCTCTACAACCAAAGACTGTCAAGCTGCTGTGTTTCTGCTGGCTAAATGAATTCCACCTCTAGCTCCAGCTGCTGCTATATGCCTTCTTTTTGGAAATTAAAAAGGAGCCAAGAACACATGACACCACAGAACCCAGCAAGTACTCTGTAAGCCAATTTCCAAGTGTGATTTATAATTATGATGCCCTCACTACATGATTTGATTAAACCAGATCCAGGGAGTCTTAGTAGTCCTGTCCCTAAGACTGATGTTCTGGTGGATAGCAAAAATACTGAATTGTTGCAAGCTGATCTTGTGGATTGTTTTGTCTTTTTACAGCAGTGCCAGAAGTTATCACGTTACTAAATCAGCACAGCACAATACCCCAAAGAGATTGATGCAAACTGATTGCAAATACTTGTAATTTTTCACCAGCAAGATAACAGTCCCTGGGTACTAGCAGTTTGAAAACCTTTTGATCAGAGGGTACCTAGATATACCAGACTCCTGCTCTCAGAGGAAGACACAATCATCTTCTTGCTCTGCCCACTCAAGCTCTGTGCCACTGGCTTGCACCTGCCTCTGACACCAGACAGGCAATTCTCCAGCCAAGTGCCCATGGAGGAAAAAGCAAAACGCCCAAAGCAAAGAAGAGACAAGAGCAAAGCCCTACAATTATGTGGGTGTGGGAGGAGGGATCCCTGTTAACCCTTTGACCAGCTGGCACAAGAATGAGGGTGCCAGACAGAAGGGAAGATGTGACCCAGGTGCACAAGGCTGCAGCCAAGTGTGACCAGGTGCCAGTTCCCACCCTGGCATGCTGGGCCTGCACCTCTGTCCTGCTGTAGCTCCAGAGACCTCTGTGCTGCTGAAAAAGGACAGCTTCCACAGGGGAGCCTAAGGCAGCAACAGCACTGTTAACAGTATTTGAATTCCCACCTTCTGCTTATTGCACACAGATTTGGCCACTGCCTTCAAAAATTACAATAAAAACGTAGGGATTATTTGTAAACTTCTTTAACATAAACTGCCCAGAAATAAAGCCACAGACTAGTGAAATGAAGGGCAGTAGCATTTGCCTCTATTTTTGAGAAACTATGACAAACCTATCCTTCTTTCTAAGTACTCTATACCCCAAAGTACTCATGGAATTCAGCCATGTATAGAAAAAGGTTAATAACTATATCCTGCTATCTACATAAGTATGTCAAACAGCTGAACACAATTATGTGTTCTGACACTTTGGAGAGCTTGATCAGGCAGTTCACCTAAAGTAAACACAGAAATGACGAGGAGGCAAATTACCTGCTTGGAAAGGCGGGAGGAGGAAAGGAGAAAGGGTGGAAGTTCTCACTCCAGCCCTCCATCAACTGAGATTTAACCAAGAATGACAAGGTCTAACAAATTGGAAATAATAACCAGAAACAGAAACAAGAGTTTTCATTAGAAGCTTCTCTCTAGGGAAACAGCCTCAGAGCATTTTCACTCTCACAGTTATTTTCAATCTTTGAGCTTTGCGCACACACAAAATGTTTTCCTGGGATGGAGCAGACTCTTGGACAACAAAGTCAAACACCAGCAACAGACCTGCTTTTCTTCAGACAACTTTCAGGCATCCCAAGCTGTCCAAGAACCCCAGGAATCTGTAGACCACTGATTTAAAACCACTGAGTAAAAAACAACAAAACCAGTTGTTGGATAAAGTGTTACTTCAGAAATAATTAAAACTGAATGGCAATTGACCCTGGCGTTTTTCACATTCAAGAGCCTCTTCTCTCAAAAGTTTTAACATCAAATTTCCTAAAAATCAGCTGTGAAAAAGGGTGGGGTTGTCTCCCTCCCTCAGAATTTTTATTGCATATATTAAGTAAGTAACTGGTGAATAGTTTGGAGTCAACTTGTAAAATCTTTTCCAACAATTAGATTTATATGCAGCCATGCCCCACAGTCTCTGGGACTGTTTGCATGCATTCTTCTGCACATCTAACAAACTCCTATTGCTTTCTTGGTTAGCTGGGAACACTGTGGCTCTCTAGGCAGATCCACACCAATTGCCACATGCAGCAATCCTGAGAAAACCCCAGCTAATATCAGCTACGAGTGCCAGAGCAGAACAGTTTGTGTGCAACGGTGATGGATGTTCCCAAAGAAAAAAATCTTTGGGGGTTAATACAAACATGGCTCAAATCCGTATGTGTCTATATCAAGATCAAATAATGACAAAAGTCATCAATTGTGGCTGCAAATATAAGAAATCTTAGTGGAAGTTTAACTTGGCATCTACCCAAAGCTGAAGAAACCTCCTTTCAGAGTGAATGAGTACTTGTCTGGCAGGAGTAATTACTGGGGCAAGACTTCAGCTGGAACAATTTACTAGGGCTCTTACCTACAAGGACAGGATCACTTACATGGAGGGCTGTCAGAAAACTCTCACTCTCCAAAGAGTCTGTCTGCTGTTTTGGTCCCTTTTCTCCTTGTTGGAAGGGCCTCAAGCAGCAGGGTAGGATGGAGCCCATGGTACCCAGCCAGCCACATTCCTGTAGGTGCTGCACCCACCAGCACAACACCTGCCTGAGACTGAAACCCAAACCAGCTCTTACTGCTTCAACCCGAGAAGAAAAACCCAAGGCACCCAGGAAGGCTCAGCTCTGGCACACAAAGAGTGCCGGGAGAAACCTTGGCAGGTGGGAAAGGGGCTGACAAATACACAATTCAAAGCCAGGATCGTGACCCCACCCAGCCAGCTCCCTGCAGCCAGACACAGAATTCCCGCCCTCTGGCTCCAGCTGGACGTAAATCCCGAGCAGATCTTTAGGGAGGGCAGCAGCCCTCTCTGCCTGGCCTGAGCACTGGCTTTTGCCTCTCCCAGGGTTGTTTGGAATGCCCAGCATTCCTAGGGAAGACTGTTATTAGTTAGGGGCAAAATGAGTATGGTCTGTGCATTTAATGATGCAGAAGTGGACCTGCACTACTAGGTGGCATTTATCCATAAAGATAAATGGCTTATAATATTTTGCAGATGATGTGCTCTTTTACAACTAAAGATTTTTGGTTTCTTTTAAACCCAAGGTTAAAAACAAAACCAGACAGCACAGACAAGACATTTCAGTTATGTCACAGAGTGAATTATTTCTACCCCGGGATAGCTCTCATGTTAATTATCCTGGATATAAAAAAATACACCTTTCTGGCAGCAAAGGCAAAATCTTACTGCTGAAAGACTCTACTATCCCCTCACTGATGTCCTTGAGAGCTTGAGTTACACTGATAACTGCAACTGTATTTAAAAGATTTCTTTCTTTCTTCATGATAAAAATGGCAACTGCAATTTAGAAAAGAAAGTCATGAGAAAATCTCACCAATAACCTGCAGCAGGTTTTCCAAGATTATCTATTAAGTTGACAGGAAAAGTTATTTCCCTTAAACAAATAAAAGCATGGCCTTCCACTGCTCTCATGATGCAAAAGAAATTAAAACATCCTCTGTTTAGTTTTTTAAAGCTATTGGGTTACTTATTGAATTCGAAAGATAGCAGGAAGGGCTTTAAAATCCAGTAACAATCAAGGTAATAGGGCACCTCAAGCCAATTCCCCACTCTCAATGGGGCAGGCAGGTTGCAACTTGGATCTTCTGTGTCCTGATATAAAACCTAACTATAAGGGGATTAGTTAAAAACCAGTGATGGGAGCACAACCAGAAAATGAGCTCGTTTGTAGTCCTCCCTTCCATCCTCTTAGGCTAAAGGACACAAATTAACATATTCCAGAAATGTCAAGAGTTCATTCCTGTATTTCTGACATGTGCCACTTTGGTTGGCTGAAACCAAGAGTGTATTAAGTACCTCCAAGTCAGCTGTTGAATGGCTGCTTTCAGCCAATAGCTATTCCTGTGTGGCACAGGACAGTCCCCAAAACCAGCCTCCCACCACTGCTGTTAATGCCATCCTTGCGTTCATGTGGAAACTGAGGCAGGGAAAGACTCAGATGTGCCCAGTGGCACCTGAGGAGCCCCCAGCAGAGGAAAGAATTGAGGTAGAATTCCCAGCTCCTACTTAAGGCAAAATCTTGCCTTGCCAAATCACAGCCCCAAACTTATCCTATGGCCCAGTGCTGCAAGCCTGATTTACTTGGTTAGCACTCAGCAGAGATAATCAATAGTATGTACAGAGAGATCTGATTTTGAATTCTGGTTTATAGGATTTGTTCAGGATGAAACTCCTCTCAGCTGTGCCCATCCTCCACTCTTTCCCAGCGATCCCAATTCCACAGTCAGAGAGGGCAAAGGCACCAGGAATTGCACATGTTCACCCTCCACTTGGTCATTTATAGAGCAAACAACAACAGAATATGGGTTCAGCTTTGAATACTGGAGAAGTCTTAGATTTCCCTTCCAAGCAAGCCCACTACAAAACTCAAATATCTTGGAACGAGAAGGGTAAGTGGAGAGGAGGGTAAAAAGAGCCAAGGGCAGGAAACATCCCAGACCTTAACACAGAGTCTCTTAATGAAATTAATTTCCATAGCCACACTCCTGTCTCCTGATACAATGAGTTCAATTGACGTGGCAAAGGTCACCCAGTGCATCTGATGTTCACTGAGAGTAGAAACCCAGACCTGACAAGATAACCACAACACATGATGAATGATTTGGATGTTGTGCAATGCTTGAATGTGTTCCTTCTTGAATTCACTTACTTTATTCTGTTGGATAAAACAGAGTGTGTTATGCTTAGAAACACTGCAAAACCAGTCTGGTAAGATATCAACTACACAAGGTCTGAACATCTATAACTGGCTGGATAAATTACAGAACAGCTTCCACCCAAGACACTTTTATTCCTACAGCTGATGGCTGCAGATAGCAAAAGGAAAGACGGCCACTGACCAGGAATGAACAAACTGAGTGCAGCTGATCAGGAACAACAGGAGAGGACCTCACACTTCTGAAACACACAGAACCTCCATGAGTGCTGCTCCCGTTCAAACCATCACCTCTGCCAGCTTCACAAAACTTCTCCAGACTTTCTTTCTTCCTAACTATGTCTCACTGCCTGAAATTTCGTGCCAGTCATTGGAGTTAGTTTCTGCTGAAGCCATTCTCATGCAAGCATTTGGTGTTTTGTGGGACGCAGATAAAAGCAGACAGCATGCCGAAGGGATGGGAATTTTTGCCTCCAGAAGAAAGGGACTTGCAAGGTTTCATGATCCTTCCATGTATACTCAAACCAGTTTCCCAAGACTCATGATTTGTGGAAGGGGTCTTAAAACTATCCTGCTGCTACTCTTCTTGACTAGGATGGTCTTACTCTGCTCTTCAAACCACAGATCAGATCCCAGTGTGTCACATGTGGGGAACAATGGACAGCACGTGCCACCAAGAGTTTGCAGCCCACACGTTACTGCCCCAGGCCTTCCAAAAACTCCTCCAATGCACCCTGTAACACCCCTGACCACAGCACTGAGGTCCCACTGCCACCCTGCTGGAGCCAAGACCAGGTATCCTACATGTGTCAAAGTCTACACAGTGTGGATAAATATGGAGCTGTGGTGTGACTGTGGTCCAAATCTCACTCCAGAGGCTCATCTGATTGTGCTTCTGGCAAGGTACTTCAGCCTGAGGCACACGTGAGGGACCTGCAGCTTTGTACCCTGCTGCTGCTCTAATCCCTGTGCCCCAGGAGGGGAAGCGTGCTACAGAAAGTAGGAGGGAAGGGGGAGACAGTGCCTGTGATGGCACACAAAGAAAAGCAGATCACAGTGAACTGCCTGAATTAGAAATCACAGAAGTTATTTTGTATTCATCTACCAGAGAGAGAATTTTGTATCTAGACTATACAATATGCTAAACACTTATCAAAGAACATTACAGAGAGGAAAATCTTTGCATTTCCTAAAAGACTGCTTTTCGTTTATTATGCTTAAAGAAAAACAAACAAACATGAAGAGGGAATGATGAAAAATTGGAAAAGATAGCCTGGGGGATGAGAGGAAAAGGCTCTCAACAACTTAGTAGCAGAGCTTGCTGGTTTTATGCAGAGCTGAAGCCAATCCCTTGAAAAGGAGAGTTTTGACTCTTAAGTGGCCAGCACCTCTTGCAACATATTTCCTAATCAGTGAGTATTTATGGTCGATATTTTATATTTCCAATTTCCCCCTAAGGGCTCCTGAGAAAGCAGCACACCTGCCAACCTTTTCAGCTGGGCCAATAATTGCCAATTTGCTCTTTGCCTTAGTATATCACTCAATTTAGCCCTGGCTGTGCCCTGCATACATCCTCATTCATCTCTGTGCCCCCATGACAATTAGAGTGTTAGCTTCAGCTAACTAGGGCAACTATTCTACCAGGGTTGGAAGACAATTATTAGTCTATTTTCCCATCTTGTGGCAACAAAATTGAGAATCCATGACAATTACATTCAGCAATTCTGCACTGTGCCGCCTGTTCCCCCTCCTTGCCCCCACCTTCTGAATATTTCAAATTATCACAGCTCTACTACCACATTCAAATTTTCCATGTTCACAGGGAGTGAGGCTTCTATTTAAATGATAATGAGGGACGATCCATTCAATTTAGTGAGGGAGAAAATCCATTAAAAAGAAGGCAGTTCTTAAGCTGATGGGTCAAGAAAAAGATAAAAACCCTTTTTTCAAGCCATTATACAAGGCTCTGTGTGGATTTTTGGACTGTTCAGGACATCAGAAAAGATTAGGACAATTATGGAACATGGGGAAAACCAAAACAAAATGCCCAAGCTTTCCACTTTTACTTGGGTCAACACAACAAAATAGCAATGTGGCTTATCAGGCTCTTAATTCTCTGGCAACTTCCAATTACCTCACACTGAAAGACAGCAGAGGAAAATCCCATTTTGGAAAAAGGCTGTTGACTCTGTTTTGCTTGTAGAAGTCCTGAGAGTACATGTGTAATAGGGACGTCAGCTTTGTAGTAGTTTTTAAGGGAATTTTACATTAACACTGGGAACATAAACAAGTGGCAGATTCCCATCTCCTGTCTGCACCACAAAACCTGGGCTAAAACTTCATTGTTTTTCTGCTCTCAAGTTTCACCATCCCAAAGAAGAGCCTAGCCTCAACAAATCAAACCTCTGCAGCCAGAGATGATTTCACTAGATCATAATAAGCATTTTTCCCCCAATGACCCATAATATATGGCACTCAGTGTAATGTCTGCAAAGACATACTATACAAGCCAGACAATTACTGTCTTACTATGAAATTGTATCATTCTCTCCCTACAGAATTTTCACTTGTGGCAAGGAAGAAGCAAAATGCTCTGGGTTTTGTAGTGGATGAACCAATGGCTGTTTCTGTGTGTGTGTATGCACAACACAATCAATCATTTGCCTCAGTTTTCTTTAGAGCGCAATTATTTCACAACAGACCAGGCCACCTCTTGACTTCACGGTCCATTAGAGACTAATGACATGCATTAATGTAAATAAAGAACAACTCGCTGGCATCCCACTGAACAAGTCACCTCAAGAAACAAGTGGCACAGAGGGGCTTAGCTGTTCAGAACAGCACCTCTGAAACGGGGACCAGTGAAGCCCGAGGGAGGATCCAGCACTCCTAAGGTGGCACCGCTGCAGCCGACACTTTGATACACACATTTCCCACCACACCTGCTGTGTGCTACCCTACAGCAGCCAGACCTGTCACCTCCTGCCTCATTTACTCCATTGTTCACCCCACTTAATGGGGAAAGGCATGGGGGGCAAAGGCAGCATAAAAAAACAGTCCTGAAGGTCAAATGCACCGAGGAACAGCAGGAGAGTGAGAAACAGCCGAGGTGCCTCCTGCTGCAGAGCATCCATCTCTACATGGCACCGTGGGGTGCTGGAGCCTTGGTTTGTAACCCACCAGCCTCGAGGAAACACAATCCTTGCCCTTCCTCGCCAGCCCGACTGCCCTGTGGTCCTGATCCTGTGCACACGTACGGAGTTGTGCCACTCCGGTTGCACACCAGCTATTTAAACAGTCTGCTGGGACATACAGCTCCAGAGCCAACAGGAAAATCCTGCAGGAATCAACACTCAGTAGCAGGTTGTTGTCTCCTCTCCCTTTCCCTGCTCCCTCTCTACAGTAAGAGAACCAGTCTGCCTCCTCATCCCTTTGCACAGAAATGGGGAAAACCATCTGATTGCACCCGCGGGACTTCCTGAGACTTTCAAACAGTCGCTAAATAGGCTACAGAATGCGTACCAGTACGTGAGGCAGCGTTATATGTAATTGAAGCTAAATTGCACTCATCAAATAATGAACGAAGAGCATTCTGTGATTCATGAACCTTACTTTTCAAACTGTTTAATTACTAATTTGAAAAATTCTCATTTGCGATGGGTCGCCAGGTCACGGAGAGCAGCTTCAGAAAAGCTCTGAAGTGTGCCCCGGCCTCCAGGCACTGCCCAAACGTCTCCGCTGACTAAAAAAGAACAGAGTGCCTATTTCCCCCTGAATTTCACTGGCTGCTGAACAGGCTTTGAAGATTTTGCAGGAATTAGGCGCTCAGAGTCAATTCCTACAGACTCAGCCTGCAACTCTGGGGGCAAAGGGAAAGGAGGAGAAATACTGGAAGTGCATCGGCTTAACAAGAAAAGTCTCCAAGACCACTTAACGCTTTGACCTAAGCTAATGGTTAAGCTGGAATATGTTATTCCTTTCCTGCAGCCCCACGTTACAGAGCAGATCCCAGGCTCTCCTGCTCACACACTCGTCAGGAGTGGCCAAGGGGAGGGGAAGCAGGAAATCGCATCAATGTACGTGTATATAAAATTACCACAATTATTGACTAATAACACAGCCAAAGACGTCCCACAGCAAGGTGGTTTGTCCCAGGGCCCCTCCTGGCTGCCTGGCCCCATGGCGGCGCGTGGGCTCGCAATCCTGGAAGCAGATCACAGGACACATTATTTTTCTCTTCCTCCCACTGCGTCGGCTGTTTACAGCACGCCATTCACACTCCAAACATGTAGAGAGAATTTTCCCCCGTCACATTTCCCTGTCAGAGCTGTCAAGCTGAATCCTGCTTTAATCTGCCAAAAGCACTTTTCTGCTGACATTTTTAATAAATACTTTCAGCTTTTAAACACATTTGTGGGAGCCATTTTTTCCCCTTTTTCTCCCTTTTCCTCCTGTAGAACGGGCTCTGAAAGCCTTAATAGAAAATACATTACACTTATCAAAGGCTTTCCCCCCCTCTTCCTTTTGCATCCTGAAGCAGAGGTAGTGTTTTCAATTTTAAAGCTAAATTAACTGTCCAATTGAATTTAGCTGGTGTGAGCCGTTTTCTGTGACAGGTTTTAGTTATGAAGCATATTTTACATTAATAGAACTCAACATGAAAACCACTCGCTCTGGGATTTCTGTGGCTTGCCATTGAAATGGCAAATTTAATATTTCAGACATGCTCGTGCCAGTGTTTGATTATTGTTCTTCATTTAAATCTCTCCTAACGGGAAAGGTCCTAATTAGTAAAAAATCATATTTTAATGAAGGCGAAATGCTAATTGCTAACACAAAAAGCCTTCATATAAAATTATCCCAGCACTGCCATTGATTTCTTGGTGACTCAAAAGCCCATTTGCGTGTTTACACACTAAGGCACCGTTTGCTTTTGTTTTATCATAACATTTCACTCAATGTACCATCGAATTTCCTGAGAGAAAGACAGCTTTCCCCCAAAACCCTCTCATATCTTGGCGGCAGGAAGCATAAAATTAGATGAACTAACTTTGCACCCAAACTATGTGATTATGTGCAGCAGCTAAACCCAAAGATGCTGTAAAAAGCTTTTTAACACAACTTCTTTGAAAAAAAACCAAAGCAAAACATCAAGCCATTTTTCCCCAAGGAATAGCAATTCCATTTTGTTTTCCCATCTCTGATCTTTCACTTATCATATTATTTGCACCATGATTATAGTGTTTGCAAGGCAGCTCAACCACTTACGCCGTAACACTCAATCATGACATAAAAAAAAGTTATTACACAGTGACCTCTGGATGCCAACATTTGTTCAGCAAGATTTATGAAAAGCCATGTCAGCAGCGGGAATTGCTGCAGTGAAGCGATGCTTTCTCCTGAATGGTACTTACATCACTGAGACGGTCCCTTGAGCTGCTCCGCTGAGAGCTTGTGGCCTCCCTGATGCTGTCTTCCTCGCTATTTCTGCCACTTCTGCTCGTAGGGACCTTCATCTAGAGGGAGAAGAAGGAGGGGGAGAAAGGAGATTTTCAAGCACTGCTCTGTCACCTGTTCCCGAGGTTGCCGACAGCAGTTCAGTCAATGTTTCACTCCTACACCCACGGCACCGTGGAAGGGATGGAATGCATGGGGATTCTCTGCAGTTGTGCTTCACCACGTGTGCCCACGCTCCTTTTCACTAACGTGAGAGGGAAGGTGCTTTTGGCGCTCCTGGAAGCAGCCGAGGTTGTGCCAAAGTGCTCGGGCCTGACACGAGGGGTAAGCAGACAGACAAACCCCCTTCACCCTGCTCCCAGCACACCTCAGCTGGCTCTGAGCAGCAGGCTGCTGCTGCTGCTGCCTCACCACCAGCCAGGTCATCGGCTCCCAGTCCAGAGACATGCCCTGGGGCCACCCCAGGAACTGCACTGAGAGGTCATGATAGCCACTGAGGAACACTGGCCTGAAACAACTTGCTTGAGATACCACACAGAATTTGAACAGAGAATTTGTAGAGCAGGATTAACTCTTCCAGCCAAGGCTGGTGCTGGAGCTGTTAAGTCATCCCACTCCCTTCATCTGAAGTTGTGCTTGAGTTTGGAAAGAAGTGAGAGTTCCAATGTTTGAAATCATAGCAACCTTCCTCTTACATCTGCAAAGAGTGTTACAGGGGGAGGAGAGGGGTAGGGTGAATGTCATTCACAGCTTCATTCCTGGGCTCATTTACTAACAAATTATTCTGCTAACTCCCTCGTGAAATATTGGGTGGAAAGAAGTGTTTAATTTATTAATAGGTTCTATTCATATCAGTTTGGTTTCATTTAAATTACACTATTTAAAATGTCGGCTTGTACAAATTGGTATTTTTAATGGCAATAAAATCCCTTTATTCCTTGCTGTCCTGTTCCATGGGGGTGCCAGCAGCCAGCAGGGTTTGCTCATGGTGCTGATGAAGCCCTGCAGCCCTGTCCCTGTGGCACTGGGGACACTGGGCATGCTGTCACCACAAGGGCACAGCAATCTGAGCTCTGATCACTGCACTCCATGGATGTGTGATAGTGCAGCCAGCTAAGTGCCCCACAGTCTGTTAATATTTTAATGGAATGTTCAGGTATTCTATGGAGAATGAGCTCCAACTCTCATCCTGAGTACACAGCTCTGTATGGGCTTGGGTAGCAGAAGACAGGAAAAGTATCATGCTCAGTAAATTTCTGATTAATGTCCTTGCTCTGCATGTCTTTCTGCCACCTTACATCTCACCAATACACTTTCTCTTGTAAGATAAGACTTTAAGACACATCTAAGTGATAGAAATCAAAATTTTTGTGGTCACCGCATCACACAACCACCACTCTCAGTACAGTGCCCTGTCTCACTCCTTGTACACCACCTTTCCAATATGTTGCTCACCTGCAAACTTTTATCAAGACCAATATTTCATCTTTGCTCCTGTGTCAAAATGTTCAAAAGCACAGCAATGAGAGGTAATCCCTGCTGGGATCTGCTAGAAGCATTTTCAACAACAGTGAGCTTGCATTTGCAACTACCAGCACCACTTATCAAGGCAAGAAATAATAATCCACTTGAAGTTCATGATGTTCAATCCATATTCTCTGTTTCCTTAATAAATAGGTCAACAACATCAAGAAGAGAAATCTAACTATGCTAAATCAATATTGGCCATAAGCCATCAAATTTTTAATTCCACATATAATTAAGTAAATTTGGTAAGATTTTTTTCCCTAAATATATTAAATGATTGTCATTCACTTATTTTATTCTTTTTTAGGTCTTTATTAAGCAATTACTACTTCAGCTATCCCATTATCTTGCCCAGGATTGATGCCAAGCCAGTAAGACAAATGGTAATACCCCATTAATTACAGCCTTTCATAACACTGGCACACCAGCTTTTTTCTGTCATCTGGGTCTTTCTACACTTACTCAAAACCCAACTCCACTGGTTTCGAGTCATCAGCCAGCTCTTCTGAAACTCTTGGATGTAAAGTACCTGACCTGCCAATTTCAATCCTCCCAGACACAGCAGGTGCTTTGTTTCTCCCTGAAATAGGAACCGCTTAACCACTACAGAGCCGAATTACAACTTCCCTAATACAGTACAGAAATGCCCACTGAATTCTGCAGCTTTCTGATTTCTGATCCATAACCTTTTCCCTCCCACCTAGGAACACATCAAAGCCTGTCAAAATTGTTACACTTCTGACTGAAACACCTCCTCGACAGCTGCAAATTAAAGGAAAAATTAATTATGCCATTCCAAATCCTTTCACCTTCCCAAGTGCAAATGGTTGCTAGAATTAATTCAAAAGGACTAAACTGCCAGCTGTTTAAAGTTAGCACAGACTCACCCAACCTGTAACCAGACTGGAACCTTTTGCTGCTTTTCTTGAGTTACAGTCAGCTCCAAACACCACCTGTTTCTTTTCTCCACATTTCATTAAAGGAAAACTACACCTACACACACAGTAACAAATTGAGACAATTTGACCTGACAAGGTCTTGCACGGGCAAGCAAATTAGAAGCATCACTGCTGCCATTAACCTTTCCAAGTAAATATCAATTATTAAACTTGCTGCACTACCTGTGTCCCCAGTTTGCTGCTGTGAATTAAGAGGGTCATCAGCCTTTTTGACAGATCTTGTTCATTTACACCTGCTGCCTGCCAGCAGGGGAGCCCGCACACCCGCAGCCCCAGCACTCAGCCAAGCTGCCTTAATTCATCAGTAATTACCCTAATGAGCCACATGCAGGACCCAACGAGGAGGACAAGTTGTTCTGCTAAATGGATGCATTGGTTTCACCGGCACTCTCGGCAGACTTAGGCATTGGCAAACTGGTCAAAAGCTTCTTTCCCGAAGTTGCCACTGGCTCAGCTGCTTGATTGCTAGGGATTTTCTCTGGGTGTTTTTGCTCGAGTTCCAGAAATTCCTCCCGACCACATTCACTGATTGAGTTTTACTATAAAAACTAGTATTCCTCTCACTTGCAAAAAAGTCATTACCGTTCCAGGGTCTGCAAAGGTGAGGTGAGCTCCTGGCCCTGCTCCCAGCCTGGGGATGTCATCTCCACCTCAGCACTGACCCAAACAACCAACTCCCCAAATCCACGGGCAAAACACACTATGTCCTGTCATACAACACATTGCCAGGGACTTCCAGAGGCACTAGTGCAACACCAGCCACCAGGATTAAACACCTCGGGTGGATGAGACAAATATCCCATCTAAAACTTGAGCAGCCTGTACTGATTGTCCAGGGTATTTACACACAGTGGCAGTGTCCTTCAGCAACCAGAATTACATATGCAATTCAACATTACAGGCTGCTCTCACTCAAAATCAAATCCTTTTGAGACACACATTGCATTTTCCCTCCCTCTGCATCACCCACTGAGTGCACTCAGGTCCTTGAGCAAAAACAATCCCGTGGATGGGTTTGCTCTGTTTGAGGCAGGACTAATCCAAATAACCTGTCTTCCAAACTGCAACTGGAGGGTTCCAGGCTGTGTAACAGAGCCATAACAGAGACTGGGGAACAGCAGGAGGAAGTGTGTGGGCCAAACCCGAGTGTGTTTGATCGAGTTGCCCTTAGGTCTGCTCAAAGTGTTTCGGGAGCCATCTGAGAAACAAAATGACTCAAAATAACCATGATGCCCAAAGCTCTGCAGAGAGGGGCTTAGAAAGGTGGTCCTCAGCCTTGATTCCTGAGGCCTGGAGATGGGAGGGAAGCTTGTCTTAGACATAGGCTGACTACTGTGTCCCTTCAGGAGAGCAAAGCTGGAACAAAATAAAAAGGCACAAGGGGACAACTGAAGCTATTTGTTAATTGATCTCTTCCAAACCCTAAGACAGCAAGACATTAATGTCCATACATATGAACAGAAACATTGAATAGGTGCTGAAGTTTTACTCCAGCAGAGCCTGTTTCATCACTGAAGTTAAGGGAATTCTCAAAAAGCATTAATTAAACCAAAAGCTGCTAAAGAATCAGACCAATGAAGTCTCCTACAAGATAAATAACACCCCAGACCCCCCACACTCCTCAGGGCAAAGCTGGTGGCAGGCAATCCTGGCTGTCTGGAGTAGCTGCAGTCCAGCTTTCACCAGGAACAACAGATTTGTGTTTGAGAATGTGGAAGAGACCATTTCCAGCTCGGTGGGAGTGGGCCAGGGCTGCAGGCAGGGCTGGCTTGGCAGGGAAGGACCAGGGGTAGCTACAGAGGGTTTGGAAGGCCATGATCAATTTGCATTCTGCAGGTGCTCACCGACGGTCCCAAGCCACATTCAGAGCCAAGAATTATGAACCTTGCGCTGTTGGACATCATGTAGCATGATTAAATATCATAACTCATCCTGGTAATAACTCCAGCTCGGCTATCCTGGAATGCTGTTGCCTTTCCATCTCTCCTATCCAACTTCCCCCTCCCTGCTTCTTCCTGTGGGGTGGGGGTGGAGGAATATATGAATGGGCAGAATGGGTCTTGTTTCCCTAAAAGGGCTTTTTCATTAGTACTATGCTGGGTCTCAGCCCCCACTTTTTAATCATAATAGATCAGGCCTGCTCTCCATTTACTTAAGCTTTTCCGATGTCAGAGGAAAGCACGTTTTTATTTGGCACACCTATTTTCACATCATGGGCACGCTGCCCCTACTCATTATTAATAAATACACTTTGATTTATCACAAGCTCCATTTGAGTGCCACAGGGAGCCAGGGGCAAAAGGAGACAAATTCTTTTCTTAAGTTGTTCTGAAAGGTGCTGGGCTTCCCGACCCTCACCCCCATTAACCCAGCACAGCTAGTGTGCTCCTACTGGGAGCTCCACAGCCTGTGCAGCGGCAAACTCGGACTGATCTTGTGCCATCTCAATATATTTGTTCATTATCTTGCGCACACACAGAAGCATTTGGAAATGTACTCGGGGCACAGGCCAAATTGAATCATCTGCCTTCATTTTCCACACGATCTGAAGCTACAGCTGCTACAACAGGCTGTGGGATTTTTATTTTCCTTCCTCAACAGTTTTTTTTTTCCATGCTCTTAAAGTCACAGCAGTCTCATTTTAAACCCCTTGCTGTTGCTTGGGTTTGTATCTGTTTTGTACAAAATTGGTCTTGCATACACACAGGGTGGGAAAAGAAATTCCCAGAAACCTCTCTCCGTGCAGTCCTGAAGGAAAGACGGAAAGCAGAAGCCTCAGGGAGAGACATAATTAAGATATTAATCTCAGAGATGCCTGTTCTGGTGGCTCAGATAGGTCTATTAATCCACTGATCCTGTCACCTCTGTCAGTGGACAAGCACCGGCAGGAACGGCACCCACCTACTTCATGCTGCACTCTGGAGCCAAGAATGGTCCATGGAAACAAAGCTGCCCTTCCAGATCAGAAGGGCAAAGAGCTCCACACAGCACTGAGCCAAGTTACCTCCTTTCAAGAACATGTTCACTTTGAGAAGAGAGTTTAATTCCTTTTTAAAGCTCTGGAAGAGCCACTTTCATTTGTCTTGAGAGAGAGGACAGACCAAACACAGCCTTTGTATTTCCATGTTACTGACTTCATGGTAAATCTATTTTGGCAGGAGCCACTTGGACATAAGTGGGTAGAGCTGAGAGGCATCCAAGTCCCAGAGTTTAGGTCCAAGCTTTCAGATCACCAGAGACAGGGATGAATCAACCTTATCATGCTCATCTATCTAAACTAATGCTGCTGAACATCACTTTACATCTCATCAGCAGGTAATGACTTTATCATCAGCTCTGCCAAAGGACCTTTTTTCAACTCTTTCTACAGGGCTGAAGAAAAATTTCCTACAGGTAATATTTCATTCTAACAAAGATCATGATTTCCTATGGCTACAAGAATTGGTAACACCAACTGTTCCAAAAAGTTATCAAAAATAATTGTATGGGCTGTCCCCTTCCCAATAAACATGAGAAGGATGCCTAAACAATATTTTGGGAGACTTTTTTGCTAACATATGTTTGCATTTTATTATCAAGTCCCAGATAAGCTCATGCTTCTCTGGTAGACTATCAGCAGTAGCAGCTTTCTGCAGCAGGAGACAGTAAACTGCCTTAATAAATACAAATGGACAATTTAATTAAAATATATTGGAAACTTGGAAAAAGTACTATTTGTGGATGAAACAGTCTGTTAAGGGATTGCACTCAAGGCTAGCTCAGTGTATTTTAGGCAGGCAACAATAAGTGGCAGTGAAACACAGTGCACAGAGCTCTGCCCCAATGATTAAAGACCATTAATTAAAGACTGAAATTATAAACGTCTGTTTTGCAGAAGGGGGGGCAGGGGGAAGAAGTCACCTAGTTGCCTCTGGCTTTAATGTTTGAAACAAAACAAACAATTTGGGCTTTAAAATGTACTTCTTTAAACCTGAAAAGACCCACGTATCAAAACAAGGTGGAATCAGCTAAACACATTACTTCTGATTTGTTTCCTTGAAAATCCAGTCTTAATGCATTCTAACAAAATTTATCTATCCCAAGCATACCTCATAATGAGATCAACTGGGAAAAATATCAGGCTTGTTTGTATATTTTATACTTGCTCTAACTTGGCAGTTTGGAGATTATGTATTCCCCAGGTCCCTCCTTAAATCGTTTCACACGCTACAATTTGATTTTCTTTGCTTGCCCTTTTCCACAATTTTTTTTTTGATACATTTTATTGAGTTCTGGCTCAGAGGGAAATGTTTCCTTTGAATTAAGGGTGCAATCATTTTTTCTCCCCTCTAAATAAGGACATATGGCGTAGAAAGCAATGTTATGGTCTGAGTATTTTATGATTGAAGTAGGGCTCATTTTAAAAAATGACAGTAGCATCAGGTGGGATTAGAGTAGTTTTTCTGATTGGGTGGTGCTGCTGTGGATGCTGTGATGGGCTATCTTGGCCATAACTCATTTTAAATATGACATGTCCGTCTTTACTTACTGTATTGAAGAAGCAAACAGCACCAGTGTTATGATACTGAAGGAAAATTGTCCATTTTTTTCAGCAGTCACTCAGTTCCACAGTGTTTCAAAGGTTAGTGTTTATGCATTTACCTGCTATGTAGACTACTGGTTTCTAATCCTGGCTTACCAGTTTCTTTTAGCTAAGTTACATCAATAACCTATGTTGCAG
The DNA here is from genome assembly GCA_013400775.1 of Chaetops frenatus. Taxonomy (NCBI): domain Eukaryota; kingdom Metazoa; phylum Chordata; class Aves; order Passeriformes; family Picathartidae; genus Chaetops; species Chaetops frenatus. The sequence continues at coordinate 188,205 of VZTR01000751.1, forward strand.
TCAAGCAGCCTGTAACACAGTGGTTCACTTCTACTTCTCCCTGGGATGCAGAGAACTTGAACTGATGCTAGCAAAGGACTTCTGTGCTTAGACTGAGCGAGCTGCTGAAGTAAAGCAAGTACAACAACTTATTGGAATAAAAAGTATTATCAATGAAAAACCAAAATATTCAAATGTCATTGATAGTTTCTCAGTACTTGGGCGACATTAACTACTCACTAACAACCTAACTTTCTATCTTAATGCCTGCAACTAGATATGAGGGTCACCTTCCATTTCTAAGAGCAAATGAAACCCAAGCTCCTTTGGTACAGGCAGCTGCCTTTGCAGTTTTTGGAAGAACTCCTGTCTGCTGCTGTGATCAGCCAGGGCAACGTCCTGCAACGAGCTCAGCTTCAGCTCTCCAGGAGACATTTCTGCAGATCTGGTGCCACTTCTAACTAGGGTGGAACTCTGCTTGACCTCATTGTTCTTGCGAGTTGCCATCTAAAGAGCAGGCCGGTGCCTTGGGGGCCTGGAGAAGCCTTTCTCCCCAGTGCCCAGCACACAGAGGCCGTATGGAGCAGCAGGGTTGGCTTTTCTGCAGCTCTGGAACTGCTGCAATGATTTTTCACAGCTTCTGGGCTGGCAGGTGGCCTCTGTGGTGGAGCAGAGCCGGCACCGCTTCCCCACCAGGGCCGTGCTCTCAGGATCGGGAGCCTCGCTGCCATGCGAGAGCTAATGCTTGTTTTGGAAAAAAGCTGGTGCTTAAGCAGGCAAAACTGCTCGATTTTACAGCTGCCATCAGGCCTGCATAGCAAACTGCACTCTGCATGCCCCCAGCCACACTTGGCAGATGGCAGCAGACAGCTGGGAAAATCTGGGTTTGACATACGTCAGTGATAAACTGTGTCAGCGCAGACCTGCTTAGGTTACAGCCAGCGAGTGCATGTGCTGGAGTGGGACTCGGACTGCTGAGGGGGAAATTGCATTCCCAGCCTACCTAACTAAAACCTGCCTTCCACAACAGGGCATGCAGACGGCACCTCTGAGTCCTGGGGGCTGGCTGGAGAGGCAGGCAAGGCAACAGAGGGGCACGTACTGGGTTTGCATGGCAAAGTCTTGGTGGTGGCAGGGTGTCTTCTGTGAGAAGCTGCCAGAAGCTTCCCCCATGTCCAGTGGAGACAATGCCAGCTGGCTCCAAGATGGACCTGCTGCTGGCCAAAGCTGAGCCCACCAGCAGTGGTGGCAGCACCTCTGGAATAACAGTTAAGAAGGGTAAAAAGTTGCTGCACAGCAGCAATTGCAGCCAGAGAGAGGAGTGAGAATATGTGAGAGAAACAGCCCTGCAGTCACCAAATCAGTGAAGGAGGAGGAGGAGGAGGAGTAGGAGTTGCTGTAGGCAGCAGAGCAGAGGTTCCCCTGGAGCCTGTGGTAAGATCACAATGAGGTGACAGGTCTCAAGGAGTAGCATCCAATAAATAGTCCATGAGGAACTGAAAGCCTCTGAGCCTCTTGAAAATAAGATTTGTAGCTTCAAGTTTCACATAAAGATGATTTGGACCTGTGACTCTTGGTTATAAAATGCCATTCAATATGCATCAAATAGAAAATTGATTTGGCACGGTTGGTTTTTTTCTGGTAATGGGAAAGAAATGGATACACTGAAGATGAGCTCAGAACTCTTACAGCAGATGCATCAAGTGTTACCAATCTGGTGCAGTGGACCATAGCAAAAGGATCACTGTAAGGGAAGTAGCTCCAAGCAGGACAGAGGAATGATTGACTAAGCATCCACTTAGCAAGGAGAGAGCTGTGTTCAGCTGGAGCCAGCGGACTAAATTAGGCTGAGCTTACACGATGCTTTTAAACACCATGTAGGAGGCAATCAGAATTGACAGCTTTAACATTGCTGCCATCTATGCATACAGATACTATCTATTAAAGGCTAATATCAACAGCTGTGATGTTCAAAGCTAAAGCAGATTTAATATACATATTAAATTGTTCAACGCTGCAGGAGATGTTTCAAAATATATTGGGTAATTCCACCAAGAAAAATATCTCTGTATATCACAGTAGCTCTCTTCTGGTAATGCTACTCCGCAAAACCAAGGGTTTTGATTTCAGTATGAAAGGTGATGATAACCTTCAAAAGTAATTTTAGTAAAAGAAAGTCCTAAAAAGCAAGGTAAACTTATTACTAATTATGTCAGACAGGCAAAGCATTCAGTGCAGTTCAGCCTCGACCTTGGGAAGAAAATAGACATTCCCCAGCCTTCTGATAGCTAAAGGAAGATCTAAGACAACATTTGCCAAGAACAAAGTCCAGACCTGTTGCACAGGCTATAGAATGGGAGACCACATCACACAGATGTTTCAACTGATCTTGGAATATCCACTGAGAAAACAGAAAAAAGACAAGTATTGGAGACACATTTCAAAAGAGCAACCAGGGCTGGCTGGGCAATTAATCTTCTTGAATAAGCTCGGTTTCATTTCTTCAACAGGTTTGGTTAAAAAAAACAAACAACTTAATAAATGTGATACGTTTATGATTCTTCATGTACTCATACTGCAAGACATTCTGATAAAAGTTAGTGGTATATAAATATCAATAAAGCATATTTTAAGTGGAGACGATGTCAGCTGAGTTCTCAGAAAGTAATAAATAAACATTAATGCTTGCTACAGAAATTTAAACAAGGTATGCAGCCATTCAATAGTCCCATCGATATCTGAGAAAAATGTTATCAAAACCACTGCAGATAAAATTCATAGATGCCAATTATACCCTTTTAGAAAAAATAATAAAGAGGAAGGGAAGGCAACTTTGGGCAGCAGCTTGAATTCTGTGAAAAACACACCTTGGGAGAAAAAAACATATCCCAAAGCAGGGCTGCACTGTGGCTATGAGGAATGAGAGCAGCTGCCTGCAGCTCCTGCAGAAGAGAGGCTGTGCTGCCAAACAGAGCCTGTTGGGAAAAGCTGGGAGGTGACACTGGACTAGTGTGTCCTTATGGTCTTCCTGCATAATGCTACACCCCAAGGCAAACATTAGTTCCAAAGGGAACTAATCCAACCCCTCAGCAAGGGAAGAGAGGCCACTTTCTTTTGGATACAGCATTGACAGGAATGATTTTGGAAGGTCTTCAGCCTCCCCAGTGCACCAGCAAGGCACAGCTCTACTGAACAGACAACCCATGGCAGGTACAGCCTAACCTGTGGGACAAAATTGGAGAGTTGTCCTGAATTGCTCCAAGTCCTCCTTACGGGGATCACAGAGACCAATTAAACCATCATTTAAAAAAAGCAAGAATTGCCAGCAGCTCTCCAGGTGTGAGGCTCTACACGTCTCTCCTTACCTAGAGCTGGGAACAAAAGCTGCCCCTGATGCTGCCCGACAGCGAAGGCAGCCTGCAAACCCCTTTGGGTTCTGGTCCACGATTCAAAGCAGAGACAAAAACACCCACATTCTTGCTCAACAATTTGCTCAACCCCTCCAAGTGTCCCATGTGAAAAAGCTGTGCTTAGTACAGTTGGGTTTCAAATTCATTGCTACTCTGAGGCACCACAATAACACAATTAAAACACAACCAGATGTGTGTCATATAATACATGTTAAAAAAAGAAAAGACATACTGTGTGCAGATACAACAACAATTTGCTGTTCAAATTAATTCAGGAATCAGTACCATCCCTATAAACCCAATATATAAAACATATGCTACTGTAGGCATACATAAATTGCATGCATTTTATCCAGATAAAGCCACATGTGCAACTAATAAACTAAAGTTAAAAAAAATAAAAGAAACAAAGTAAATAAATAAATGAAAAAGCTGCCTAGGGAATAATGAATTCTGCAGAAACTGTTGTCAAAGATCACAGTGCTGAGCAGAGCTCCAGCCGAGCTGGTCCTTACCCCCAAGCAGGACAGTCACAGCCTGGCTTTGATCCATAGCAACAGCAATTCCCAGGGAGTAGAAATGGACCCCAAACAGACCCAACCACTCTTCTTGCCCAGCACTGGGGTGAGGTTAAGCTACAGTGGCACAGTTCAAATCACAGGAGAGTCTCCCACACACCCAGGATCTGGCCTGATATTGCGTGTTTTCAGCCCTTCTGCAGACCAGCCCACAGTCACATCCCTTTTATAGCTGACAATCCCATAAAACCCAGGAGCAAGGCTCCAGCCTCAGCACCTGGAGAAACTGCTGGCATCAAAGGCAAGAAGAGAAACACCACTGCAACCTGGAAGGAACTGATGGCTGGCTGGCACGAGCTGAGCTACGGTGGGAATTTAGCAAAGCAGAGACAATTCCCATGCACACCACCATGAGTAGTTTTATTCTAGTTCCTACCTTGTTCTAGCCAGATCTATGGTTTGCTTTTATTACTGACTCAAACTCTACAAAGCCCCTCCTTGAACTCAGCCTAGAATTTTGGGATCTGTCCTTTCCCTGGCAGAGGTCTTTGTTCCCCAGTCAGCTGTCCCTGGTCTCCAACAGGCAATGGAGAACTAAACACAGCTGCTTCAGTTCAACAGGAGCCAGAGCCATTTTCTCCAGCTCCCTGCACTAGCAGATGAACCAAGCCACTCTGGCAAAAATCAGAGCAAAATTCACACCTCTGCAGGTCTGGAAAGCAGTTCCCTGGCTCTGCATTTGAAGCAGAGGCAGCCTGAAACATCACTGCATGTCTGGTTGTGATCATCCACTGTGATCAGTCAAGACATTGGAGTTGTCAAGGAAACTTTCAGTAAGGCCATGAGCTTCTACTTCACCAGGGCAAGTTTTCTGATTTGAGAAAAGTGTTGTAACTACCAGAGCAAGCACAGCCAGCTCCTCAAGGAATCACAGAAGCAATTTCCTCTAAATGCCCAGGGGACATCCTGTTTGCTGATAGACATCCTGGAGAAAAGAAAAATCTAACAATAATTAGAGCCTAAGCAACTAAGGTGAAACCCTCTGGTAATTTTCAGTCCTGAGTAACTAAAAAGAGGTGACAATTATTTTAGCTAATGATCACTGAACTCTGAGACTGATGTTCACAGCTGAGGAAGGGGAAGCAGCTCTTTAGAAGGCAGCACCACTGCTGTCAGGCTGAGGCCAGAGCTCCTTGAAATAGCTGGTTGATGCTTGCTACCATCCAGGCACACAGGGCACTGCCCAAACATGCAAGGAACTAAAGCCAGCACAGAAAGCTCAGTGCAGATGGACTGGGATCCTGCCCTACCTTCTTCCCACTGATTCCAGTAGTTTATGGTAGAGAAAAATTCTTGTTATTGGCCTTGTCTGTACTCTCATGATGTGCAGCACAGGAGTGGCTTGGCACTGGCTACACATTCCCTAAAACAGTGGTTTTTAACATTTCTCAGGCACAAAAGGACTGGCTGACACTCTGGAGCTTTGGTACAGCTGAAAGGGCAAACTGCAGAGGTAAACACCAGGCAGACACTGAGGGTTATCCAGCTGGCCTGAATTGCTCCCTGTGAGTTTAGACAGCCTCTCCTCACTGATGCTGGAGAGAAAAACATAATTGGTGCCTTCCAGAAAGGGGTCAGGCTGTGCCTAGGGATGAGCTGGGTCCAGAGAAGGGGAGGCTTGCCTAAGGCAGGCCCTGAGAAACATGGGCCATTGCACCTGCACTGTTTCACAGAGGGCACAAAGGCTTGTCAAAGCCCAAAATAAACAAGTCCACTAGTTCAACTAAAAGCCTGATTTGAAGTTGATTTAAAGCACTGTGAATGCTTGTCAAGTTTTAAGTCAAACCTTCATTTTGTTCAGATTAAATAAGTTATCAATCATTTTAACTCGAAGTGGAACAAGAAGCTACTAAAATGAAATTAAAGTAACAGCCCAGTTAATTGAGTCTGCTGCAGTCCTTCCCATAAGGATGGTCTTAGCTTCAGGAAATGCTCATCTTCCTTGTCACATTTGGCACAGAAAGGTATTTTAAACAGTAATAAGCATCTGCTTTCTCTACTTGTGCAGTGGGAAAGTCTAGAATTATATACAAAGCACCTTAGAGGATGCTGTAATAGCAAGATGCATTTATTAATGATCCTACTAATATTTCCTGAGAGCATCTCCAAATACTCTGCAAATGCCCATCAAATTTAAACAGCAAGAATGTGCAGTGGGTAGTACCATCATCCCTTCTCAGAAGGGATGAAAAGACCAGATGACTTTGGGAACATCAAGCAATGAACCTGGAATAAGGCTGGGACTACAACTACAGAGAAAAAAAGGGTGGCTAAAAGCACTGCAGCTTTTAACAGCAACCATCTTGCATCTTAACCACAAGATCATTCTCCCTGGGTGACATGTAAGCAAATGAAATGCATAATGTTAATAAAGTAGAGCTTGCTGAGAAGGCAAAAAAAGAGGAATTGCTGCTTTCTTGGATACTACATGGAAACCCTACACCTCCACAGGAAATACTTTAGTAAAAAGAGAGTTACAGCAAGAAAAAACGAAGCCATAAGATAAAGCAGGTTTTGTGAAAAAGGGATAAATGAGCATGGCCTTTGCTAGTGGGAAGATTTGGTGGGATTCAGGAATGCTCTTGATACACAGGTCAGTGAGGTTTTACTGTGCCACAAAGACCTGTGTCAGAGTGCTGCCCAAGGCAGGAGGCTGCCAAGTACCTTGGACACAGATCTGGGAAATGACCAAGGTCTGTCACACCATGGGATCTTTACAAGCAGCAGTGGGGCCCAGAACCAGGGGGAACAAAACTGAAAGCTCAATCCAGAGACCAGAAGTCAGGAAAAGGACTTCTCTGAACTGTGGCTCTCCCTGAAAGAGCAAGTGTGGGAGAAGGAACAAAGCCCAAAATAACAAAACTCATGGAAGCTCCATGGGTAAGAGCTAAATAACCAGGTAATTATCCAGATTTTATTGTTCCTTTGTTGCTGCCTGCAGTTCAGAAGAGAACAATAGAAGTAGCAAGCAGGGATGGCCAAAGCTTCTAAGATATTGATGCAGAAATTGAACATTTCTTCTGGAGATGTGAAACTGGTCTCACATGGAGCTTTTGTGCTAATAGTTGTCTCAGTTGACATGCAAGTTCTTTATAACAATAGATGTCTAGATATCACTGCAGTATAAATATCCCTCCTCAAAACACTTTGCATCTCACTGTTGCTCATCCTGTACCTGGCAGTTTCCTATTTAAAACAGTATTACTGCTGAAGGAAACCATTAACAGAGGGCTAAAGGAAACAATCTTATTCACTGAACCAACACTCTTGTCTCAGCAAAACAAAGCAATTAACATCTGAGTTCACAGGAAAATATATTAGCACAACAGATGCATGTGCATGTATTTCAGCCCTTTGGTAAAATGTGCTGTTTTGGGGCCAGATGTTTCTGCTCATGCCAAAGAAGAATCCAGCTGCATCAAGCTGTGAATATTTCTTCTGATCTGTCAAAATCTGCTATGAACTAGAAGAGAAAAAAACAGGACTGAAGTTTGAAATAGAAGTCTGTTTTCCACTGGGGATTTTAACCACCATCTGTATTTTAAAAGCTTTAGTACAACTCAACAGAGCCTGAAAAAGTTTGCAGCACAATAGGTAAAGCACACTGAAATACCATTCAAGTAAGGTTTCTGGTACAGTTGAAACATATGGTAAAAGACTAGTTTTATGCATTTTTCCCCTTAAAAATCAGTTTATACTTATTAGTTGGATTTACAACATGTTTAAATTGTATGGCCTTTTTTGTAATGTGCTGCCATTATGAGCTGAACTCTCATTATTGAGATGATAGAGCAATATTGAATTACTGGGCACACAAGGTCCTTTTTCAAAAACGCCACAGCAATTGCTTTTCTCACGGTTTCTAAAACCAGGTGTTGTTTTTTCTTTCATTAATAGAATTACTATGGATTTGCACTGATGCAAATCGTATCATTTTCCAAAACCATAAAAAAGGAGCCAAAATGGAAACAGAATAGCTAAGAAGAAAACATGAAAGCATCTTGTAACACCATTAAGTTCACAAACTATAACACGTTAGTCAAAGTTTGGTGTTGTCCCTCCTAAAAATCATCCAACCCAGCAGGACCAGCATGCTCCCAACCTCCCAGGCCACCTGTGCTAAAGCCCATAACTCATCTCACAGAAACCTCTGTTGTTTTATCCCCCCAAAACCACCTCCTTCTGCCCCAGGGAGAATGCAGTGGGGCAGGTGCAGCCTCAAACAGTGACTTGCTTGACTAAGTGGCTGCCCCATTATTTTCTGGTGAGCCCTAAAGCTGAGATTTTCTAAAGTGCCTCCATAACTTGGCTCCTTAAAGGCATTGAGAGTCCAATCTCTCCTGTTCTATTCCCAAAACTTCAGCCTTAACAAAAAAATTAAAACTTCTGAAACAGACATATACAGCCCAGTGCAAATGAAGCAGAATGTAGCTGTGTATTTCTGAACTGAACTCAGTTTTTCATTCTGCTCTCCCCAGCTCTCGCCTGCTCTCCACATTCATCCTCCAGGAGCCAGGCAGCTGTGCTGCCTTCCAGGTGTGCAGCACAGCTTTGCCACTGACAGGGTTATCTATTTTACACAGAATTATGCTAGCAGTGAAAATCACAGTAGAATTGTTTTGAAAGAAGCAAGCCTCAGATGGACAATTTAGATTTCACAGAAGTTGAAAGAGGATTTGCAGGTTCAAATTATTAATCAACACCCTGCCAGGCAGGGGCCAAGAGCAATCTGCCAGCACTGAGTTTTCTTGGACTTAGACTGTAAAATCTGGATTTTAGATTGACTTGGTGAGGAGAAGGATTTTTGTGCCTACAGCCCTTTCCTTCTGAAGCATCCAGGCAAAATGGATCCTGTTTTTTAGGGGCAAGTATGAACTTCGGGAGGGTGGGGTAAATTCTTTCAGGAAATTAGGGATTCTGGGGCTTTCTGAGCCAGAGGACACAGTGCACATGACAAGGTTACTTCCCTGGCGTTAAAATCATGTTTCAGCTGTAACAAGACAGTATAAACTGCCCCTGGGGTCGCATGGGGCCTTTCTTTTGTTAGCAAGAAACATGGAAAAAACTGGCCAGAAAAAAAGCAGGTGCTCCTGAGAATCCAACCTTTTGCTGCAACATTGTCAGCTCTCCCTCGAGCCAATCAGGATGACACAGGCTGCTCTGGGAAGGAAGAATTTAATTGTAATAAGCACCTAGCAGAGTGTAACAATGGCTAATCACAGAGGAGCACACAGTGGGTGCCTCCAGTCACATCAGGCTACCTTCAGCATCCTTTTAGCTTGACCTGTCAAGTTACATGCCTTCAAAATTCTGCAGGGCCAAACTTAAAATAAAAACAGAGGGAAAAAAGGAGGAGGGGAGAGAGATGGGACAAAAAGGGAAATTATCCATTAACAGTGTTAAAGAAAATGCTAATTCATGTTCTTCCACAAACAAAAATGTGAAGCAGGTAGAGAGACAGTCCACCACGAGCTGCCTATTTCTAGAAACATCATCACTATCTCCTGGGGAACAGTGTCTGACAGCACTGGGCAGCTCCTCCCGCTCTCACATCTGAAGCCCCTGAGTGTGCAGGGCTGGATGTTTCAGGTGTGAGCAGCAGAAGGGCAGGGGAAGGTGAATGAACAAGACAGGACGCTCCAACACCTGAAGCAGAGAGCACCTGGTCCAGTTCTCTCTCCTGCACATCTCTATTACAAAGAAGTGTTGCAAGATGAATAATGGGCGTTTGAGGCCAAAATCAAGAGAGAAAGAGGAGCATATGCTCCCACAGACCTTTGTTGAAAACAGTGATTTATTTTTTCTTTATGTTTACCTTAAGTGTGTCTCAGAGAGGCTGTCCATAGAAGCATCATACCCCTGCTCCCGTTGCACTATATTATAATACTGCTTGTTTCCTCTAGCCAGCTACTCATCAAGGATTACCACCAGCACAGCCCTCCGTTCTTTCAGATCTAGTCAGAAGGCAAATTAGTTGCAGCCTGATGGGGAAGTGCTAAATTTTTCATTACAATCTTTCTCCGGAGGTTTGGTGTTTAATAATTTGTACTGTATAAAATTTCACATATGGGAAAACATGGCACCACACAGCCTCTCCAGATGACAGTTTTTTTTCCTTGCTGCTAATCATGTGAGCCCCCCAGCTAAAGAAGTGGATTTAGGGCATAATTAAAGCTTTATACTTTAATAGTAATATGGGTAAAGCTCAATTTTATTTTTGAGAAGAACACGCCACATTTGTAAATTCCCATTTCACCGAGGATCAGTTTTCACACAGGCTTTGTACCCGGGCTGCTTTGTTGCTGATATACCATGGAACATAAACCATGTAAGCAGCTCGTGGTGCTGTGAAAGGCACACACCCCTGCTTAGGCACTGCAGAGGCTCTTTAATTCCTTATGATCAATCCAAGAGCAGCGGTGGCTGTGCATGGGACATCTGTGAGGAGCCTTCACATCGTCTGCTCTGGTTTCCATCACATAATTTGGCAGGGGAGTGTCTCAGATTGGTCGTATGAACTTCTACTCCTGGAAGTTTTAGCTACAGCCCTAAGCAGAGCTGAAGTGATTTAGATTTGCTGCTGCTCTCCTAAACCTCCCCCTAAGGCAGCAGCCTCCTTCCCTCCCCACAGCGCCCGGAAACCGCAGGGCTGCTGCTGCGCGTGGGAATGCCGAGCCCTCTCCCATCTTCCCACCGCTGCTTTCCCCCCACGTTTCTGATGAGACAGCAACCTGCAACGTGCTTTTGGGGTTAACTACAGCTGCACACAGAGCACAAGGTTCACACACTGCCCAAGAGCCCTGAGAGCCTCACCGTAAAGGGGGATTAAAGTGGGACCCAAGCAGGGCACAGACGGGAGGGTCAGTGAAAGGGAAGAAGAGGTGCTGGCAGAAAGGCAGGAGACATTCCTTGCATGGCTGAGGCAGGAATAGTTGTGCCATGGTCAGCATTCTGAGGACTAATTTTAATTATTCGTTGAATTCTGGAGTATAGACCCCTTAAAAAAGGAAGTACCCCAGGGATTATACTCCCTGGATGGCAACTTGGTATTTTAGGTCCTTTTCCTCTTCTAAACATCCTCCTAAGTAAATTCAGAAAACGCAGAGTACAATGATCACCTTTCACAATATGGTTTTAATTCAATCCAAGTTTCTCCCATCTGCTCAAGAGACCTACAGACTGCCTTAAAATGAAGTCCTTTGGTGCTATCATAGATTTCTAATTTCCCAAAGGAAAACCAGATGATAAAGAGCCAGTTCCAACTAGCATGGTAAAAATATACACTGTTCTTTGACAAACCCTGCACTTCAACAGAAAGCAGAGATTCCAGCTTTGCCATTAAGCATTTCTGTGTCCCTACATCACAGTTGAAAGCCAGGTTTTACTTTACCAATCAGTAGCAACATTGGGTAGGGTAAAGTAAAATTGTTACCATGAATAAGCATCTACTCAGTTCTCAGAGCCTGCAGTATGCTGGCAAATAAATCAAATGACCTAAAACTGAGAAATAATAACCTTGGAAGTGAGAGCTTATTTCTGTTTTTATCCATCTTTACTATCACAGCTTAAACTAAATCAGCCATGCACTTTAAGATCTATATTCTATCCTTCCAAATCTATCTGATAATGCTCAAGTCTTGAAACGCTCCTGTTGAAATGAAGAGCTTATTACAGGTCAAAATTTTACTTCCTTTGTAACTGGTTATGTGTGTTAAGTCAGTACAACCAACACAGGAGACACAGCTCCCAGGCTCAGTGAACCTTCTTGGTGGCCACGAGACTTCCGACATAAAACTGGTAACAGAATTTAAGTGCAGGGAAAGAATGTAAGTACTTAAAAGTGCTTTTTAAATGCCTTTGAGTTCCAGTTTCACTGGCCTGTCTAGGTCCTGCTGAGTGAAGACTCTCAGCTCTGTGTTTTTCACCACACAGCTTCGTGAAGGCTTGCCTGGTGCCCAGCTGTGAGTGGCAGTGCAAGGTACCTGCTCCCAGAGCAAAGTGACCTTGAGGAGGCTCACTCATCTCAATGTCTACCACTCATTTCCATTAAATCCCTGGGCAAGAAAACACACATATGGAGAGATAATAGAGGCAAAGCCTCCATGTCAAGGTGCAGATTGGACTCTTGCCATCAGGCCTATGACAGCAATCCCTAATTCTCCAGGACATCTGCTTATCCAGCAAAACACCAGCAGTCTGTCCAGCAGCTAGGACAGCACAGGGGCTGGCACACACGGCAGACTCAGGTTCTACCCCAGTTTTGACATCAGGCACATTCATCTCTACCATTGCCCTCCCTCCCTTTTCTTCTTCCCTAAATAGAAACCGGTTCTACATAATGTCATTATGCTCAGCTCGTGAGGCTGAGTTTATCTGTGACTGCCAAAAGCACTGTAATCTTCAGCACAAAGTATGATTACTCTGTCATCGTGCATCTCTACAGATAGCAGTGCTCAGGGTATCCTCAGAATGGGAAGAGGTCAAACCACTGATGTTAAAGCTGTGGGGCCTGAGAGCTAAAGGACGAGCTGCAATATCAGTTTGTGCCAGAGGAAGCTCATCCATGTTCTGATTTGTCAGGAGAAGGATTTATATCAACTTATACCAGATAAGGAACATGGGAAATAAATACCTAAGTCAGAACTTACTAATGGGTATTATTTCTCAGATAGTAGCAAGTTAATGCTACATAGCTAGGCAACAAAGCCATCCCATCCTTGATAAAGGCATAAACACATTAAAGGAATAATCCCTGTGTGACATGAGGTTACTTGTGCATTCATAAAATTTTCACTGCTTCTGCCAGCATTGCCTTTTAAAAATCACTGCTCTGTCCCAGCTTGATCAAACCCTGCAGCCCATGATCTGCTTCCCCTTCAGTATGCACTAACATGCAGAGAATCCCATTATAAATCCTTTTTTAAAGCATAAATAGAAGTCTGTCATATCAGAGACAAACCAGCAGCTTGACCTAATTTCAGTGGTTGCACATTTTTTCCAGTATCAATTTATCTATCAGTTACACCCTGCCAAGAAACACCAGGGTCATGCTTTGCTCTCCAGGCCCAGTTGCAGGAGAAGGAAGAAACCTTTTTTCACTGCCTTAAGGACACTGAGAAAACTTGCAGAAGATCCAAGCTAGAGATGCAAATTCTCATGATAAAATACTTTAATTTATTCTTTTTCATAAAAGAATTAAGACCATAACTATCTTTCATTACAGAAATATATAATTTAGCACAATAAGACCTCTTGAAGGGACCAGGTATTTTCTAAACTCTGGTGTAACAAGACAATTCAAAAACTCACCATTTACAAGGTTTGGGTGCTCTCCTCAACTCATTAGTTATTGCAAAATATGGAACTGATTCATTACTGGCATACACATGTAAAATAAACACTCTGCTCCCTTAGAAGTTGAAGAAAGCCACAGTGGAGTGAAAAGCCAACATTGACACATCAGGATCTGAGTTGTCAGGCTCTGCATTATTTTGAAGCATCTTTTTTCTTCTCTAAGGATGATTAATAAAAAACAAAAATAAAGAAAGTAACATTATATTGTCTGTATATAAAACAGAGAGAGGGGAAAAGAGGCTGGAAAATGTATTGCCATTTCCATCTGCAATCCTTTCACCTCCCTGAAAACGATGATATCTTGGGGCAAAAGAGAAACTTCTGTTGAAATTTTGCAGCAAATCGTTTTACAAGCTCCACCTTGCATTATCAACCATTAGCAAATACTTCAACAGGAAAATTTACCCCAACTTGTATGAATTATCTCATTTTAGGTGAACTCTGGATGATAATGGTTTACTGAATAGAAAATGTAAGTAAGCTAACACTGAACATGCCTCCCTCTTCCAATAAACAAGTTGCTAGAAACAAAACACTGACGCCAATTTGTAAGATTTAATGAATATGCAGAGTGGTAAATTAATAGACTGTGCCCCAGAGCTGCTTGATTAGAATGCTGCTGTTATAATAAAATTAGGTAAGTATCCAATGAAAGCTCAGGACCCTGGGCTGGTGCCATCTAATTGCAGTTTACAACTTCATTGGAGATTCCTTGCATCTTATATATTTGTTTTGTAGAGTTTAATAGCTGGTGGCCTTGGCTCTAAATTAATTACAAATCAGAAAGGAAGGTTGTGTCAGCATGATAACACCTGGCTAAGCTGAAATGTCGGTTTCAGGCATATTTCACCTGTTCTCATCTTGATTTAAGTGGACTAATAGGTCCTAATCACACAGAACAAATGGGTCTTTGAAGTGAAGACACAAAATTAAGGGCCAGGTCGTGCATGTCTTTGATGACCAGTGAAAGCACACGGAGTGGGTGGCATTGAGTGCCCATCAAGCAGCTGAAGATAAGGACAGACAATGTTGTGAGTCACAATCAACAGACCCAAGAGGGCAACAAGCCCCAGGTTAAGCCTTGAGAACAACCATGTTTGAGCCTGAAGACATCCTGAAGGGGAGAAAACATCAGGTGTAAACGGAGTGCAAGCAAAATGGCAGGTGAAAATGGTGATTCCAGTCACCTGCCCAAAGTTAATTCTCTCCAAGGCTGAAGGAGAACACGTTTCACCTGGTACCTGTTGCAAAGGGCAGGAGGGTCTCGGCAGGTTCTGAGGTGGTCCATACCCACAGCTTTCACATGTATTTTTCCACATTATAACAATAATCTGATGGAAGGAGTTGATTGGCAGATGCCAAGTAAAACACTTCAAGAAGATAAAAAAAGCCACAGGAAAGCAAGTCTGTATAACTTTCTCAAAGATAAGATGGAGCACGTTCACTATAAACAAACCCACCTCCACATCCCACATACACATGCACCACGTGGCAGTCCATTAACACAGTGTTCCACTGATTTAAAGGAAAATTTAATACATCTGTCAGAACACGGAGACAGAATAAATATCCTTATCGTTCCATTTACTGTAAATAATACTTAAGTGCAAGTCAAATATTAGCTATATTCAGCACAGCATCATAACATAACAGGCACTGCTAACATTATGGTCCCAAACTGTGTTACTTGTAATTAACATCTGACATATATCTGCTTTTGCAATCACCCATTACTGATTAAATGACAAGGCACAATGTCAGATGCATAATCTGATTGGTTAGTACTCAGTTACCAAGGTGTTACATTTGGAAAATGCCTGTGAATTGATTTCTTTTATTGAATTAATAAGTGTTATCATACTGTACAGAAGGCAAAATTGCTACTGAATGTGAGCGATAACATATAATTACAGAAAATCAAATCCTAATCTGCAGAGCCAAGCCAGGTGTCAACATTTTAATTGTAGCTGGAGAAGCACAGTAACACCACAGAGCAGGGGGGATGATGGGAACAGATCTCTCAAGTGTAGGAAGAAATACATAGCATAAAGAACCAACTTCAGTTAGGCATGATAGCAACCTCGAGGGATGCCAACAAGTCGTGTGCGGAAAAACCTGACTTAATTTTTCATTTTTTACTATAATCTCACATGCTGGGACACCTGACTGTCATGCAGACCTTAAAATTTGCATTTTTGGGAGAATGTTACTGAAAAATTTTGGGAGATACAAGCATAAAATATGGAAATCATGCACTTCCACTATTCTTTCTATAAAAAGTAAGAAAATAGTATTCCTTCTGTCCCAAGAAAGATCAAATCCCTTTGAGATCATATCACAAGTTTTGGCTACGAATAAAAACACAAAGGTTTTATTAATTTTAGTAGCTTTGGACACTTTTTGAGTGAAAAGTGCCTCTTCAGGCCATTCCCTAGTTGCTCTCCCTGTTAGCCTGCAAACACTGCACTAATGCAGCTACTGGCACTGAAATTGATGATGTTAAATTGGTGTAACCCCATTGCATGGACACTCTCAAATTAGCTGGTTCCAATACATTTGATCTATCCCAGCCACTCCTAAAGCAATTTGAGTGTTCATGCTAAGGGACTGTACCACTTTAACTATGTATACTCAGAAAACGATGTTGCTAAATTGCTGCCATTTCTTTGGATTAAGGAGGCCTTGCAGAGCCCCAGCTTCCTCTGGGGATTGAGCCATTCCAGCCAGCATAACCAGCTTGGCAGGCTGCGATTCTCACTCCCCTGTGCACATCCAAAACCTTCCCATACCACCCCCCTGTCCAGGCACACTGTGCAATTCCAGTCCCAAACATCTCCAGCCCTTGCTCCTCTCTGCTGCTGCCTCCCCATCATTAACACCAGGACACCTTCTCCCTCTGCCATCCCCAGAGCTGAGCTGCTGTTTCTCCTGACAGCAAAACCCAGCTGCTCACTAACAGGCACAAGCTGCCAGCTTCTCCTGCCCTGAATGTCTCTTGTTTGAAAATCTGTGATCTCTGTCCTTTGGAAAAAGACCTGGCTAGGCACAAGATGAGGGGGCACAGACAGGAAACACCAGGGGCAAATAACAAAGCTTGGTTCACAGACCACACCACTCCCCTACTGCACCACGAGCCAGCTCCTAATTTGCAAAACATCTGTTCAAATCATCAGCTTCTTCTTCTGTTCAGGGATAAAGAGGATAGGTTAAGTCATCCTGTTGGCACACAGAGAGAGAAGTTAAGCCCCGTGCTACTACCACCCAGCTGGCAAGGTATCTTGGCAGCAGGATGGCATATAAACATTTTACATGGGGCTCTTTCCAGAGTAATTCCTTTTATGATTCTGCTTTCAGGGTAATAGTGGAAGTTTCATTCTTGAGTTACAAACCCCTGGGCTTAGGTGTGAGGTGACCAGGTCAGCAAGTATCTTTCCAGCATAGTTACACCA
This sequence comes from Chaetops frenatus, assembly GCA_013400775.1. Taxonomy (NCBI): domain Eukaryota; kingdom Metazoa; phylum Chordata; class Aves; order Passeriformes; family Picathartidae; genus Chaetops; species Chaetops frenatus. The sequence continues at coordinate 204,975 of VZTR01000751.1, forward strand.
CTGGTCATGGCTTTGTGTCTCAAGAACTACAAGGGCATCTGGCACATAGAGTTGTCCAGAGTGGTGAGGAAAAACAGCAACCTAGGCAAGATTTGCAGCATGATGAAGTGAGGTGCTTAGGTAAGCAAAATTTTGGCCAGGTACAAACAAGCCACCATTGCATGGAAAAGGGAGAAAACAGCACCTCCACAGCCTGAGTGCATCTTAATTCTGTACATTGACCATTCTTCTAGACGCTAATAAAGTTATTGGAAGAAAAAAACTGCCAAAGTAAAAAAATACTTATTACTGGAGCTGAAGTAACGTATTTTTAAAAGAAAATTTCTACAACATGAGATGTATAACTTGGCTCTACAGTGACTACTGTGGGGAAAATAACTGTTAGGAGTTGCTGTATGCCTGAAGAATGTGAGTTCTGGAGAGCAGGAGGAATCAGACTCACAGAAGTCTAAACTACTCTAAAAGGGGAAAACCAGCCATGTAGAAGAGAAGCCTTCTTTCAAATACTTTTTTTCTGCAGTGAAAGGCAGTACTGGGGAACAGGACTGCAGGAGAGTGAAAGCCTGTATCGATTGAGATGAACTGCACCAACCTGGAGGCCTTTTGCTGTGACAAACACCAGCATGACCTCCATGCAGGAGCTCCTGAGAAACGACAAGCAGCTAATTGGGTTTCCTTTCCAGTCACTCAATTCACAGCTACTTCCCGACCTCGGTTTTACAATGTTTGGAGCCTTGGTGGTTTAATGAGCTAAAATTCATGCTTTTCCAAAAACGGAACCTGCCCAGGTACATTTCTGTATCTCTCCTAGGCTGTGGCCACTGCAGAGCAGCAGCAGTTGCTTGCTGCTCCCCAGCCAACCCATTTTTTTTTTGGAAGACCATGGGGAGGATGCTGCCTCCACTGCTCCTGTCCTGCATCAGGCCCATGGGGAGTGGTCAGACAGAGCAGCACCAGGCTGCCACATGCCAAAGGAACTCCTCACCCTGGCCTGATGCACTTCTTCCATTCCAAGGAGACAGAGCTGTAACAGCCCAGACGTGACAGTCCCATGGCAGCTTTAGGTGATGTGAGTTGTAAGCTATGCAATTCACACCCCTCTTTGCCCCCAGCCATATGTTCCCACCTTCTCTCTCACACTAGTACCTTTATGACCAAGTGGTGAGACAATTCAGGAAATTAGCCCCAAAAAAAGTTTTTTTTTTTTTCTCATCACCTTAGCTTTTGGCTGGTTGAGCTCTCTCCAGCAGTTCTGAACACTTACACTGTTGGCTGAGGGGAAGGGAACATATGGCCAAAAGCATTGGGGAGGGAGCTGGAGACCCTCTCCCTGTAAGATGGGACCATACTGGAAGCACAGCAAAGGGCCAGCTCTGCCTGCCCTGTTTTACAGGGATCTTCCAAAGTTCAAAGGAGGATGAGGCTGGAACCCAAACTGGTTGTTTAGAAGGTATGATCTGTCAAATAGACAATTAGCTGTTTCCTGCAATAATTACTTTGAATTTTGCTGTGCAGAACCACAGTTACAGCTACCCCAGATCTTGCTATTCTGTGGGAGATTCCCAGGATGCATCTTCCCTCAATAATCTCCTGTATATTGCTGCAACTGACTTGGGCACCTACTTAATCTGTGACCTTACAGCTCCAGTCAAGCAGACTGTGACCCTCTCTAGACTTGTATTAGCTATTACGAAATTTTCATTTTTATTAAGCTCAGCAGAGACTTTTTCCTTCTCCTCTAGGAAGCATGAATTCTCTTTTGTCATTTATTCCACTAATGATTTATACCAAGAGCCTGTCAACTATAGGAGGTACTTGCTTGTGCTTACTATACCTGCAAGTAGATCTGTCCTTTCTGGGTCATTACTAATAAAGCACTTATCCTTCATACAAGCACAAATGCCTCCCTGTGCTCTCATAGGTATTTATCTGAGCACTTCAGAGTCCTCAGTGGATTTATCCTCACAGCGCTCTGGCGACCTGGGCATTGATGTGACTTCTGCTGCACAGATACAGAACTGGGCTTGAATTCAGCTCTTTGCTGCTTCAAGGAGACTTTATCTCCTGAATCAGGATGCTGTAACCACCGATGATTCTTCCTTGCCCCCCACACCTGCTTCCTCTTGGGACAGCAGCAAGCTACTTGTGGTTCATCCCACACTCTCTCCCTCACCAGCCAGCTCCACACCAGCAGAGCATTGCTGCTCCAGCCTTAAGGAGAGAAGGCTTCAGCCTGGGGCCATTTCTTACTGTTGAAGTGCTTATGAAAGAGAGCATCAAACCCCCACCTCCCAGCCTGCATGACCCAAATCATCACCCTCCATCCTGCTCCCCATTCACAGATGACTCATGGGATGAAGTCTCCCTGCTGCTCAGCACCATCACTCCGAAGCCAGCCAGATGTCGTGAACAACAGTAAAACAAATATATTTGTCTTGCAACTACAGTGCCAAGACAAGCAAGGAGCAAAGCTGGGGGCCAACTGTAACACCACGGATTTTGGCAGTCAGCCCTCTTTCCAGCTCCTTATATATATTTTTGTTCCAACTTTCCACCTAGGTCTCCCTCTTTTCAGTATTTCTGGGCAGATCATAACACCCACTGAAGAGCAACAAACGCCTGCGTGGCTCAGTGCTTGCTCTTGATGAATTAAAGCATCTCCATACTCTCTCCTCTCCCACTCTCTCCAGCACCACTTTGTCACAGGCAAGGCTGAGAAACCTGTTGCTGCTGTGTTTCTCTTTTAAACCCTAAAGCCAACTGGCAAATTAGAATTTAACCACACAGCTGCCGAATGCAGTTAGATTAATACATTGTGGCCAAACAAAACATTGCTTTTAAAATGCAATTTGTGCTTGGCACTGAACACATTGGGAAAATTCAGAGCAATCTGCACTACAGACCAGCTCATAACCCTATGCAGAAAGTGCTTTGATGCCCCCAATTTACATCTGACAGCCTTTATGCATTTTGGAAAGAGGCAGTAGAGTACAAAGCTCCTGCACTAATCAGAACTGATGGAAGAAAACTCAAAACGTGTCATTGCCTCTACTTTGCTGTAAATTCTATGTGTGCATACACCCCATTTTCCAAAATCTAAAAAAAACACAGCAAGATGGTGGAAAAAATTGAGAAATTCTGGCAAGTTATAATTCTTAGCCTGAAAAGTCCTCCTTTATTGATCCAAAATATTCCTGGCAGTTTTCTGGTGGCATGGGGGAAAGGAAGGTGTAACAAAAAGCTTTCACCTGTGATTATCCTGCCTGACTCCCATGCACCTCCATCCTGCTGTACTGAGCTGCAGCTGTTTTCATCTGCACAGGTATTTATGGTCAGTCTCTTGCAGACAGAATGCATATTTCTCCACCACAATAAAAGTTAGTTCAAAACAGGCTGCTCTCATTGAAGTCCATGGGGGATTTTTTTCTTCCATCAACTTGAGCAGAAGTTGGGTTGGGCCCACTGAGATAGTTTGCTCCAGGAAAATCCTCACTTGTTGATTAGGGCTCAGCAGGAATAAACACAAATAATATTTTATTTTCATTGATAACACCCATTCCCCAAATAATTTGAAATTAATCCTCCAATTTAATTTCAAGCTGCTTTTCTGCTGTGCTTGGTTGCTGAAGGAGAACAGATTCTGGAGAAAGCAGCACAGGTGAATTACATTTGCTCAACATTAAATAATCTGCACATAACTCAGGCTTGCTGGAATGGTATACTGCACTGACCTGACATAAAATATAGCTCTGCTAAGCCAAGAAAGATAAAACAGGGATACCTTCATGTTTAAAGGTGAAACAGTGAAGGATTTCAGACTTTAATGAGATACAGATGCTGACCACTGAATGAATCACTCTGCCTGTAATTAAAGAGTCTTCTGATGTCTGAAGACTCTTCCTGTCGTGAAAACTCTTGGATGCCATTTCATCTCCATCCTAAGCCTGATTTCAGACTGAAAGAGGGGAATCCAATTGTTGATGTCACCCCAGACACCACTTATATTCTCCATTTCCCTTTTGAAGAACTTGGTATTAATTTCTGTCTATTCAGGTTTTATGTTTTTATAGGTCTTCAGGCACCCTTAGAGCTAGATGGGAGAGATGAGAAATCAACAATGAACCAAGGAATTTCCAGGCACCATGCTTTAGCATTTCATGCAAACCAGTAGTATTTAAATCAGGGATCTCTCTCACTAACCCACAGTATAAAATCAGAAAATTCCACTTTCGTGTACAAGAACGCAATAAAAACATTTTACAGTTTTGTTGATGTTTCAACTGTAACAATCCAATAATCCCAGGAAACTGAAAGTGAAAAGAAGTTGGAACTTTATTACTATTATTATCCAGCTGGGCTACCTGGGGGTAAAAAGAAAGGAAAAAGCAGTGTCCAGGCCTTTTCATGAGATACCCAAAAGCTTGTGTCTTACCTGATAACTTGCAAGTCCAAAAGGGCCCCTTTTTTTGCCAATTAGTTTGGAATCCTCTATTTTCATTTACTTACCATAACTGCTCCCTGGGCATGAATAAATCTCTCAGCTTTTCTGCTATGAGTTAAAAGAATGATTTAAAAAATAATAAATAAATCACTCTTATCTTGGGCTGAAATATCACCTGAGGATGCTCTTGCTTCAGTGCAGCTGCAGGCTCCCCAGGGAAGCTGGTCCCCAATCTGAACCAGCCCTCATGCTCTGAACTTCTCCTAATGTCTCTTCTGACAGCCTGTATCCTCCCTGAACAGGGATGTTCAGAATGAAACCTACTGCACCCACCACCAGAACCAAATAAACGGAACTAAATGCCTTGAACATTTTATAGTAAATCATGTTTCTATTTCCTGATGACTTTTCTGCCCCTACAGAAAGATGCCATTGCAGATCCTGGTGCATTTAGTGATCAAGCACCTGTAAACCCAAACCCCTCCACTCACTTTATTCTATCATTTCTGGTGGAACAGGTACCTGACCAGTTCCAGTCCTTTAGAGTTCATTCCTTCTTTGCTTAGCACTGCTAAGCTGGAACCTACTTTTTTCAGACCTTTTCTATTATTTCAGATCCCCTGAATCATAGTCCTTAACTTGGCTATGCTTGTACCTGTCTCAGCTTGGCAGGATCTGCAGAGTAACTCTAATGTGTCATCCAAGAGTTAACGGAGGTGGGGGCTGCCGAGGGAGCTCCACCTCTTCCAGGGGCTGCTGCCTTCTCCCTGCTTAGAAACAACTTCATCATCTTTATCACACTTTGCTGAAAAATATTCTCTAGGCATTACAGGCTTCCCAGCCCACAGCTCCTTCCTTTCTCCCTTTTTTGAAAGATATCCCATTAAATTTTCTTTTCTGCAGTCTTCTCAAGCCTCATTTGCCCTCCACAGATTTTCAAAGATTATCACTAATGGCTCTGAAAGCACTTAAGCCAGTTTTCTAACTATCTGGAGCTGAATTCCTCCAGGTTCTGCTAAGCATTCAAACCTTTTCTTTCCCTCTTTTCTGAGAGCATGCTGGCTGCAGCTGACCCTCTCAGGAAGAACAGAAGGGATAAAAAAGTCATTTGGTACTTCTGCTTTCTCACTTCCATCTTCTGAGAGCTTTTCCTTTCCACTGAGCAGCAGACTAACTCATTCCCTGGCCCAGCTCTTGCTGCAAATACATTCATAGAAACCCCTTTGGCTGCCCTTTTTGTCTTTAACCAATTGTGGCTCATTTGGACCTTGGCTTCTCAATTTTCTTTGCATGTTCATGATAAAATTATTCTCAATAGTTTGACTTACTCTCCAAATTTTTCATGTTGCTTTCGAGTTTCAGGTCATTAAAGACCCTGTGACTTTGCTCAAGTAATCTCTTACTATGTGTTTCCCATCTGTCCTCTGCATTAAGGGAGTTCTATTTGTGCATTAAAAGCAAAAATCTAAGAAACCTTTAACTCTCCCAAACTTCCTCTTCACTCAGAGCAGCTTGCCAAGACTGCAGCTCTGAGCTGACTGAAATCCACTTCCCTGAAACCCATTGTCTTCCCCATGCTGCTCTCTCTTTCCCTTTTAATAACCAGCAGCCTGGCAATACAGAAATGTTTTTGTTTTAGAAAGGCTATTCTATCCAGGTGGACTCATTTCCTAAATTTCCCAAGGACCGAATTCCAGTTACAGATCAGTTTGTGTCTGTTCTGCTTTGGGTTCTGGAGATGAACAAGGGTGTACTTCAAGCACTTAGAAGAAATTTTATTGCCAAACTATCACAGCTAAACCTGTCCTGCTACAAAGCATCACCCGAAAAAGAGGAACCGGTAAAGAATGAAGGGAGAGGGATAAAACAAAACAACAAAAAAACCAAGCAAAAAACCAAACAACAAACAAAAACACACCAAAAAAAAGCCACCCCACCCTCATATTTTTCTGCAAGGACAGACAACACATCCTCCAAAGCATCTGAATCTTCAGCTCAGTGTCCTTAGAAAAGGCTGCAGAATCTGCCTTGCTGCTGGCACAAGATATAATGAAGGATTTAAATACAGGTTGTAAAATTCTATGTGCTGTCCTAGATAATTTATACCTTTCCAAATGATGCCTCTCCATTTCTCAGATACAGGAGATCACCCTGGAGGAGTCAGCCCTGACCCCAGTCCTTTCAACATCCTCTCTCTGCACAGGGGATACTTAACATCCTCCAGCCATGCTTCACTCACAGTAACAGTCAATAGGAAAGTGTGGCTTAGAGGAGCTCAGAAAGAACAAATATTTTTATAGCAGCCCCCTAATACTTTGAGCAGGATGGGAAGATGACAGCATGTACAAGGGAGCCATTGAAAACATCACTGCTCCTGACATGTGCTTGGGAAGATATCTGTTATCTGGGGTTTGCCAGCTGGCTCCTGCGTGCACAGGATCACCCTGCCTTTAGCTCCTTGGTCTGCTGTTCCCACAAACACAGTCTTGGCCCTGCACAAAACCCCCCTCCTGCTGTCAGCTGTGATTCACTGGCCCCAAAGAGCCCCCACCAGCCAGGCTGCAGCAGGGCCAGTCCCACAGGAAGCACAGCTACTCCAAACTCTCCCCTGACAGATGAACTGTGTGCCCCACACTGAGAAGGAAGCAATGTCTCTGCTGAGGTCTGTGTTCATCCCACTGTCCTTCCCAACACAAAATCTGTCAATGGCTGACTTTTGGCACTGAGCATCCCTGTGAGGATCTGTACTCCATTTCCAGCTCCACCTCGTCCTTCAGCACAGGTGATTCTCCTGCCCCCACTCCTGAAGCCCAGTTGTCACCCAGAAGAAATCCTCCTTGAGCCTTGCACACAAGGAGACATCAGCCATAAGATTAGCAGAGCCTAAGTATGGTGCAAACAATGAGTTATCCACAAACTAATCCATATTACGTATTAGGCCATACAGCTTCTCTGAATGTTTTAAGCTTCATCTTAAAACAATTGAGGTCCTTGCTCCCACTACAATCTTTGGCCAAACTCCACTCCTAAGAACATCTAGACACTGTCAATTTGCCCTCTCATGCAAATTAGGACTATTACATTCCCTTACAGAAGCTGCATTTCTTCTATTAATTTGCTTTTACCCAACTATTTGCACCTCCATCAAACATCCTAAGCTGTCTGTATCAATATTTGGGTTGCTAGTTTATTTTTCTTTCTAGCTTGTTTCCATTTATGGTGTGCTTCTCCATTTAATATTAAATCGACAGTGACAGATCATCACCCTTTTTCTAAATTCACTAAATGGTTTAATAATATAATTTTGAGAAACAGATTTGTGGCTCGCACGCACACACCAAGGCAAAATAAAGATGACAGCACATTTGAACAAGGCAGCAATAAAACAGTGATAGTAATAAAGAATAAAAATGCTATATCAGGTTGCCATGGGAACCAGCATTCAAGGACTCCAGGTAACGTTGTAAAACATGCCACTGAGCATAAAGCAGCTAAGCAGGTTAAGAGGTTATTTATTAGGTTGCGACATGTTGTGCAGTGCCCTCTGGTGAGAGCGCAAGAGAGGCAAAAACTGGCTCAAAAAGAGGCAGAAGATCCAAGCATTTGTGCCCCAGGAGCACCACCCAGGAACTGTCAGCTTGGCAGCTGCAGAGCTGGAGGGAATGGCAGGGGCCACAGGCAGCCAGCACAGGTCAGGCACAGGCAGAGCTGTGCAGAGGTGACACCAGGACACTCACAGCTGCTGTAACCTGCTCCTGTCCCAGGCACAGCACGCACAGAGAGCCACCAGAGACTCCCAGAAACATCTCCGGAGGTGGGATGTGCCAGCCTCTCCGAGGGCTGCTTTTCCTGCTGAGGGTAATGGGACCAGCTAAAATCAAAGCCACAGCAGGTATGATTAAAGCCAGCAGGCACAATCCTTGGTCACAGAGTGTTTTCTTAAGGACTGAAAGTAGAACTTGTTTCATGCACAGAAATTTCACTAAAATTAGCAGCAGTTCCCCACATGGAGAAGTTCCAAATGCAGGCTCAGAATCCCTGGAGCTCAGGGCCATGCACCACTGCATGAGGAGCACAGAGAAATGACTCACTGGGGTAAGGAGCCCATGTGCAAACAACAAAATCCAATTCAGTAATTCAATTCAACTCAAGGTAAAACCAGCCCAAGGTGTCCTGTCCTACACAAGGCCAAAATACATAAATACCAATCAAACACAAGACGTCTTTAGCATCTTGACAAGGTTGAACACCTCACACATAAAACAGAGGATGCTGCAAAGCCTTTTGAGTGCAATGTGCTCCACTGCACCCTCACCACAGCACTCCAGGCTCATGGGGACATGTGGCTGATGGCCACATCCACGACTGCCCACAGCAGACACTCCAGCCTATTTCCAGGTACCATTAGTTAACATTAAGCATTTATCTGGGGGAGCAGAATAGATTGCTTGTGAATATCACAGCACGGGGTTTTCTTTTTTCCCACAGGCCTTTCTGTACAGAAATCAATACAAAATCTAGTTAAATGATTTTGAATAAACACTGTTAACGTTTTGTATAGATTGGCTCCTCCAAAATGGAATCTGAGCTAACACCATCCTGATCCATCATCCTTCCTGCTACACCTAAAATAATGGAAATCTTAACAGAGAGAGGATGATTTTTAAGCTTGCCAAAACCTGCTAAATACAAGGCATGGCTGGATTAGCTTTTTCTATTAGCAAAGCCTATTTAGCCCAATATTCTGCAGTGCTTTCCATGCAGCTTTCCTGTTGGGATGAGGGTCAGTGCATGCCCACCCTGCCAGCACTACTCTGCCAACAGCCAGCTCCCAAACCCACCACAGCTCTGTGGCTAGCAGCAGATTTGGATTTGTCTTCAAACTGCAGAAATACTGGGAGGTGGAGGGGGGTGGGAATATGAAACCCATCTCTCCTTGTTTTCCCCTTCACCGTTAAAGCTGTCAATTCAATTCTCCTCCCACTAAGTGGCACCAATGCACCGCAAACCACAACGAAAACATCTGTACGGACAGCTTATAAATAAATATTCTCCTGTCTTCCTGAGGCTGGCCCACAGCAGGGGAAATCAAACAAGCAGGGGCTGCGTGTGGGAAGGGGCGGCGGGCAGGGCTGCTGTGGGCCAGCTCTGCCCCAACACAGCCCTCCGGGTATGGCCCTCCTCCCTCATAAAACCTTTAATTACCTTTCCGTGAAGGAAATGCAGCTTGCAGGGACACAAGGAAAGAGAAGAAGTCAAAGAGGCAATCTTGTGTTAGTTGCACACCCAAGACCTGCTCTCTCTTCGAGAAGAAAAGCAATGGGACAGTAGCACACATTGAAACCCATGGAGCAGTGAGCCAAGCCCAACCCAGAGTCCCTGCAGTTGAACTGCATATAATGCACACCACAAATCACAACCCAAATGCCAGGCACTGCAGTTTTTTCTTCCAGACAGCCTTTGTGAGGCCCTTTTGTTCAGGAGAGCTGTAAGGACTGTCCCAAGTTCCTGGTTGAATCACCTGGGGCTTTGCCCAGCAAAGCCCAACACTTGTGTTACTGGAGAGCAGGTATATGGGGCAGAAACAGCTTTGCTGTAAATCAAATCTACTGTAAAATACCAAATCTACGGCTCAAACTTACTGCAGCTGGGAAAAGGTTATGAAATAACAAGCCCCATTTCTGTTAACCATCAGGCAAGGACAGAAACTAACAGGGAAAAATGTCTAGCAAGTGTCTCCACTGCTCTTGAGAGAAGTGGCAATGAGACAAAAATAACTGTACAAATGCCAACAATGAGCAGCTTGGGACGTCCGTTTCCCTCGTCATGGCCTGTCCTTTGGAAGGGTGATGCTCATGGTCCCTGCTAAGTGTGGAGACAAGGCCGTGTGTTGAGCAAAGGGCTGAGCAGTGCCTGGACAGGAGGAGCAGGACCCGGCAGCCATGGACGATTGGTCTTGGTGGTTTCACCACCATCTGCCTCACATCTGCTCCAGCAGAAAGCTGCTAGAAGACAGCGGCTCTGTAACACATTCCCATGCAGGCCAGCCTGGCCAGACACAGAGCCCAGTGCTGGAAGCTGACAGACACTGACTCCTCCAGCCTAGCAGAGCTGCCTGTGGCTGACGGCCACCACACTCTAGACCAGACATACCAATCTGCCCTCCGAAATTAGCAATGTGCAATGGCCACAGAGGAGTAACTTGCCTTCATCTACAACAGAGCTGAACAGCCACAATCACCACCTTTTTATACAGCAAGTCTGAGCAGTTATCCCTGAGGGGAGGAAAAAAAGAGTTCATAGGCATCTCCTGAGTTTGTTTTTAAAACAACACTCGCAGATGTAATACTGACATTAAACCTCCTGTGCACTAAAAGCAAAACAGGGAAGACTGTTTCAGACTCTATCTTGAAAGATTCCAAATATCCTACACTGAGCACCAGGGCATCACATCACTGGCTAGGGATGTTGACTTGCTTCTTTATGCTCCCTCCACCTTTCCCCATGCAATATCCAACAGCTGATTATTCTGTTGTTTGCAGTAGACTAAAGTAATTAAGCTTAACCCTAGTCCTGTGGGAGTCCCAGAGAAGGTTAGTGATCCACAGGCATGACATGCTGTTATTTATAGCTGATTAAGTTCTATTTATCTACATTTAAATGTTGCAGGAGATGGGAAGAGATCCCAAAACACATCTGTGTCTTATTAGAAACACCAGCTGTGTGTGGTAGCTTAAAGTTTGCCTTTCTTGAGAGGTTATAAGGAAAAGAAAAACCAACCCTGAATAACTCAAATTCTTCACTGCAGCTAAATAAATTGGTGTGGTTTAGTCATAATCTTCAAGATGTAAGCCTGCCATCCCATGCAACTGACCTGCTTCTGGGGTCAAACTCAAACCCAAAATTAGCCGGGCCACTTTGAAGCTGTTCTGAGCAATGTAATTGCACTTAGTTTTTACTGAAAGACTGTTCATGTCTTAAGAGACATGAGAAAGGTGACCAGCAGGTCACAAACCAGATCTTTAGAGGCATAACTTCTGAGCTTCTCTGCATTTTTTTAACAGCACTGTGGTTTCACTAGTTAAACCCTCTTCATGTATATGCTCTATTTTCACACACACACAGACGAAGACAAGCAAATGAAGGGGATGCAGTTCTGTCACCACCCTTTCCTCCAGACACGTGTGGTGGGTGCTAGGGCCCACAGCAACACATGAGACTGGTACTAAAACCTCTATGTAATTTGAGTTACTGCATTTTTGGCGGTAGAGAACAGTAACAGAATCACTTGAATGAATTAATGAAGAATCATGACTGTAGGATATACAAAGAGTTTGAAGAATAGTATCATCATAACTCAGAGTCAGGCTCTAGAGGAAAGGACACCACTGTGTCCCTTGTCACTATTTTCACCAAATCACAGAGGTAATGCAAAGTTTATCTCCTAATTGCCAAAGCAGAATGTACTGATGGAAGCAGTAAGATGAGATCCCCTTCTGTAAGAAGTCCTAGTTGAAATATCCAGATAGCAACAGGGGGATAGAGCAGGAACATCTAACTCTTGTGGCTGCAGAACTGTAGCTCTCCATAAGAGGCTTCTTAAGAACCAGAATAATGTACCATTTTTGCCTTTCCCCACTGCAAACCATTCCTGAGCTGCAAGACCTTTGTTGGTAAGTTCCAACCCAGAAGAGCTGGCTGAGTTTCACTTTTAGCATCACCTGAAATGGAGTTGAAATTCAAAATGAAACTTTAAGGTAAAAAGCGAAACCTCTGGGTTTTGCAAAGAACGCTTTGAAATGCCTCACCTTGGGTTTGACACCTCCTTCTTGCACAGGAATCAGTGAAACTGTGTCCACAGGAGCTCTGTGAAACTGTGCATCCCCAAGGGAAGACACCCACAGGGACTACTTTCACCCAAGCCACTGACTGCAATCTCCTGCTGGACGATTAACTGGCTGTCAGTCATTCCACCACAGACCAAACTGAGCTCACTTGGGCTGCGTTTGCAACCCTCACTCACAGCTTGACCTGGGGGGTAAAAGCCACCCTGCTTTCCCTGTGCAAGTTCTCTCTGAGCTCCTGGCTCTGACCATCCCCACCCAGTGCAGAGGCCAGGGATTCCTGGCTCTCACCAGTCCCAGCCCACATCTACTGAGTGATGCAGCCGTGGGCTGATGTTAACAGAGCGTTAAACCTCAAATTAGAGCATGGCTGGAGCAAGCCTGGGATATTTCCAGTTTCCCCTAGGAAGGCAATGCTGCCAGCTCTTTGTTTTGTAGTGAGGCATGTGATAATTTGGCATCATCTTCTAAGTTCTGAAAGTTGCTGGAACAAAAGAAATGTTGAGCTTTCATTAAGAGGAAAAAACAAAGTGTACAGTCTCAAGTAATAAACACACTTGAAAATACAGCCCATGAGTGCCTGAACACAATTAAGGAGACTCTGAACAAGTGCTCATTAAATATCTCAGTTGCTGGATAGCTTATTTGTTCATTCTTATTATTTGATTAGATTTGATAACTCAAATAGTTTGGAGTTGTATTTCTGCTGTGGTTCATCTCTTGCCAAATTCCTCTTTCACAGGCCTCCTGTACAACCCTAAGTAATTCAGGTGGTCACTTATGCAGTGATATTTTTATGCTTTGAGATGTACTAGTACAGAGAACTATCAATCTCTTCAATTTCTCTTACTGGTGCTTTTAGATGACATGTTTCAGCAGTTGCAGGCAGACATGGGCATACATTCAGTAAGTCAACTGCCAGAAAGGTTCCTCCCATATTATACGAAAAATAGAAGCATTTCAGTTCAAAAACAAAGGGAAAAAAAAAAAAAACCAAACCAACAAAAACAAAGCCAACAATGAAGCAAAGTCTGGTTATTCCAGAGTACAATTTCCCCTGGTACTTTGTGTTGCAATTATTGACATATCCCCAGATAGTCAAACTTATGTGGTCCAAAGTTTTGTTGTGGACTTTGTAGAACAGGTTGTGCCTGAGCCAACTGGAGCAGACTTAGTGTGTTATCAGGCTGACTGGTGGAACAGGGGACACACCAGATTTGCTGCTAAAGGGGAAAAAGAATCACTGAGCTACGCAAACCACAACAAAATGCAAAACCAAATTCAAGCACCCTACAAGAAGCAGGTTTGAGTTGCAACCACCTTGACATCTCGAGTCTCTTCGGTTGGATGAATAGCACGAGTAACCAAGATAAGAAAGCACCAACACCTTTCACTTCTCTGTAACTCCAGCAATAGTTGAATCCAGCAGAGCCACGCCTCATAACCACAGGACAAGAATATCACCAGGTACACACAAAAGCAGCAGGATGGATACACATCTAACACCAGCAGTATTTCTTCCTCATGTTTTTTTTCATAATATTTCAATTTTATCCTTTAGCTGGACAGGCTAAAAACACATAACTAGAGATGGAATGCCTGGATGCACTGCTTTACTATTAATCCTAATAAACATGAGTAGAAATCTGAAAGCAAACAGCACAAAGGGTTTTCACTATGAAAATTCAACCTCAATTTCCATTTTCTAACCATAGTCCTACAACTTCAGAATTTTCCTTGTTGTATTTATGAGTTCTACAGTTTCTCTGCTTCCTCCTTTCAAATTATATTTACACAAAAAACAAACCAGTCTGAATTATTCTGAAAAACTAAGCAACATATGCTTTCAGATGTGCAAGAGCTGCTGAGTGCCCAATTTATTAGAAGAAAGGCAGAACCAAAATATGGCCATACTGCCATACCATATAAATCACCTTCAATAAGAATTACACAAAAACACCACATTGGTTTCTGTGACCCTGTGTCTGTCCCATTCATTGCATGCAGATGGGATGAGCTCAAGTGGAAGCTTGTTAATAGTCTCTATTTAAAAAAACACCCATAACATCACAAACCAAAAAAGATAATACAGTCAAAAACAGTATAAAGAACACAAATGCTGCCACAAACATGGAGCAGATTTTTAAGGGCTGATGTTTTACATCCCCACTCCATGAACTGCTGCAAACTAATAGATAGTTACAAGAACTTTGGGGAAGTACCCAGGAGAAAGCTCCCAAGCCTGCTGTGTGACCCAGCCTTTCATATCCTCACAGCTTGTGAAACTCTGTGCACAGCTCAGAGCCTGAAACGGGATCGGATGGCAAGAGAAGCAGTACCTTGTTTGTCTTCTCTCCCTCAGCATTCAGCTCCACTCCTCAGCACGGGTCCCCTCCTCTACGCACATGCACCGGTCCCCAAAAGTGCTCAGAAGAGGCTGCGCGGCTCAAAATAATGAGGAGCTAAACCAAAAGCTTAAGCACTTAAACAAAAACATGAAACAAAAGAAGAGAAGGGGGGCGGTAGAAAAAAAAAAATGTAGTGGAATAAATCCAAGCATAGCTCTTGCAGCTCAGAGCCCCTGGCAAGTGCCAGCAGTTTCAAAAGAGCTGTAATCCTAAACTGTTATCAAGGTTTTATCGCACTCCAGTTCTTATCTAAACCAAACAATCACTAGAACAGCAGCTGATAAGGCATCCTGACAAGGTAATTTCAGCAATTTAAATCCACTGCTACAGCCATCATACACTGAGAATATTTTAACACCCTTTCCAGTTTAACCTCTAATCTCTCTTCCTCTGTTCTTTCCAAACACAAGGCCAATTTTTCTCTCCTGCAGCCAGGCACACTTCCTGCCATCGCTCGTGTTACAGGCAGGTGCCCTTTGAGCTCTCCCCTCCGGCGTGCACAGCCCAGCCACCAACGCCAGCTTGCTTAATCAAAAGGATCATTATTTTCCCTCTGAATTCAAGTGGCCATTTTCCCCGGCTTGACAAAGGTCCATCGTTAAAAGCGGTGGCTACATCTGTCACAAGCTGCTGTGTGGGAGAGGAGAGGGAAATCAAAGGCAGCAAACACGGGGCAGGGTCAGCCCCGGCCCGGGCGTGATTGGGTGTAACACAATAGAAATATGTTCTTTGTAGTCCCGTGGGATTTTCACCTAGAACATCTCACCCACATGCCACAAGGCAGGATTAGCTCAATGGCTCATCTTCCAAAATCATTCACTGGTCAGAACATCCAGTATCTCTTTCTACATTTTTTCTTGCAACAGACTTTGTACATCAGGCTAGACTTTGATATATGGGACATCTGAAAATGCTTATTCATGCTAAGCATAGCTGGCAAATGACATTCAAAACCAAAACAAAACCAGCTACCTCTACAGGACAGAAGCATCGGTCCATCTGATGCAATTTCCTCTGGTCACTAGACACTGCCTTGACACAATTCCTAATTATTTCTCTATGCTGGAGCAGTGATATTAAGCTACTAAGACATTGCTATGACTCTAGTGCTAAGCGGCAACTTGCCGATATCACACAATGTTTATGTACAGAGCAGCTTTAGAACCAAAGGAGTTCACCCTGGGCTTTCCACAGCTGCCAGGAGGCCGAGGAGCCAAGCTCAGCTCTTGAGCAATGGCCCTGGGCACACCCAGCACCTGCAAGGGCAGCAGAGGGAGCAGCCAGAGCCACCAAAGTTACCCAAGTGACCAGAGGAGAGCTCCTGTGGCCAGGTCCCTCCTGTGGAGCCATCACTGAGCATGCCAGAGGTGTCATCTTGAACAGAAAATGAACAGTGCAAACTAGAGAAATTGCTCAATTCCCTCAGGTTTAACTTCCCAAAGCAGGAAAGGGAATTCAAGATTTCTTGGTATATGCACACCAGGAGGGGAAAAACCCAATCAGATGCTGCAAAAACCCCAAAAAAATCCCTTCACTAAAGATGGAAAATTCTTTTACACCCTCTTTCAAAACCTTTCTTCAATCAAAAGTTAACGAGTCAAGAGACATACCAGATGCAAATTCCCATTTTCCTCTATAAATCAGTGTCTGACATGTGAAATGCAAACTAATTTGTTTACATTACAAGATTTAAATGTGGTTAAAGAAATAATAGTGTGTCTTCAGTTTTAATCAGAAAAAAATCTATCCTGAGTTTCACAAAAATTACCCAGCACAGGTAGCAACAAAACTATAAATATAACATAGTGGCCTTCACCAGCCCAAAGAGAGATGAGTTATTTCCTTTCTCTTACACTGTGAAAACAGTATTTTTTTCATCCGTCAATGCCTCTTCTTGGGAAAGCATTGGGTCTCTGACATCAAGGAAGCCCATCAGTGGTGGGCTCTGATTCACAGAGTATGAAAATCTGAACATCTGTGAATATTGCTCTAAAAGAGATGACATCAATATCTGGATAGTATGACTGTCTACCACATAGGGAGAAAGTGATCATCTAGTTGTAAAAGACATGCAGTTTGTATCAAAATACACATCATCTTTGTGTTCCTCCTGCAAGGCTTTTTTGGGAGGTTATTTGGGCTGGATATTGTGTTCTAATGGGTTCCTACTGTATAGTATTTACAAGGGCTGTGCATTACCCTGGGTCCAACGGCTCTGCTCCAAGGAGATATGAACATCTCAGTTCAAACCTGTTTCTTCAACCAACCTGAGTGCACAGCAAGCTTGCCTGTGAAAGCACAGTTATGATACAGCCACTCAGCATTTAAAACATCCAATCCAACCCACCATAAACTGTCACTTCAGGCATTTATGGCAGACAGTAAACACATGCTTATCAGGGAACTGCACCCTGCAAGCTCAGCCAATGGAGCAGTATTTCTTATCAAATCAATGGCTTATCAGGGAACTTAACAAAAATAAAGGTTACAGCATATGGTCTCCTCCTTTCTACCTCTGCTCCATCAAGATGTACAACTCCAATTAAAGCTACATTGCTCAGACTTTGTAGATTTGCTTCCTCCTTGCCTGCCCTTGAAAGCAAAAGGCTGCCTTTAAAGCAGAGCATATGGAAAGAATTCCCTGCCCAGCTGTGCTGAGCAGGACAAACAGTGCATCGACCCTCGGCCGTGCCCACCTGCTCGGGTCAATGGCCCAGCATGGCAGGGGGGACTCCCTGTCCCCCGTGTGCTCCCCTGCTGCCTCCTGCACCCCAGTGACAACACTAAGGTCAAGAGCCACCAGGAACCAGTGTGCTGTGTCTGCACAGCCACTGGAATCACAGGGAGACCATTGCTGCTGCTGGTGATTTGGTTAATCTAATTAACAAATGAAAGCAAACACCATGTAACAAAATAGAAAAGAACTCAGATTCCCTTATAGTCTGCCTTCTGCCAAGAGCTGTCTAAAAATGTGAGGTCATGTTGCTTGAACAAGGGCATTTCTGAAGCAACCAAAAGTTGTATTTTTGTTTGAGCAATTATTAAAGCTCCTTCAAAAGCTACACTTCTGCACACAAAATGAGTTATTCCTCCTTCTGTGGCTGTTCCGTCCCACACCTCAGCCTTAGTCTCTTACAGGTAAAGTAACAATAGCCCCCCTCCAACAGATTAGCTTGTATGCAACTTACTGCCCATAACTTAAATAAACTTGACTAATGATCTTCTAATTAACTACTGCTTAAGAGTTGATATCGTTATTAGATCATCTTCCATCCATAAGTTTACAGCAGAGGCACTGGGAAGTACCCACATAAACAGCAGCCAGATGGAGACCATGGAGCAGGTGTCTTGAGTGGTTACTCATGCTGTCAACCTGAAACAACTGCTATTAAATGCCTTCCTACATTCATACATGAAAATTCCTAAACTGCAGAAAAATTTCAGGTGCTGAGCTGTTGAGTTGCCTCACGCTAACCAAAAACTCCTCTGCTTCAGGGAACAAGGCTGGTAAAGTAACTCAACACAAGAAAACAACAATCTTGATTTTTTTGATTCAAATCAGGTTTTTACAAAGCAGCTGTCAGTACTATCCCAGACCTAGGTGAATAATGACTTTAAAAATTCAATAGAAGTAGCCCAACTACTCACTCACCAGTTTACACTATACAGTCCAGGTCAATCCATGCTTCTAATCTTGGCATGTGACTTCTCCTTCTAAAAAGCTCTAGCTCATTAGATACAAATTAACCTGAAAAATGGAATTACCCTGTAAAGTGGTCTGTTCTTTTCCTCTACTTTTTACAAGATCTAAGAATAAAACACTTGGGACCTATAATCTGTTGCTGACAGCACTTGATTTTGCTGAGCTGTACAGTCTGGAACAAGAAACATTCATTTCTACCTAAGAGACAGATGGATTTTAATCAGTATTATCCAAATTGCTGCAGCCTGTGCTCCAGCCTGAGCTCCTCTTCAGATGAATAGGAATGCTTTCCATCTACAAGAGCTTTCCTATTGATAAGCTGTTTAGTTTTTTTGTGAAAATCTTTAAAAATAGCTACTCATCTATTTTATCAATACTACTGACAACTTCATTGTCAAGTAAAAAAAATTAAAGTCCCAAAATTTTTTTTTTTAACTCATTTAAACTATTACGTATAAATCTGAACTGTCTTTATGGATTACCTATGCATAGTGTTGTTACCAAGCCAGGTTAAATTTAATTCTAATGTAATGCACATCCTTCTCAGCAAACTCATAAACACAAACCCCCCGTGATAAGCAAGCAATAAAAACCTGTCCTTTATGGCCACCAAGGTAATTCCAACTTTAATATATCTATTATTTCAGCACTAAGATTATTTTGCTGCAGCAAATTGAATTCCTTATGAAGGAAATAAAAGAAAATGCATGAGAAATGCTGAAACAAAACTCAAGGTTCTGTGAGAGACTAGAGAACAGAAAATTTCAGAGAAACTTATATTAGTACTGATATTACAAGAAAGGATAACTTAGAATAACATTATTTCTCACAATGTTGCTGTGATAATTTGAAGAACACCAAGACTACTGCACTTCATCTGAGACTATCAGAGAAGAGGCATTAAACTTCCCTGCTGCCCCAAGGCAGGATTCCCAGCTTCCAGCAAACTGACCTGCAGTAGGTAAAATGCTGCAAGTGGAACCTGAGGTCTTATTTCTGACTCACACTTTCTCACTGTTGCAAAATCCTTCCTTTTCCACAGTCTGGATCTGATTTACAAATTTATTTTTTTTTATCTAGTGTGCAAAAAAAATTGGGAAGGGGTTGAAAGATCATGGACAGCCCTGAGAATTTACCCAACTTATGCAAAGATTTAGAAGGCAAGTTAACCATCTGCTGTATGTTAGAACAGCTGAGACTCAGAACTCCTGTTCCCCTTTATGATCTTAACTCCACAGGCTCCAGAAATGTTTTCATGAACAGCAATTCTGTATGCAGAGAATCAGACTCCACCATCGTCATCCTAAACCCCTGCTCAATGCTTTGCACCACACAACAGTTTTTAATCAATACTAGTATGATTCACAAATTGATAGAGGATTTGGAAATATGTGCAGAATCTCCCATCAGAGGATGAGTCTATTGTCATTGAGCAGTTCAAGGTTCTCCTTCAGGTGGAGATCAGTCATAAGCAATTAGAGGAGTTTGTACTCTATTTTCATGTTCCAGTAGAGATGACTAGAATGTTTCCCAGTAAAACAAAAACTGAAAAGAGAATTGGGATCTCTAGGGTATAGCAAAGCGTTGTATACCCCAACTACCACCCCCAACAAAACCCAGTAACTTGGAAAATAAGGAAAATAACAAGAGAAAAATAAACTTCTACCTTCCACTGTCTCACCAAACTGAAATCAAGGAATCAAAACATGCTGGCTGCACCCACACAACAGAGAAACTGAAGGGAAAGGCAGGACCAGGACTATTTCCCTCCTACCTCCCACCTTCAGCTACAGCAGGCACAGTTCCCCAGGTCTGTTTTCCCTGACTGCCATGGAAAGCCCATCTCGCCCAGCCACAGCCTGGCTGAAGCTCCCACAGCAGCAGGATCTGTGATTATTTGGGTTGACACAACCCTGCTTGGTCCCCCAGAACCAGGAAAAGTTTGTTCTTCCCTATGAGAAGAGAACAAGAAATGGTGGAAGCCACAAAGATGAACAATGAAAGAAAAATGCAAAATTGGAGAAGTGAAAGCTACAGTACAGGACAGTTGGAGAGGCAGGTTAATTATTAACACTGAAGACTTACCATCCCCTAAATCTTTAAAAATGTTTAACTAGCA
The DNA here is from genome assembly GCA_013400775.1 of Chaetops frenatus. Classification (NCBI taxonomy): domain Eukaryota; kingdom Metazoa; phylum Chordata; class Aves; order Passeriformes; family Picathartidae; genus Chaetops; species Chaetops frenatus. The sequence goes on from VZTR01000751.1 coordinate 225,490, forward strand.
GAGCCTCAGTAAGGAAAGTGCGTGGTTGAGTCTTTCCATTTTTGCAGAGGAAGAAACTGAGGTGAGGAACGAGCTCTTACAGCCACAGAGAAGAGCTCAGCAACCTGAATAAAATGTGTCTCGCTTCTAATTCTGCCTGTTAGACTGAAAGTCCTCTGCTCTGGTTTATCCTCTTCTAAACCTTGATCAGGAAAAAGTGAGTATCAGTATCTTTTAAGTAACAACATTCTTACTTGTGAATTAAAAAGCACTTATGACGAGGGACAAAATTAAAAAGGTGACCTTTGACATTTTTGAAAGCTCAATAAATGGCAATAGGAAGCAAAATTGTATCATGCACCAATAAACTGTGAATTATTTTATGATATGAGAGGTTACTTAATCTAAAACTATAACTATTATGGAGAGTGATAAGAGATAAGGAAGGTAAAGACTCAGGGACTTTTCAGCCTGGTATCTTATCACTTTTGGTGTATTATTAACCAGCTTGATTCACAATATCCCAGTTACTTTGTGATCTTTCCACAGTTGAAAACTATTACCAAATGTGAAGTATTCAGAACTTTGTTCAGTTGTGCCACTAAAACAATACAATCTTGTTTTTCATCACACCTCCAAGCCACAGTAGAACCAGTACAGGGAGCTGTAAATCCTGTCGTTTTTTTCTAAAGCCTGTGGAAACTTTATTTTGATTTTACTCTGAGAAGGACAGTATGGACACTTCCTACTCATCTCCAGCCAACACACTTTTTAATCCACTTTGCAAAGATTAGCAAACTGCTCTCTAATATATTGCTTTGACACATCTCTAACCAATTATACAAAGTTTTCCAGCAGGCATTGATTTATGTTAGATGTCCACAAGAATACTCACATTAATAAAGCTGATTGTGTCTCTCACCACACACATTATTTAATGACAGAGGCACTGTGATGCACATTCACCTGCACCCAAAGGAAATCAATTTACCAGCTAAACCACCCACCTGCTGTTAAATCTTTTATTTAGCTTGCATTGTTATTGATTTTAATTGAAGAAATCACAATTTGTCATAGCTCGTATTGCCTGAAAACTAAAAACTCCTTAATGTGCTGTTAAAACTGCAGGTTGTCTTGTCCACAGTGGAAGAGTATTGCTCAACTAAATCCCCATATCACAAACCTGCAATCCCACTGCACCTAAGATTGTTTTAGCTCTTGTAAACCGTTGTGGCTGGATAAGACAGCTCCGAGCAGAATACTGGGGCTTGGAGAGAGAGAAAGATGTATCATTTTACTGAATGCAATTAATCCTCCTCCCCTCTAAATCTTCTATCCAGCCAAGGCTTATTCATATCAATAATCTCTCAACTTGAAGAGGTTAATGACTGTAAAATATTGGCATGTGCTGTAACCTTAGGGATGTAATTGCACAGAGACTTCAATGCAACACAAACCTACACAGAGGCCAGAAATGTGGAATCTTCCCCAGGTCACTGCTGCTCCTGCACCTTAGCAAAGGTAATGGTGCACATCAGGAAACCCGTGTGGCTAAAAAACTCCCAAAATATGGAAGAAAAAGAAGACAAAACCAAAACTAAATCACTAGGAGAAAAGCCAGCTGACTCTGATGCTAGCCCACAGCTGTCCTGCCACAAGGCAGCAGCCAGCACTAGGGAGAAAGGCAGCTGGAAAGGCAGGAGTGCTGCTTTGCAGCAGGAACAGCTCAGCGCCTACAGAAAACCTTGCTCCAGAAGTGTATGCAATAAACGCCCCCCATACAGCATTAAGGAGAAGACTCTTCCTGGAGCTGGCTGTTAGGTGGCTATTTTTGTCCAACAAAGCAAGAGTGTAGTTTTCTCTGATGCCAAGAGTACTGTGTTAAAGAAAAAGGCAGGGCAAATAAAATACAAGCCAGTCTCTGCTCTTCTAGCACAGGGCTGACTCCAGCCATTTTACATCTGGCAGCTACTTCCCTGCTCCTCACCCACGCTGTCCAAAATGAGCCATTTCAACACGCGCTTATGTTGCAAACAACATTCAAAAGCTTTTCCTTTTGTTGCAACATCGAACAAAAACAAACTTTGAAATCTCAGAAGCTGCAACAAAACAGCTTTGTCATTCCTCCAGCCAGCTTTAATCCTCACCCCAGAGGAGCCTGATGGCAGAACCACAGATACACTCAGGGCTGCACGAGCTCGGCATCCTGTGCCACCAGGAGCCTCTAACACGACGAGATGGGGGAAGCCTCAAACACTTCATATTTCTCAAGGGAAAATAATATCCTGTTTTTCCCCACTGGAGGGTGGATGGGGAAAAACAACCTGTGAAGGTGGTTTGCAACTAGCATTACATATGCAAAGGCACAAACATTTCCCACCCACGGAACTCCCCTGTAACCCCCCCTGTTCTGAGCAATCCTCCCATTTATCTTATTGCATCTCCTTCATGAAGTTACATTGCCTATAATTAGGCAGCTAATACAGAGGGATGGATACATAACATTGCCTCATTAGATTGACAATAGGTATTTTACAAAAACATTTTTAATGCAGCTGCAGAGGAGGTAGAGGGATGAGAATCGACCTGCCTAAATATTGCTGCTCCCCCCGCTGTATACCTGCTACCTTTAGCTTGCACAGTAATAACCATTACATCTATTTCTCTCTCTCCCTCTTGGTATAAATACTAATTTAAACCCAAAAGCCTGGTCAGATTTGAGTTGTTATTATATAATTTTTCATTTGACACACATACCGCTCACTGAAGATGGGTTTTTCCTCTTGACAACAGATCTATGTGCTCAGTGTGTGGGGAATTACAGAACACCCACCTTTGCTCAGCTACCTAACATCTGCAGCGTTTCAGAAAAACAATTCTCTGTCAGGCATTTCACCAAGCTACCACCAGGATACTCCCCCTCCGAGTCACTAGGAGAGCAGGGAGGCAGTAACTCTGAAAAGCTCTGTCAGCTCCCAACACTTAATGCTCTCTGACAACACCTGCCTGGAGCAAGTGGCTGTAAATAAGAGCGTACGAGACATTCTTCAGCTCGGAAAGAAACAAGGGGAAAACAGAGCTGGAAGTGTCCCTAGGCTTTCGAAAATGTAAAAAAAGGCTCCAGCTCGAAAGAACTGAAAGATGGAAATCTCCCAGCATCCTGCAGCAGCAGCCAGATGGTGTTTCTTCATTTATGGAAGCCCACAAGAGCCATCTGAGCTAGAGGGCAAAGACAAACAAGCTGCTGTAATCACACAACTCACCAGCACCTGGCAGATAATAAATGCTACCACTTAACAAAACTAGAGAAAATAAGCTACATTGGGCTCAAGAACCTCAGCTAAAGGTAGCTAAAGGGTGCCAGCCTGTAACAGCAACTCAGGATGGTGCTCTTCTATTTTCTTTCCTGTTATCCTGGATAAGGAGACAATTGGGAGGCAAAAGTCTGCTGAAAACCCACCAAAGTTAAGGATTTGGCCAGGAATCTTCTGCTTAAGAAGTGTGACCAGCTCAGGACAGGAAATAATTATTTACCATTCCCATAAGCCCCTAGCTCTGTTTTTTGAGCCCATGAATGCTATCCAGTATCAAAGCACATAACGATGTCTTGCTTTTTTCATCCCTCAGTACAACCCACAGTAACCAAGAAAAGAAATAAAAATGCAAGTGGAGAAGGGAAAGACTGGAAATTAAGGGTCACATTAGGCGCAAGCTGGACTAGCAGGAGACAGCAACAAGATCATAATCCAAAACAAGTAACATGAGGATACAGGAGATTTGCTTCTCTTCTTCTGTCCCCTCCATACCATGTATTTCCTGTTACCACCTCCCCACTTATTGCAGCAGTCTCTTTTCTTGTTCTCTAACTTTGGTTATGGGAACTCTTCCCTCTTTTTCTGTTTCTGCAGCAAAGACAAAGCCTGCATTAGAGGTGACCAACCCCATGAGCCATTCCACTGTGATACAGGGCACCACTGCAGCCAGAGGTTTCAGAGAAAGTGGCCCTGCTCTTGCCATAGGTATTTCAGGATGCTGAAGTCATATTTACATACAGGACAACACAGCAGGAGGCCTGAAGGTGTGAAGTTTGCTAATACAGCAGTGTGGGTCTCCACTGACCCGGCAGCAGCTCCTCTAAAGGTCAGACTTGGCTCCATTCTCTCTGCTGAATGAATCAGTGGCTTCTCAGTCAGGACTGCCAAAAGCAAACTGGAGCCAATGAGTGCAGATGCTGGCACTCTGGGAGCTGGACTGGATCCACTGTCTCATTTTGTACAGCCACTGCACAGCTGTCAGACAGAACAGTTATGGCCATTACCGAGCCGGGAGAAGAATGGAGCCAGATAACCACACAGAAGTGTCTGTATTTTACAATCAACTCTGAGCCATATGTTGGGATTTACTCCACAAAAGCATTCAGAGATACTCTAGTGCAGAAATATGAACTAGTAAACTTAAGATGCTTCTTTGTGAGACTCATTTTTCACTGAAGTTATTTACCTTCCTAAGCACATACCCACCAAAATGATGCTGAAACTTCACCTAACTCCATTCTCAATAGGGAAGTAAATAACTTGAATTAAGGATGAACTCAGGCCCCATTGATTTAGAAAGTTACTAATTTATTGATCATTAAGCTCCAAAGCTAAGATTAAAACCTGTTCTGCCCCTTAGCCTAAAGAGGGGATTCTGGGCCATGCACTGGGATGCTGGGAACAGCAGTGGAGATACAGCCCATATTTGATTAAAATGTGGTTTTCTTTCATTAGAACATCAGCTTATACGTACTCAATGGTGCCATTTTACTTCATCAGTTATGCCAAATCCAGAGAACACACAGTACCAGTTGGAAGGCTTTATACTTTTTGATTCATGCTGATGTAAAGAAATCCAGAGCATCCCCCTCAGTGTCCCTCACTTGTGCAGGACATTTGCTCTTTTTAGTAGAGATTGTTTCCCTTGTTAGATACTGCTAGGAACAGTCCTGTGATGCTCCTGATTCAGAGGCACATTTCCTCTGGGTTTCTGTATGCTCACAACTGGCAACAACTGTTGATTACTGCAAGCATTCTCCTCTTTACCACTGCTTAAACAAATGTAGAATAAACCTAGACACCATTTCTCAAAAAACAGGCTTTGCTTTTTTTTTTCCCTCCCTTCTCTGGAACTCTCTAAAGTCTCCCTATTTTAAAAGCCCACAGCAGAACCTGGGCACAGCCTTATCCTGGCTTGGGCATGGCAGCTTTGGAGCTTTCCTTAAAAAAAAAAATCAAACAACAATGTAAAACCCACTGTGGAAAGATGGAAGATTACAGGTAACTGCCAGCTAAAGAGCAATGTGCTTATTTATTCAAGTTCAACACAAATACAGAAGAAGCTTAGGGACAAGACAGTTGAGACAAAATGTCTCTGCACACATTTGAAAAACCTTATGAACTCTTTCTTTCTATGCAATCAGACTAATTACACTTGTGTAGAAGTCTAATTACACCTCTGCATTAGCTACCAGTGAAGTGCTTCTTGGGTTATTTCTCAGCAGCCTACAATTAAACCAGCCTCATCCATTAACTGACACTTTGTGTGTGTAGTCTCACTGCTCCAATTATGTACCTTGAATCAGCCCCTGAAAATCCTCCTTGCTGCCAAAGATATCCCGGTGAAAAATGAAGGACATTGCAGGTGGCTTGAAAAATACTGCCAGCATTAAAAACAAATGTTGTTATGCAAAGCTCTGCGTTTTATTTAAATTTGTGCTGCTTGAGATGCAAACAAGATTCATTTCACTACATGGTTGTGCTATCCATTTATTAACTATTCTGATTGAAATCCATTTCTAAATGATTTCACTAAAGTTTGTAAGCCATTTTATAACTCAGAAACTGATGAAAAAGGAAATGATCCAGCAGCCACAAACCTTGAACTAAAAGCCTGATGGAAGTAATTTTATTTCTTAATTTAAACAGCATATGAAATTGGATTCAGTCCTGAAATCATTACATGCTCTTTTTAATTAAAACTTATGAAGGTTATAGCAAGTGGTTATAATTTCAGAAGGAAGGAACTGAGTTTACTTCTGTAGTAGCCTATGACTAATATTTGGCAACAGACAAGTGAAGCACACAGAACAAAGTTTCCACATTTTTACTTTGATGATACACACTTTGATATCCAAACCCTGCCATTAACAAGCACTGTGACTTCAGCTGGTGATAGCTAAGCTACCTCCTCAATTTTGCAGGCATCAGTAGCTCAACATAAACAAGAAAAACCCCCTGCAACAGGCTGCAATTTGCTCAGTGTCATCAGCTCTCACCTCTTATGGGGGATTCTGATACACCATCTGTAAATAACACTGACAGTAACGGAGTTTTGCAGGGTGGATGAACTATTTTTTTACACATTTATTTACTTATTCTCAATATTCCCACTCTATTCAAACAGGTTCCTGAGCAAAGCAGAGTACAAATGTTCTCACATGCTCAGACACCCAGATCCAAGGACATGCTTACAGGAACAAGTGATTCTCCAAGCTCTTCCCAGAGTGGCTAAGAGGGGAAAGCCACATACCTCACAGAGCTCAATGGGGCACTTGAACCACCACTTGTGGTAAAAGAGACATGTTTGTGCCTTGCCTAGGTAAGCAAGAGAGCTGAATTGTGCCTCTACAGACCTGTGTGCCCTGTAAATCCAAAAAGATGACTCCAAAGTCAGCTGAGAGTCGCACACACTGCTCATACAGTGCTATCAGATATCCCAAAAGCTTTCTGTCTGCATCCCCCCCTTGCCACTGAACTCCAGCACCAGCCTGCCCACAACCAACAGACATTGTATTTCTTTACCCACAGTGCTTTTAGAACACATTCAGCTTCTCTGTACTAATACCTCTCTTTTCTTTCCACACAGTTGAGCACTGGCCCAGCTACAGCCTGCAGGACACCAGTGCCATTTACCCCCCTGTCACTGCAGGGCTCCAGCACCCTTCCTTCAGCCACTCCAGCAGTCAATGCTACGACCACACCAAACAGCTTCTGTCCACTTTCAACACCTCCCCAGTCTCCCCACAACCCACTCAGTGACCACCACGGCCCTACTTTCCAGAACAGACTAATTCATGTTGCAAAAACCCAAATTATACCATCACCCATACACATCTCTTGGAAAAAACCCACAGTCACAACATGATGCATTTATTCCATGTGTATTTGTGCTTACAGAATAGGAGGTTGCCACAGTGCTAATTCCCACTCTCTCAAAGACATTAACGGCAAGTGAAACAGCACAATGCTGAATTTCTGTGCTGTTCGCTGAGCTGCAGCTCAGGAGGAAGGACACATCAGCCAAAAGGCAACAGAAGACTCAGCCACATACCCCCTTTTAAAGCAAGTATTGTGTATGCAAATGAAATCCAACTGAAGATATCACTACAATATTAATGAAACCCTGAGCACTGAAAAAATAAGTGTCAAGGGAGCGTAAATGCACATTTTGAAACCACGGTGTGCTATTACAGAAAACATCTTATGACTACCTCGGTCACCTTCGCCCAACAGACTTTGCATAGCACAGGAACATTTGCCATCTGCAGCATTACTGAACAGGCATGTTCTCATCGCTCTATTAAAAAAAGACTCAAGCTTTCCTCGCCTGGGTCAATAAGACAGCTGTTTAAAATCATACCATGCTTTCAGAAATAGAGAGAGAGCCTTTCAAGACCTGGTTTCTTCAAGTAACTTTGATTCATCTGTGAACAAGCAGCTGGCTGTAGGCCAGAACCAGTGCTGCCAGTTCCCTTTTGCAGAACACTGTTTGTATCTGGACCTGCAGGGAGCAGATTTAAAGATGATCTTGATCCTACATTAGCGCTTCACTTTATGCACCATCAATAAACCCACTAATTACCACCTAAAAGGTAAACAGTAGAGTAACTTCTGCAAGAATTCAGTGTTACACAAAAAGCTTCAAAGGACAGGATTGCTGGTGCACTGCCAGAAACAGCGGGACTTTCCTTAAACTCTTGGTTTGACTTAACATCCACCAAAGGCTCCACTTGCGTCAACTCTGAAGAGTGTAGGGTCATGCACCCGCCTCAAAATGCAAAAAGAGGGCCTCTCATGAGGTACTTAGAGCTACCTCCCACCCAGGACATGCTGAATGACTGTATTTGAAACTTTCAGAGTGAATGTAATGGATAATCAAATCCCAGAAATGATACAAAAATCCTTGTGTAACCTTGGACCTCCGTGATTTAATTATAATATGAAGATTATTTAAGACCAAAGTCAGGGAGCTGATTAGGGTAAAATAAAGAACAAAATTGTTTGCCAACTGCTTCCGCTAATGCATTTGAGGCTTTCCAGCTACTGAACACATGACAACAATGCTCCTTCTACAGCTAGTTCTGCACCTTCCTATGCTTCATAACCTGCTTTCTTTATAAAATATCCAAAGCAGTGCTTTTCCACCTTACTAACAGTGCAACCTACCTTGCAAAATTCCTCAGAGAACAAGGGCCAACATTTGAGTAGTGTCTTAATTCTAATGCAGCACAAAATGATCCAAAACAAACAGCAGTAAATTTGCATTTCAGCATGACAGCAGTGATCTCAACAGCAGCACCACAGAGCACGAACAACTAGCTTTGTTTTCAGGTTTGGACAAGTATTGTAAATCACCCCTGCAAAATGATGACTTTACAGGAACTTTGCTTTTAGGACAAAATCTCCATAAAATGTGCAGCCTGGGTACAAACGCCAAGTGGGAACCTGCAGGACTCTTCCCTCTCTTCCCTGCTTGACCTCATTATCTGCTCAGAGCCCACTTAGCAGCTCAGTCTAACCACTGAAACCTCACAAATTAATAGCACTTACAAGAGTGCATGAACCATAAGTCACCTGGGGCAACCTTCCAACGAAAAGGAGCTGCCACAAAGTCTCACAGCAGAGCCCGAAATGAGGTTATTCTAACAGCAAGGAAAAAACTCTCAGAAAGCTTTTCCTGATTCTTACCAGCACCAATTAAAAAAAAAAAAAGTTATTCGCATTAAAATTAAGTGAGAAAACAAGGCTGGTTTAGCATACTAATAGGTTTCCTGAGCTCAGTGTTTCTGTTCAATAATCAGCGGCTTTAGAAGGGTTTAAGCCTCTTGTTTTAACACTGCCCTGACAGTGAGGATCCTGCCTGAGATGGTGCTTAAGCACTTCAGCAGTGTGCAATAGGTCCATGGCAGCAGCTTTCCTCTCTGCAGAGCAAAGCTCTGCAAATCACAACACTGCTAATCCTTCAGTGTTTGCAAATACCAGTTCAACCAGCAGGAAACCAAATCCCCAGCTGGACTGGTCCTCACTAGCACTTCACATTCAACAATAAACAAGGCCCCAGAGCCAGGCCAGGGCAATAAGCAGAAGATGCTCACCAATACAGGTATCAATAGGTAAGATATTATTCCAGCAACACCTGGCTCACTTTATGCATAGAAAGTAACATAGGCTAAGTTTCTTAATTGTTTTCACACTCAAGCAAGCTTAAACTTAGTGTTAAATTTGCTACTTTCTTCATTTCACTTGACAGGATTCTTTGGGTAAATGATGGTCATTCTCCCAAAAAATGAGCTTTCTGTGCACATGACAACTCCCAAGGACACTCTCAAACTCCTGTTCCACTGACACTGGACTACAAGGCTTCATGCAGAGTAGTTGGTGGAACACCTCTGGTGTTCATCAGAGCCTTCATTTCTTAAAGTGCTTGAGAAAGGAGACCCCAGGGAGCAGAGGCAGGAGCAGCAGAGATGAACAACAGGCAGTCACGAGGGGGAGAGAGAGTCAGGAGTGCAAAGACAGAGCAGGGTCTGCAAAGAGAATGGTGCAGCTTAGCAGAAGGAGACCTACAATGCTTTTTGCAAAACCTTTGCATCTGCTCATTTCTGAATGTCCAAACCAAAAACATCTTCATCACAGCCTTCAGGATGCTATCTCACTGTCTTCATGTCAAACAAAGCAACTAAACATTTCCATCCCCCTTCTCTCTGCCTCCCCATCTTCATGTTTTGCTGCAGACCAATGAACATGTGCTGGGGTGACAACTCCTGAGAAAGAGTGGGAAAGTGCTGGTATTTGGAATGCTCAATCACAAGCAAAACCTGATATTTCACCGTAAGAGGAAATTCCTAAAATTTCACTTCCTCATAAAAGTTTATTTTTAATGACCAAACACTATCAAACATCATGTACACATGTACACAGCAGGAGTTCTTCTTAGGAAAAAAAAAAAAAAAGTCTTTGAAAAGCATCATAATCAAAATAACGAGGACTGCTGCATGAATTTTAATTTTCCTTCCTAAAGTACTACTGAAACATGAAAAAAAGTTCAAGTCTTTTAAAAAAATAAACAAACCAGACACACTGAGAGTACACGGCATTCCTTTCTATCAGGATGGCCTCATTTAATCAGAAAATGGGAAGAGGAAAAGCACTGGAAGGAAGAGACAAGAAAGCCTGACCTCAGCAAGTGCACAGCCTGGAGCTCAGGCTGCCCTCGCTTCCACGGTGAGGGCAGGGACAACAGCACATCCTGCTTGAACTTTCAGGGATTTTAGAACTTGGGATTTCTTTGAGGAGGAATCCCTTGCTGAAATACTGTCAAAAGAGCAGCCAAGTGTTGCTTTTTAATCTGTTACTTTCTACACTGAGACAAGCAGCTGTTTCTCCATGCAGAAATACAGGAGTGAGGTGCAAAGATGAGAAACACCAGTGGATCAGCTGTCTTCAGGGAGTGCTTATACAGAGGGAATTTTGTTATACTTAGAAGTCACCAGCATGGGGAACAACAGAAAAGGCACACTTTGCAACACATACAGCCCCCCATCTTGGTAATGAGACAAATTAACGAGGAGCCATTACACAGATCTCCTTTCATGACCCTTGCTGAGATTGCAAGGCAGTTCCCTCAGCTGAGCCTCCTTTCATTCACTGACTAAACACGTACTCCAACCCACCAGACCAATCCCTTGAAATGTATCCCCCTTCACTAAGGTGTGAAGAAAGCAACGTGCTGCCTCTCCAGAGGAGAGCCGTGCATGTCCCCAGTCCCTGGGTGCAGAACTTCACTGTGATGTCTGTGATTAGGGGCACTCCCTGTACCTTTTCCAGGAAACTCCACTGTGGACTAAGAGACCAAATCCTGATCTGGTACAGAGACATCAGCAGCCTCTGACACGGGTTGTGCCATGTCACTCCTCTCCAGCAGCACCACCCGGCTCTCTCCTGCCAAGCACACCCAATTAACCTTAATTGAGGGCACTGAGCTGCTAAAGCTCTGCTTCTGCTGGGAGGGACGGGCACTGGGGCATGAGGCTGGCACTGCCAGCTGCTGTTCTTCCCCTTTGGAGGTGCACATCACTCATGTCTTGGATCCAGCACCACGGAGCATCCAGAGTTTCCACAGCGCAAGAGGAAGGCAGCGTGGTCCTAGGACACCATTCCTGAGGGGCTTTCAGCAGCAGGTGCCTTTTTACAGAAGCCCAGCATAAGTCTCTCCATTTTAAGACAACGATATCCTGGGGCTGAACTGAGCACCAAATCCCTCTGAAAACATCACTGCCACTATTACAAAAGCACCAAATATTGCTTAGAAATAAGCACTATATTATTACAATATGGGGCCTTTCCTTTTTTCCAAATCTCAGTTTTCTGATTGATATTCACTACCTGGAAAGAGGAACACCAATCTCTAAGTTCTAGGTTAGAAGTGTGCATGGAGAAGCAGGAAGAAACTGGAGCAGATTAAAAAGTAACTATTACAAAGTCACTTAAATTCCCCACTTGTGAAGAAACCAAACACAAAAATCTTGCATTTGAACTTGCATTTTGCCTGCAGCGCATTTCTCCAATCCTACAACTCCTAAAAGGACACCCCTGAATGTCTGGATCCAAAAGTCCACAACAGGATTAAGTGCCAAAACAGACCAACAAACACCCAGTAACTAAGAAACCAAATGCTATTAGAAGCATATGTATTATGTACAATCCATGTTTTCCTCAAGTCCATCTTGCCAAGCACACAACACACTCTAACAGGCAATATGACATTTAACTGTCGGTAGGTTTCAGAGATAACAGCTCTCTATACCAAGCAGAGGCATTTCACATAGTTGAAAATCACCATTTCTTGCTGTAAATAGAAACAGGCAGAAACCACGCTGACAATTCGATACATTATTTCAATTGGGCATCAAACCCCTATTTCTGAATTCATACAGGTATTTTGGATGAGAAGACTTAGCTCTGCATTTCTTCTGGAATCAGGTCAAATAATTGTTGTGCACCTGAAACATCCAAATTTACTAAGAAATCCACTCAGAGCACCGGCAGGAGCATTAGGTGGTAATTCAATGGTATTGGGGGAAAGGAATGAATAATTTGGGTTTAGACAGTCAAAACTTACCACTTTTGGTGAACTTTACCTCTGAGATTTTAGGTTCATTCAAACCCAAACCACAGCTCAGCAGGTGCAAATTCATAAAAGCACAGTTTGCATGACTCGCTTCTAACTGAAACCACCATCTTTTTGCAAAGCAGCAGCTGTGGCAAGCGCTCTAAGAGAATAAATATTTATTCCTCCTTAAATAAAGCTGCCTTCCCACCCACGAGTGCAGGCAGAACAATCAAAGGCTTCTCAAGGACAATTATAGGAAAAACTCCTGCCTGCCAAAATCAAGCAGTGCCAGCACAGTGAAACCTGGGACACTTGCTCCACAGCTCCTTTGACAAAAAGGCTTCCGTTATAAATCCCAGAGGATTTCAAGCTTGTTTCATAGCCACAAGGATTATTTCCCTCCTTTCCTGGCCAGCTCTCCTTTCAGAATTCATCAATATCACTCCTTTCTGCTATGTAACATCAACATGATGCATCATACAGCAGCTTCTCTTCCCAAGGGGCATAAACAGCACACCAGTACTAACAGTATTTTTATGTTCAGTTTGCTCTGGTTTCTGCTATTTTTATATCTCTGACTATTCATCTTCTAAAACTTTTTTGTGATGAGTCTTTTGTGATGACAAATAACAAGACAGATCAATTCCTTTTTGCTCCAGATGTTAAGATAAATTACTTTAGATAAGAAACAGCCCTTGTCACTGAAATTGCTAAAGAAGCTCAGAACAGAGTACTAACAGCTGAAACCTTGTACACTTAGGTTGATGTTTTTAATTGGATTTTTATTGCTCTTTGTTGATTTTTTTGGATTGGATTTTTATTGTTCTTTGTTGATTTTTTTCTTGCTTTTGCTTCTATGCACTTACAGATTGGAACAGCAACACCCAGCTGGAGAAGGCAAGCAGCTCAACCTGCAGCACGGATCTAACTGGTGAGAGCTCGACTTTTGCAAACAAATAGTTCGTTTCACAACAGGTTTGAACCACAGGACATGCATGTAGATGGAGCCTTCACTCTGCCTAAATTTGAAGAATGTCCAGGCTGCAGGCAGCTTTGCAAGAGCAGGAGGGCTGGACACTCACAGTACCCTATGAAACCTCCAGGAAATGTCCCAGCTCTTCCCTCCTGACTCGCTTTATGGACCCTCCCCAACATCCTCCCCACAGCCCTTCATTCTGCACCCTTGGAGCCCCCTCTCTGGAGTCCCAGGAAGGAGCTGATAGAAGATGCAGGCGAAGCACTGGACTGAGCAGCAGGGATCACATGGATATTCCTGTTGGGGCAACCAAGCCAGCAGCAGGTTCAGACTGGGGCAGTGCCTGTGCCACAGGCACAGAGGAGCCTCAGAAGAACAAGGGCTCCCTGCAGGAGCAGGGCTGTGCAGTTTGGCACTGACACCACGCGTTTCATCAATGCTGCTCACGTAAAACAAATAAGAATTAAATCAGGGCTACTGAAGGCTCCTTCCCAGTTCCATCCCATTTTACCACTTATTTATTTGCCAGGGGTGACGTTATCTGCACAGGATTCGCATCCAGATTCTTATCCTTCACGTGGCAATATTGCAAATGCCAATTCCTGTTTTCTGTTCTCAAGGAGCAGAGCAATGACTGAGCAACCACACACACGTGATGTCAAGCCCTAATGAAATCACAGACTGCACCAATACCCTGTGACATGTTCAGACTGCAATCCCGACAGGGCATGTAATGGCAAAGGCAACTGCTGAGAGCATCCTGGATCACATCCAGCCTCTACCCCGGCAAAAGAGGGTAATTAGGCTCTCGACTGTGGTCTGGAAACACTCCCTCGTGCAGGCCTTTCCCAGCAGAGGGCACTTTTGATTCACAGACCACTTCGGAAGCTGCTTTTTTGTTCTCCATCGCCATCTCAGAGAGCTGAAGCAGAGGTGGTGCTGTCTGCTTAAAAATAAAGACATCGTTGCTTTAGCTCCACTTTCCTGCCTCCCTCTCCCCTCCAACAAGTTTTATTAAGTTCTCATCTTTAATTCATGCCTGCAGCAGAGCTGATGTCACTTTTTTTTTGCTATTAAAAAAGGATTCACAAAGCACAGTGGTATCTCACCTACTTTCCTTCTCTATTTTTATTTTCACTTCCAGTGATTTGTTAACATTCATGATCCTCAAAAACTGAAAAGGTATTCCAAGAGAAACATGACTATAGCACTTGGAAAAGGAAAGCAAACAAACCACCTATTAGATTACATGCTCTGTCCCCTGCAAAGACAGGACACAACCCACCAGAGACATCTCACAAATTAAACCCTCCAGTTGTCTGCAGGAAATTGCAGGGTGTTAGGGACCAGTGAAATAAACAGCTTAGCAACCACTAAGGTGAATTCCCCCTTGGGAAACTGTAGTTTCACAGTGGATGCAAAGTGAGAATGAGGGAGGATATGTGCTAAGACAGTGCCTGGGGAAGAGATTTCCAGCAAAAGCCTTGGGAGTTGAGATGTTTTCAACTGCTACAATAAAAAGCAATAACAACAACAAAAAGGATGTCTGAATCAACTAACACACACATCTGTCCTAAGGTAAAACACTGGGACAACCGGTCACTGCACTTTTGCCATAATCCTGCTTCATTTGCATAGAGCTGGGATGTGGGGTTTAGGTTGGCAGAACTGTGTAGCTGACTGAAGGCCAGACAGTCTCAGTCAGTGAAGGACAGTGAAGATGCCAGGAGTGCTGTGAAATGCCATGAAATCCTGTGCCTGTGCCGGCCAGGGCACTGCACTGGAGACTGACAGCTCAGCAGAGTCCACCAGCACGGACCTGCACCCACCAGCCTCCACACCTGCCATTTCAGCCCCTACCAGCAGCCCTGAGGAACCTGTGGGTAACAGGTATTTTGTGGAGCTGATCAATGTCATGCTGCAGATGAAGAGAAGCTCATTCAGTAGTAAGTAGTCCAACCGAACAAGTAAATTCCTCTACAATTTATGTAATTTAGAATCACTCTGGTTCCTCTTGGCTCATGGATGAACAGTTTTGTTTTTTCAGAAGTCAGAGCAGCGGGTGGTGTGGTCATGTTGTGTAAGATAATACAAAGAGCAGAACAATTACTGCCAAAGGAAAAGACACTGTATCACAGGCTTTGTGGTTTTTACTGTGTTTTCTTGAGCAGGACTTCTTGCAGAATCACTTGTTTGTTTGTGTCATGCTTTACTGAAACATACGTTATTACCAACCATCTTTCCAACCCAAGAGAAGCTGTCATAAACATGCTTAAATAAAGGGCAAAAAAGCAACTGAAGGTCAAAGGGATTGTGTAATACTTGTGTAATAGAAGACTGGGGAGGGGGAGTATAAAAAAATCAAACCCCAAATCCTAGAGACTGTTGCTTTTGAAGTGACAAAGAATGAACCCCAAATACATCAACAGTTGTACTGAAGTCAGTAGGGCTAAGCCACAGTAATTCCCCAAATATTTTATTCACCTGCTGCAGGGAAGAGACACATTACTCAGCCTATGCAGGGCAGAGATCACAACTTTACAGGGCAGCCAAGTACAATGTTACCTGCTGAAGTGTGGGCTCCAGAATAAAATAATAACAAAAAAATTATAAATTAGGCCTTTTCTTTGGTTCAATACTTTGCCTTCAGGGCTTGTAACAGGATATTTAATTACATGATTCTATAATATATTTTCTAATATTTTACAGAAGCTGTACCTGTTGATAAAAGATACTTGAAGTTACACCACGTATCAATCCCATTCTGTGCAAAGCCCAGCACCAAAACGTCTCCCAACATGAGCAAATCATTAACAATTTTGAGAAAAGAGGATATTTCCCTGCTGGCTGTTAATCAGTAGCCAGCCTGAACATCTATCCAGTAGCAATCATCTTTAAAAAAATACATGAAATCTGCAATAAAATGGTGTTTGGCTGGCTTCCAAATCCTACATAGTCTACAGGCACCTTTTCTGCTGCTTTCAGCATGCTCTGAATCACACAGCACCACGGGCTGTACTGTTGTCCTTACAAAAACAAAAACCACCCAGAAAATCCTCACAGCCACCAAGTTCAGCTGACACACAACACACACTATGAATATCTAAGCTGTGGCCTCCAACAAGCTACAAGAAAGCCTGGTGTCCATTCCTGAATTATGGAATTCAGGCCAATGAGGTAACAAGGAACAAGCTGGTCCCAAGACTCATGGCAATAAGGTGGGTATTTCAATACAGATATAGCTGTCAGCTGCATGGTCCCACCACAAACTGCTCTGTCATCACCACTGAGGGCACAGCAGAAACTACCAATACTGGCACTATGGCCAGAAGGAATTTTTATGACACTACAGGTTTCTGGAATAATAATAATAACAAAAAAATTTGTGCAAGAGCAGTAAAAGAGTTTTTAGGAAACTTCCTAACACAACCTTCTGCCCCAAGCCCAATCTTCCTGCTCCATTCTCCTTTTCTGTGAAAACATGGCTTATCCCAGCAGCTGGCCAGTGGTGCAGATTCATCACAAGGAAAAATACATCTGACTCCCAGCTCCTCCAGGACTGCAGCAGCCCAAAGATTTCAGCTGCTTCCACCTACCAGCAGCTTCCCCAGCAAAGGGAGAATGAAGGGATTGTCTGCATCTCTCCACAGCCCTGAAAAGCTTCGTGCCACCACTGAGCTTTTGCTGAATAGACACAGTGCCAGGAAGTCAGTGCCTGTGAGCTCCTGCTTGTTTTCAGGCCTGGCAGTGATGGATTACATACAACCACAAGTTGGGCACAAACCAGCTGTCTATCTGTCTTTTCCAAACATCTTGCTTCAGTTTCTGTATTATAGAGGTGCCAATGCCTTGTTTCAGGATGCCTACAGCATAAAGAGCACATATTTCTCTGAATATTTTACTGTCACACAGAGGCACTGGACTGTTTTGTTTTTTTTTTTTTAATTCTGTTGCTCCTTCCCCAGCACATTCCCCATAATAAAAGTCTCTCTGTTCCCAGAGGCCTGAAGCTGAAATGACAAACTGCACTAGAGCTTTTCTCTGCACAGGAGCCCCCAGGCAGATCCTGCTGTCACACCAGAAACCTGTGCTCCACACATCCCAAGCCTCCTGCCAGGGCACTGCCACTGGAACTGCAGCACTTCATGGTCCTGCTGTGTTTCCATCATGGACTAGAGGGGGGGAAAAGGAGAAATACAGCCAGCATTCTCCTCCTGGCCCTTCACACAAACACTGAAGGGCAAAGCACTGCAACAGCTTTACAGGGAGTCTAAACCTGCCCTGTCCAAGGCTGTACATAATCCTTTGTGGCAATGTATGCAGACACTGCATGTACAAGCATGCACACAAGTCTGTCTCTGTGTGGGATTCAGTTACTCCAGTGGATGTCTGGGAGAAAGGGCTATGAACAGCATCTAACTTGGGAGGGGGAAAGAAAAATTACTAGCTATTGAATTTAGGCTATCAACCAGCAGGATTAAGCACTGAAGACACTTTGAAAACCCTTCCAGTTTTGTGGGAAAAGCTACGGTAACACCACCATGCTGTCCTGCAAAGTCAGAACAATTCCCAGGGAACAGCCTGGATCTGGCTGCAGCACTGCCTACATAGCAAAACCAAAACACAGATGAAAGATGTTTCCCTTCTTCTCTCCCTGAAGGGAAAAAAAAAAAAATCCTCAAAAACATCCTTCTTAGGTTGAAAAGGAGATCACAGGGAGGAAAACATGTAACAGTCCAGACGAATGAGAGCTGTAGACCAGGCACTGCTGCATCTGCTCCAGCTACACAGTTGTTTAAGAAAAGCATCATGAATTTTTTCTTTCTCTTTAGATGTCTTGCCTGGATGCTTTAAAGCAGCCTCAGAGGAATGTGCTCTTGGGTCTGAATCCCATAGGAAATTATCCTTTGTGGTGGATGGTCTCCCCTTGGGGCCTGTCTGTGTGTTTTGCTTTCATGTAATCCTCCCACCTTGGTTTTCTAATGTAATGCTATCCACATTATTATAGCTCTTTGATACTCTCAAATGGTACTTACTCAGGCTGTCATATATTCAGCTCTTCCAGACTAGGTCTGACTGGCTTGGATGGCCTGTGGCTCATGCCATAAATATTAAGTCACCAAAAGATACCATGGAGTGTTTGTGTGCCAGTGGCAGACATCACGTACAGGAGAGCCCGGGCCCTTTGCTCATTCCAAGAGGGATGTGCTTTACAAGAACAACAGAAACCTCACATACAAGCACCACTCTCTCAGGGTTACTGACTAGCTTTTTGTCCTAGTTCCCTTTTCTTTCTACAACTTCTGCTCCAAGAAAGTTCAGCAGATTACATGCAAATTTTTAAGACAGTTCCTGTGTTTTAACTCAATTTTACCAACAGCTCAGCAGGTCCAGCACCCTGACCTGCAGACAGGACTCCCTCTACACTGCCTGCCACTGAAGCTTTCTCACAAGACATGAATCTTCACTGCCACTACTGCTCTCATTTGCACAGAGCATGGGTTTGTGGTTTCCTTTCCAGTTCCTCTGCATCACACAACCTCAGTGCTTGGTTTGCCATCACCTTCGTTGTCTCCCCGATGCACCACGGGAATTTAACCATACAGCAAGCCCCCACTTGGTGCGTTCTTTTTTCTTCATTCTGGCATGAATTTACACCCTGACAAGTTGGATCTTTAATATCCCTCCTACACACACGCAGAGAGACAACTTCAGTACCTCCCCCGCTCACACAGCGGATACCCTTAAACACATGAATCAACATTTACCCGCAGTTTTCCTACAGTGCTATCTAACTACCAGCAGTTATCGCCCATGTGGAGGAACAAACTCAAATACCACTGCATGGCTGACTGCTCTCCTGTGGTTTTGCTCTTCAAAGTTATCTCCACTCGTAATGCAGGCTCAGAAACAGGGAGGAAATGCAGTCCCCCAGAGTAACTGAGACAGGGGGCCTGGAGTCTGCTTCTAAGCCTGCCCTGTTTACTTGCTGGATACCCATGAGTCCAAACCTCACCACAAGCCTTGCTTTCAGCTTTCCCACCTGCAACACTGCAATAATAACTTTGCTGCAGAAGTCTAAGAAATTGATGGCAAAAGGTAAATTTTGTAGCTAGTTGATTATTACCAAGAGTTATGTTCTGCACTCAAGCTTCAAGGTTTTCATCTAATGCAGGGCAGTATTTCACAAACACAAGGCTGATAAACTTCACGGCATATATGAAGAGGTGACAGTAACCATGCTCATTAATGGCATTTACCCTTAAATTTTGAAGGCTTCTCCAAAGAAGAAATTCAGTCTTGGCCAAAAAAAAACCTCTGATCACATCCCAATTAAGTTAGCCCACTGCTACATAAGCTTCACTGTTACAGATACATGAATTTCTGGCCTGAACTGTTCTAGCCTTAAAAGATGTAGTGAAGAAATACCACATCCCTGCATCACTGCCCACCCCACCCCCTCCCTCATTTATTATATTTCAGAATACATAATATATTCTTGTATTATTTAGATTATTATTTTAATTAAATAATAGAACAATCCACAGCAGTAGGGGTTAAGCAAAACCTTTCTGATTTTTCCCTCTCCCTCTTCCCTCAGGAGGGCTAATACAAAGGAGGAATGCTGGGTTCCCTTTACAAGATCTGCCCTGAGCTGGTGCTCAAAGCTCGTGGTGTGGCAGCCATCCTCGGACCATTTCACCAGAGAAGTGCTCCAGGAATGGCAGCACAGCAATTCTGCTTTGTCTTACTGTCAACTCTGTTGAAAAGCAGCAATGTAGGAAGGTTTTGCTTCATTCTCCACTGCGCAGCAAAAAATTGACACAGCACAGCTGCAGTCTGCTCAAGCTGAAGGAAGGAAGAAAACAATTTGGGGCTCACATCTGTGCAGCAACTATTAAGAGAAGCCACCCATCTCTGTTCCACCAAAGAACTGACCCAGCTATGCAGTTCACTTCTGCTGATGACATTAGGTTTAGGAAATGCTCAGCATGTTTATTTTGCAAACAGCATTTTGCTTGGAAATTACAAAAGGATCAGAAGTGCCACTTGCTGTTAGACAATATTATAATGCAAAATGAAGCACAACCATTGTGACAGGAGAACACAGTCATTAACTCAAGAGAGTTGGCAGTCTTCTGATATTTAGTAGATTTTTCTCAACTTCAACATCCTGGAGTCTTGGGATCTGAAAATCTAAATTTTCTTCCTTTCATACAGCCTTTTAAGCAGCCCTCATAACCTTCAGGATTTGAAAGTTACGTATCTAAATGGCAAGTATACAGATTTAAATATTTTATGTTGAAGTATCATCTATTTTGAGGACAATATTATGATCCTCAACATTAGGTTTGGTAAGTCTGAACAACCAGCATACAGGCCTTCCTTACCTCTAGATCAAAACCCAGATCTTTCATTGGTTTATCTTTTTAAGACAATTTATGACTGCTTACAAGACAAAGACACGGAAATTCTCAAAGCCATGGGCCTAACTTTCATTTTTGTTGGAGCTGCACAATTGTGATGACTTGCAAACAGTTGTGATTGATGTTAGAATAATGCAGAAATCATGATCAACTAATTCTTACATGTCAAAATGTTCTTTTTTATTTTTTTTTATTCCATCTCTGATCTGAAAATACCTCTGCACTTCGAGGATATTCACAAGGGGTTTGTATGTGTTATTGTAAAAGTACCCAGTAGTATTCTTGAAAAATTTCCTGTCTGGAAAATGTATTTTCCAAATAGGGCCCCTGATAAGAACATAGATGGATCTATGCAAAATCTGCTGCTTCTGTAAGAAGCCAAATAGGACATGTCAAATGGCAGAACAAATGGAGATGGTCACTTGAATGTGCACCAGCAAAAAACCACTGAAGACAAAACAAGATTGGCAATCTCTTACTGTCTTCATGCATCACTTATCTTAAGAACCAGTAGCTCAAGAAAAGCCAAAGAAAAAGGAAAGAAAAACCAGAACAAAATAATAAAGAAGTAATAATCCAGTAGTTACTACTATAATAATCCAAGAGTTATGACCTTGCAGTATATTTGGAGTGCCCACCCTTTTCACTGATATCCTGAGTTATGCAGCAAATGGAATAACCTCCCTGGCCAGGCCACTGATGAGAAACATCAGCAAGTTGCCAGGACTGAGATGAATGAAACTTATGACAAATGGGGAAAAAGTCCAGAACATTGACTTTGGTTTCCTTCTGCCTTGCCCAGTTTGCTTGCACAGTGATAGTGCTGCACTCCTGTGAGTGCTGCTCGCACTAATTACATCTGCACAGCTAGAGTGGAACATATTAAGGTTAAAAAAAAATTACCCTCTGAACCCACAAGTACATATCCAGAGGAACTATTCATTTAAACTTCAACTTAAATACGTATTTATCTTTATGCCCTGAAGTCCAATATACCTCATTTTCAATTTAACCTCTCCTCTTTTATGCTTTGTAGAAGTTGTACAAGATTATTTATGCAGAGACTTGATATTTATAAAAAATTCAAGAAATTGGAAGAGCCAACATTTCAAAGGGTCAGCAGTCAATGCACACAACCCCCACTGCCCTTCCAGCTGGAGGGATACAGACACTAACTGCCAAGTGCATGTTAGGAAATGTTCTGGATTTCACATCCCTGGCACGGCGAGAGGAGGGAGAGCTGCAAAGAGAGGAACACAGGTCAGACCCTCCGGCAATGTAAACTGTAAAAATAACTCCTCTGACTGCAGCCAGCTTGCAGTCAGTCTCCAACACTCACTGGAGTCACTGGGGCAGCCCACAAGGCAAACCAGTTCTCAGGAGGAGGGGGCAGACAGGAAGCCATGGTGGGGAAATAGGGCATTCCAAGCCCAGAGTGGAGTCTCCAGGGTGGAGACCTGCCATGCTCTGCTTCCCTGAAGCTCCATTTCAATGTGCTCACCTGTGCCACGCTGCACTTCCCTTCCCAAGAAGTGCTGCTCACCAGAGAGTGCACAGGTCAGTGCGTGTGAGCCTGATGGACCTATCCCCTCCTCCATTTTATTATTTTAGGAGTAAATCAGGGGTTCATCACCCAGAGATATTTTTCAAGTATAGACAAAAAAGCCTACAAGTATTGCAGGCTGCATTCAGCCCATGGATGCAGCTGTAAAGTCACCACCTCTCCTCTGCTGACCAGCACTGAGTAATTCAAAGCAAAAGCTCAGCCTGAAGTCCCCACACAAATGTATCTAATAAGGTGCTCTCAAAACCTTTGTTTTACCAAGCTTGATTTTATAGCACTTTGAGAGGGTTCAGAGACTGTCATCTATACCCTTCATCCACCAACAAGAACATTTACATTATTTTGTAATCTGACATGCAGATACATATAAATATATACATATATACATACATATATATATATATACACACACACACCAGACCTTTATATAAGGTCTGTTCTGAAAGGAGTCTTTGAAAGTCAAATTCCTGCTCCTAGCACATGGAAGGTTAGAGTAGTTCCCTTTTCAGGCTATCCCAGTCTCAGTAATATTGGAATATGTAATGGTCACAAAACATCAACCTACAAATCCTGTGTGTAATAAGAGGGTGTTATGCCTGGATTTAGACATAGAAAAGTTGGGAGCAAAATACTTTAACCTGCTGAAGGTCATATGTGGATCTAGAGATGACCCATTTGCCTTTTGCACCTCACTTGAGAAACCACCTTTCTTCCTTCTGTGATTGTGTTAAGGGGATTTTCATGTAGTACAAACTAGGGTGAAATATTTCTTTCCAGACCCCAAAACTACAAATACATATAAACATCAACTTGTAATCATTTCAAGAAGCCTTGTTTAGAGGTAATATTGTAGCCACTTACTTACAGTAGCAAGACACAGTATAAATAAGCAGTAGAACAAAATTACTTAATTAAGGAGAACAGCAGTACATTAAATTCAGAGTGCCTGGCTCAAAACTACAGACAAAGCCATTTCAATTTGACAAACAATATTAGAATTATACTTTAATAGACACTTCCTTAATTTCTTTGCATCCTCCCCTTCATTCGTGTTCCTTCCTACCCCACCCCAAGTATCTTTTCTGTGCTGATATCCCCAGAGAGCTGTAAACTCTCAGTGAAAGGCCAAGTTGGAACAAATACAATGTGAGGTTTCAAATAAAATTTGCAATTATTAATATGTAACAGCATTTCTTTTTCTTGTTTGGATTTAAACTGAGTAGAAATCCATTCCCTTTCCTGAAGAGAGCCAAGCAGGCTCTGTGTCACATGTGACAGCAACCGTAAGTCAATAGAAGACAGAACGTTTACAAAGCTTAGATGCAATACTTGCTCCTAAAGCTCTTTCCCAGTCTGAGTGGTTCTATAAGTAAAGAAAAATTAAAGCAACATGCCCACTTGGAGCAACCACCCTCCCCCAAAATCTTCCTCTGCCAGGGCCGTGGCGTGGCAGCTCCCAACGCTGCAGAGCAGTGTCACAGCTGTCGGGCAGCACACTTGTAGCCCAGAGCTTTACTGAAGCTTTGCAGATGGGAGATAAGCAATACTTTTTATTTCACTCAGATGTAGATTATGAGCCAGGGAAAAGAAAGCTTAAAAGGTGAATGGCTTCTTTTGGCATTAGCTGAAATCTCTGTATAGTCTCCAAAGAAAGCCAACAGCGAGGTCAGGCTACAGCATGGGAATTCTATAGTCAATAAAAAGCCCTGTTTTTTAAGCTCTGAGTCAGAAAAATTCAGTGTGGATGACCACTTATTGAAAGGGTCATCATCCAACAGAGAGGAAATTGCTAGTGAACAAAGAGCCCAGGAGTATTGCACAGTTTATAGTAACCACAGAGAAGGGTGAGTTCTAAATCTGTCTCCTCCTAGTATTAATCTTGTTTGCCTCCAAGGATCAATTTATCCAGTATTGAAACAGCATTGTGCAATCAAGTTCCTTCTTCTCCAAAATCCGAACTTGAACTATAAAACAAAACTTGTTTTATGATTGCATGCTGACATTTATATGTTTATTTAGCACTGAAAGCATGGCTCCAGTGCTGCATTGACAAGCAAGAAGGACAGATCGAGGGGTTCTTGTCCCAGGTTAGTTTTTTTTCCAGTTTTCCCCCCATGGGGCAACTTGACTTTTGCTGTCCTCCAGGTGACTGCACTGTGTGTTGGCATTCTCAGGATGTTTACAGAGTCAGAGCTGAGGAAGACCACTTACAGATTTCCCTGCCAGGGAGGAGTTTCAATGCACCTGTGTATTAACTGTGCCCATGAGGCCACACCTGCACCTGCACTGCCAGAGAAACATCCACCCTAACAGAGCACTAACCTTGCCCAGGCACTCTCCTACCAAGAACATCAAAGCAATGCCTGAACAGGCTCCTCATGGATCCTGCAGCAGGACCTTCCACGCATTAAATGACTCACTGTGAAACAAAGCCAGCTCAACGAGTTTTGTAGCAGAAGGTACCACAGCAGTGAAATAAAAACCTCTTGTACCTGAAGGCAGAGATCACTCCCCCACAAGAACAACTTTCTGCAACTGCCCCCCTTTCTAATTCTCATTCTCAAACCAGTTTTATCCTTCTGTTCCTCACTTGCTCACACCGTGCTCCCAAAGCAAGGAATTTGCTTTGCTAATTAGTGCCATTAGGGAAGTTGGGGAACATGAAGCACAGATTAAAAAACTGTTCAGGCTGGGTTCTTAGCAGTTCACCCTTGTGATATATCCATGTTGTACACTCTGCACTGAACAGCACTTGACTCAGCCTCAGTTTGCAGCAGAGAGAAATTAATTGCAATCTAATAGGATTCAAATTGGTACAAGGGATCCCATCATTATGGGACAAGACAGTAAAACTGCAGTACATTAGCAGCCAGGAAACAGCTTCAGTCAATGCAGTGGAACAGGCAACACCATGCCTCAGACATGATGAATTGATACCTCAATAATTGTAATTTATTAGTTGGTGTTGCTGAACGAGCATACGAACCAGGTGGGAACGGGCTGAACCTATGTGGTGTTTGTGGAAGGAACGACATTCCTTTTGCAAGGTCTAACTTGAAATAATTTTACACTGAAGTGAAGATGTGTCACAGCTTAATTCAAGCAGCAGTTATGTGTGCTGAAGGATGAAAGTGTAAATCAGCAGCAGACTGGGAAGCAGAAGGCTCCCGATATCAAATGTCAGTGGAGTTGCTCCCTTGCTCTGCAACCTTTGACAAGGCACGTGAACTCTGGCTCCCTTTAGGAAAGGGAATGGATTTCTACTCAGGTACAGCACTGGTCAGGAGCAAGATTCCCATCATAGGCCACATTCATCCTCTGTGCTTAGATCTGCAGCCCCTTCCTCACTGTATTTAAAATTGACACTGGAGTTAGTACTCGAGACTGGCCCATGGAAGTTTAAAGCCACGTGTGACAAACAGGCTTTATGTAATTAATTATAGTTAAGCTGCAAGAGCAAACCTGACAGACATGCACATGCATTCACATTCACACAAAGCCCAACTGTCCCACTTCCACATGAGCAGCTCCAAGGGAACATCTACAAAGCAAAGCAAAGGTTGGGTTGTGCCATGGATGAATGCACTCACCTGGATTTCCTTCCAGGTAGCACACACACACACACACGGGGTAGCAGAGCCCAGGGCAGCCAAGGTTAACAAGCTGGGATCCCCATGGGCCTGCATTCCTGCTCCTCCTCTCTGCTGAAGCCTATGCCACTGAATAGTCCCAACTTCCTGCTAAATGAGGCAATCATTCCCATGCCTAGTAATGCCCCGTGGATTTTGCTAGGCAGGCAGAATTTTAAGAATTTGGAATATTTTCCATTTAGTTTCAGCAAAGAGAATGTCAGCCACCAACACCAGAGGTGTCAACACTACCCACAAGCAGCTGCTATTTCCCTCCCATCTTCTGTTAGGGAAAATCTTTTGGATGCCAAACTCCCTGAAGCGCAGATCTGCCACCCTCACACCCCATTAGACCTTGACAACTCCTTTTACCTCTTCCCACCTGAGGTCAGTGAGGAAAGCCAAGGCTCCTGCACTCACTGCAGGAGGACCAGAAGACCACATGAGAGGTGAAGGTCTGGGTCTCTGAGCTAAGGCCAACATATAAACAAATGCCACTTCTGGGAAGAATGAAAGGGATTAATTAACACTGAATTGCAGATTATTTTTTTTTTCTTGGCAAGCCTTTTTAGCTCACTGCAATCAGCTCTACGTACATTTCATACTCTAAGCTCATATTCAAGTGGGGCTATTTCAGAGTAGATACCTGAGCCCCATTTCAAGCTTCCTTAAGTGGATCTACTCCTTTCTAAAGTTACCCAAGAACCAGTTACCAAAGACAGAAAACCACAAAACTACACATTCAGTACTCCTAACCAGCTCTTCACCCTAGAAAACTTTTAGAGGATATATAATTAAGAAAAAGAAAATGGTTAGGCTTAAAAACTGGTCCAGCAGGTTTGTTATCAAGATCCTTGCCTGGGTTTGTACTGTGGAAACACCCTCAGTACTCACACCTAGTTCTCAATCATGAGATGATGATTAATACCAGCATTAGATCATCCTCAGCAATTGCCAGAGCTTTCTGCAAGGTTCTTGCTGGATTAAATCATTGAACAGTGCTCAGCACCTCTAAGCAAGCTTTTGAAACTTGATGCTGGCATCCATCCTGGGCACCTGATCCAGCACATTCATCCAGCATGATGCAGAAACACTGACTTGGATGGAGTCACTTCTCTCCTGTCCTCCATCTGAACCAGCTCGCTGTGCTCTGAGTCAGCTCTGAGCTGATGTGCCAGTGCTCTTTCCAAATCCAGACAAGTCTACAGACAATGAGGTTCCACAACTTAAGGCTGGTCCCTGAAATCTTGCAGGACCCAGACTCCTACAGCAGTGACCTCCTCCCTTCCTTCTTCAGGTTGAAAAAAAGAGTTTTGTACTTTGCTGTATGATAATAAAACAATCATCACATCCCCTACTGCTTTTCTTCTGTGTATTGCAAGCATTTTTAAAAGGAAGTAAAAATTATTTTCTCCCCATTACAGATAAGCAGCCACACAAAGGATGGCTAAGTGATTTATCCTCTTGCCCAATAATCTAGTAGCACAGCTTGGTAGTAGAAATCCTTTAAACTCAACAACTTTACCAACTAGTACTACTGGCAAGAATATGGCCTCTCCTCCTCTCCCAGACATGGTTATTTTTTGCAGAAGACAGAGAAGGTGTTTTAAAATTATGTGTCTGCAGTGTCTGGAAATATATAAAAAAAATCCAACTCAGATACCAAGTACCATCATGCTAGAGAACAAGATTCCCATTCAGTACAGAAATGAAGATATCATGTACAAGTTAATTCCTTACAGAGTGACTACCAGGTGAAAGACACTATCTGATAGTGAGAAAGAATGTATCACTTGTTTAATTTTTATTTTAACATATACAGCTCAGGGATGGAAACAGCTAATTTTTCGGACAGGTAGAAAGAAAAGATTGACTTCTAGTGATTAAATCCTAATTCTGTCAGAACAAGCTCCAAATCAACAAGTGTGTCAACTAGGAATTAACTAAGGGTTCCCATCTGTATAGTTGTATTATCAGCCTTTGCTGCACAAAACAAGTGAAAAAACCCTTCAGCTTTTAGCAGTTTTAGCAGAGCCACCTCAGGGCATTCCAGCACATCTCCACAGATCTCTGAACAGCAGGATACACCTGATCAATGGTGCTGAGTGCTATAAAATCCTCTCCCTTTTCTACACCCTGCAAATGAATACAGCTGAAGCAGTAGAAATTCCTGTAATTGCCTATGTAAGTTACAGACATTCTGGCAAAATAAATAAATTATAACCATTAGGAAAACAAGCACATGATGCCACAGAAGGAAGCCTCTGGAATGGTCAGAAATCCCATTTTGAATCTTATTAATGGTGCACAACAAACATCTTAAAACAGCTTGTACATTTTATTTGCCTGGATCTATCAAAGTAGCAGAAAGACATTTATTCTGGTGAAAGGTATCAGAATATGAAACTAGAAATCAGAGTAAACTTGGTTAAGTGGGATTTGCATAAATGCTGAAGTGAATGAGGAGCACATTGCATCAACAAGTCACTGGGATTTAGACTCTCAGCTGACTGAATCCTTATGGGGGCAACTTCAGCCCCATCCAGCCTGGCCTTGGACACTTCCAGAGATGGGGCAGCCACAGCTTCTCTGGGCAACCTGGGCCAGGGCCTCAGCACCCTCACAGGGAACAAACTCCCAACACAGTTTGCCTCCTTCTGCATTTTTTTATTCATAGCAAGAGCACATACATGTTCAGACTTGACAAGCACCAAGTTTCAAGCCACTCAAGCACACTCATAGAAAAGTAGTTATTTGGGATGACCAGTTATCATGGGACTGTAAAAAAATTCCTATTCTTAAAGTACCAGTGGCAGGTCAGTAAACACTGAGATCCAGAGTAGTGATAATTGTATAACCAAGAAAAGTTAAGGAAAAAAAAAGGCAATTCAAGCAGCTAGGACTCAAAAGCTGCAGGAATAAAACTGGGTTTTTGAAATCACCTTTACAAAGCTACATGATAGTTGGATTAACACAAAGCACTATACAGACAGCCAATTTCTGAAAAATATTATTTCTCTGTTTCTTGGGCCAGTAAACCCCCTATTAACTGCCAAAAGATCTGCTTTTGGCTCTACCTTAGGCTTATGCCTATTTGGGGTGACCCAAGGTTGTCAGACAACAATTAAGTTCCTACTAAATAACACACACACCAAAAAAACCCCCAAAAACCCCACCAACCCCAAAAAAAAAAAAACCCACCACAGAACATACCACTGTTTGTTGTTTTTTTTTTTTCTCTGGGACAATGCAGACTTTATTACATCTGCTTTTACAACGTTTAAAACAATGTTTTCTAACAAGCAGCCCTAAGGTCAAATATGTTCCTTGATCAATTTACTAGAGGTCCCTGGTGCTACTGCTGTGGGTAGACTGTCTGGGGAAAAAAATAATCCCTTTATTCCTTTGCTTTGCTATAAGGAAAAAAAAAGCTGTCATAAAGACATTTTTCTTCTCCCTCTGCTCTTGACAGGTCAGGTAAACAGGGAGGGAATACCCAGCTGCAAAGGACTGTAAGAGACCAGCATTTATACAGGCATATAAAACCACACTGTTTATTTACTGAGCTGCTCAACACAGCACAAAGCTCAGGGGATTGGGAAGATGTCTTAGGAAAACACCTGCAGTACTTTGCATGAGGACAAATAAAAGGCACTGTGGATGGGAGTGTCGTGTGGTCATCCTTGTGCAGGAATTTAACAGTTCAGTACATTGTTAAATGTGTAACTCTGACAGCAACAGCACTAATTCAGAGATGCTCTGAGCAGCGCAGTCATCACTTTAACCCTCTCCTAGTTTTGTCAGTAAAGCTGTGACTGTTGGTCTGGTTTTGCTCAACACATCTGTATCAACCAGTAAGTAATAACTCTACCCAGAAAAGCAGATTTGACACTGGCAGACTTGCTACAGAAATCACTTCAGGCTTGCATCAAGAAGCAGGAAAGGATTAAGTCTCATTGGCCACAATGCTCAGTACCGCTCTCACTCACGCCTGACTGCGTGAACTTTTATTTCATATGTTGTGATTTATTTATTTTCATTCTGTGTGCAGGTTTTAGTCACAGACTGGCACCAACGTTCAGGGGAATTGTTCCATTCAGCCCCCCAAACGGGAGTGAGTCTGGAGCTCCACATGCCTCCAGTTAGCTGTGGGTTTTTAGGGATTGTCTTTGCTTATTCCCTATGGCTGATTCCCATCACATCTGAACAAACATGTTAATTCCTGCAAACAGCCTCTTTAAAAGACACCACCCTCAAAAGAAAGAAAAAAAATTACTCTTTGCTAATGGCCTATAATGGGTCTAAATAAAGGCTGAGCTGTTCCTTACTCATGCATAACTTCATTTCTTCTATTCCCTTCACACCCTGCCCGGTTGGCATAATTTGCAGAAGGGTTTTAGCACGGACAATTGAAACACCCACATGCTGCCTGAACTAAAAAGCTTAATCCTAGAGCCCCTTTCTTCCTGTGTGATAGCTAAACGTGGCTTTTATTTTTGATTACCCCAGTCCCACCTGCACTGTCAGTTTTAACCCATGAAGACTGAACTCCAGCCACATCCCCACACAGATTAGGACAGCATCTCATCTCCCACAATGGCTAGAGAAGGCTTAAAATCTGGCAGAACTCCAACCTTCACATTTCATATGGCCGGAATAGAATGCCTTCTAAATTGGCAGACCCCACGTGTAAAATCCCCTGAGTCACCACACGTGGTAATTAATTAGCACACACCTTTGAGTGGTCCAAAATCAGGACAGGGACAAAGGACAAGCATGGGCCACAAAGAACAGTTGCCAGCTTCTTCCAAGACCACGCATTCCCACTCGGGTGGGCCATGCCCTGAAACAATTTAAATCCATCTTTCTCTTTAAGCAGAGACAGCACTGCCACTGACGATGATACGACAGTGACAAAGGAGGGCTGAAATTCAGACCCAAATTGTTATTCCCCTCAGCTAGGCAGTTATGCACAAGAAACACTGCTTGTAAACACCTCTTTGTCAAACACTCAATTACAAGCTGCTTTATGAACAAAATGAGGCAGTCAGAAGGAAAGTGAGAGACGAAAATGGGGAAGCAATCTCCAGTGGCTCACAGCCATCACAGCACCATGGTCCAGGAACATTCCAGGTCACCCTGCCAGCCCCTCTGACAGCAGGCACGGACACATGGTGGGCAAACAGCAAATCCAGCTCTGCAGAACAGGGTTTGGGTTTTGAGGACCCCAACTTTGTTCTGCTGTCATGGTTATTTCCTATGTGGCAAGGAAAGAATAACTGGTTTATTTTTATATTGTCGGTTTTTGCAGTATGAACCAGGAAGAAAAGAAGCACATGTATAAATGTGGAACAAGTTCAAAGCCCTCAGTTCAGGCAACACTTGCAATATAACTCTCTTTCTTTGTGTCATCCCCATTTACACCTTTATACACTGAAATTGCTCCATATGAGCTAAAAAGTAACTGGAAACTGGAACATTCTTTTTTTTTTGCATGTTAAAGCTGCAGATGTACTCCACAATGTCCAGCTGAGCTACCTCCAGCTTCAATCCTAAAAGGACAGAAGGCCTAACTCCAAGGAGATTTCTGACTGACACTACAGCCAATAAATGCCATGTTAAATTATAAAATATTGGCCTATGACCACTCAAAAGTTTTGAGAACCAACAGGAAGACAACTTCATGAGATGTAGTACCACTTTGCAGGAGGCTGCAATGTTACAGCATCACAGGGCTGTTCATCATGGCACAGTTATTCAAGCTGCCCTGGACAGCACCCACTACTTGACCCTTTACCTCATCCCTGGATTCTTTTAGTAATATTATTCCAGTGGATAAGATTTCCCCTGGAAAGAGTTTTTTCCTTGTTTTTATTATTCTGTGTCGATGAGCCAAGCAGAGCTGTCAGAGGAAACAACAGCTGTAAGAGCTGTCAGAGAGCAAAGTGAAATCCATTGCTAATCTTCAACTTTAACTGGCAATGGAGCTGCAGATGAAGAAAGAATTGAGCCTGTGCTCCTCTCCCTAAAGCTGAACTGAAACCCTTTAACCAGAAAAAAGTGGAATGTGGAACAAAGGGTAAAGACAAAAGATTTGTTTTTAAATTAAAAAACCTGCACATATTTACACAATTTACTTTAGACACCAACATTCAGAATCCAGCAGCTACCCAAAGAATACTTTGCTTTGTAACCTCAACAATTCCAACTGCAAAAAAGCAAAATTGAAAGAAAGCTACCAGAAAGAAAAAAAAGCCCCTACTTTTGCATATAATAAGAGTTTACGAGAATAATTCCTAAACTTATTACATGAAATCTTGATGGGATTTTTTAAAATAAATTCATTACAAGGCTCAACTTCAGGAAAAAAATTAGAATCAACTGAGAGTACTAATAGCTGGAAAAACCTACATATAGACACTACATATTTCACCTCTTGAGTCAAAAGACACATACCCAACTAGACCTTAAGACACTCACAACCAGTAAGTCTGGAAGAGCTTTAAATCTATCACAAACCCCTGCTGGCTTTATTAAATTTTAAAGTTTCTTTTAGACAAAACATTGGAGAAAATAACTGATTTTGTCAAAACAATCATGCAATGGCATTCACCTGGACAGCTCCTGATAACCTTGCTTGAAGGAAAAATGCAAGTGCTTATTTTACCTAAGAGATGCCTTCAAACCAAAGATGTGCTCAAGTCAAGCTGTGTATATTGTTACTCATGCAAACCATCCATCAGGCAGAAGTATGGAAATTCTCTCCCTCAAGAATCCACACAGAAAGAGGCTGAGGGATGTGGGTAACAGTGCCCAGGGCTGCAGTTTGGGAGGTGAGAGCAACTGAGAGGTGGAAAACAGCATCATCTTTGACTCGCTTCCACGAGGAAAGCCAAGTCAGCTGGACCAGTGCCACTGAATGACTTCAGGCAAAGACTGGCAGCTGCCAAAGCAATCCTGCTACAGCTCCTGGCACACTGGGTATCCCAGCAGTCTCCTGCAGAAGCTGAGATCCACGGCCAGCACTGAGCAAGGACGAGTTCTGCATGTGGAAAGTAACAGTACCTCATGAAAAAGGTATTTATCCTGCCTCAACCACAAGTGACATTGGGATGTAATATTGTTTGTTTTAAATCAGCTCAGATTTAGACTGGGGCGGCACAGATGGTTTAGTTATCATACTGATAAGTGTGCTAGGAGAAGAATATTGGCTATCTGCATCAACTGTGCTTACTTCACACCAATAAAAATACCTGTGATCATCCCAAATATCACTGCAGACATGAGGTGCAAGCAGAGGAACAGAGGCTACAATTGGGTAACAGATACCAGCCTCTTCTGCAAAAGTAGCTAAAATATTGGGCAGTTAGTGCTTAAATCAGGATGAAGTAACCATTTAGATGCTTCTTGTCCAAATCAGAAAAACAACATCCAAAAAGACTGTGGTTTCTTCAGGATCCTAGCCCCTCCTGGCAGCATCCACACTGAACCTGAGAATAAGGTCTCCACACATCTCACAGGACACCTGGAACATGTCCTGTCTCACAGCTATGAAGAGGTGTGCAATAAAAACTTCCAGCCAGGGCTCTGAGTCTATTCAAGTAGCCCACAGTATTCCATTTTTCAGCTTGCTAAAATCACAAGATACAACAGAAGTGCTCTATCTTGGTACCCGCTCCAAAAGAAATATACAAATAAAAAAAGTGAGAGGAAGGAAGAAGGAAAAGAGGACGTTGTGAGTTGTGTCAACCAATATATTCAACCGAGAAAAAGATACAAGTGGTTATAGCTTCCTGTAATTTACTTCATGTAATTAAATCCCCTTCTCTAAATTGCAAACCATTTAGCTATTCTTCTATAACAATATAACCAATGACCACCAACAACCTCTTTTATAGCATCTAATGCCACGTAAGTTGTTAGCAATGAAATTTTCTTTTTACTTCTCCCTTTCAAAAGAAGCTGCTGTAGTGATATTCATTCACAGCTACTTACAGACTGTCATCAAGAGAGGATTGCTTTGTTTCCCTTTATTCTGCTCCTGTCTGAGGCTGCATTTAAGCATTTCTGCCCTAAAGTCCTTATCAGTCATCTAAACGCAGGCAGAGAAGTTAAAGGTGACCAGCAAGAGTTTTAAAACATGGAGCTTATAACTGGTTTGATTCTCTGCATACACACAGCATCACTTCCTAACTCTGTACTAGTATGGCTTAACTATCTTCCTACCACTTGAATTTTCTGACCTTTCTTAACTTTGAAACCACCAGGAACACCAGGTCATGCCTTGTTTGCAAGCCCGTGTTTGCTGGGGACGAGTCCTGCCCCATGGGAGCTGCTCTGAGTGGCTTCCCCTGGATTGCTCCCTGTAGGAAATGTCCAGTTCCAGAGCTCTGCAGCTCCTGCATCTGCTCCAATGAGGCCCTGAACTCACTGCAGCTCAGCTCCACTGCAGGCAGTGCACAAAGTCCCAGTGCTCTCATCACTGTGCTCTCCAAACCCACTCCAACATGTCCTAAAAGTGCCAGCAGCCATCTGGAGGCATGACCACTTTGCTGCTGCCCAGATGTTGTGAAGTGGGAGAGGTGAGTGGAGACGGACAGGAATTTTGGAGAAGAGAAGAAGCAGGGGCAAAGAAGGCAGAAGCCAGTGCTCCAGCAAAGCCGTGGGGTCTAGTTGTGAACACAGCATGGTTGATGCCATAATAGCAGCAGTTTGATCTTAAATACACAGCAGGGACCAGAGCACATGGCAAGGCACTGCATTCCCATCCCCATGGCCCCACAAGCCCTGCCTGCTCCGACAGCCAGGAACAAATCCCCAACCAAGCAAAGCCCACAGCAGTAAAACGCTGGCCAGGTGAGCCAGCCCTGCCCTACACAGCACAGGCACACCAAGCAGCTGCATTCAGAGGCACCTGAGCTTCTCTGGCAGCATAAGGAGAGCTCTATGAAAGCAGGGACAAGTAGGACACATGGAGCAGCAAGAGAGGTTCAGCTACAAAAGGGGAACCCACTAGTCCAGACAAGCAAGCATTTCACTATTCAGTGAAAAAGACAAAGCCACATTCTCTTACATATAACAATTCCAGCAGCCAAAACATGCTTTACATCACTGTTCAGAAAATATTTGCAGTGTAGTAAAATCCAGCATATGCTTCTGTTTCATTCTTCAGCAGGAGTCTAAAAATAGTTGGACACCCCACAATCCTAATAAGCATGATCTCTTCAATTTATGTTTCCCTACCAGAACTGCAGAGGGTTTTAAAATACATTTTTTTCTGGCTTAAGCAAAGGCCGCCTCCTGTCACAGTTCCCAGAGGGTTTATATGGCACTGTTTTCCTGAAGCAGTGTGTTACAGAAATCTGTTCTTGAAGCTGTGCTGTAGCTCTCCAAAGGTGGCTGCAATCCCATCATGAAGTTACCTGTGCCACAGCTATAATGCAGATTTTAACTGTCTAATGTAAGAACAGCATTTTAAACAAACCACACACACTGCAAAGTTCTCCCTCTGCTGCAGAGCAGGCTCTGCAGCCATTTCAAGAATCTCGATGAATTCTTGGATAAATTTAGCAAAAACAACAGCACTTCTTTGAAATAGCAGGGTTTCATTTGGGAAACAAACATCCACTTTTTATTTACAAAGAATTTTTCCTCCGCCTGCCGCTACTGTGCTATGCCCACAGCTTCCCATTACTTTGATCCAGAGAACAGAATACCAAGTGCCTAACCAGGACTTAAAGCAGATTTTTAAATTAGTTCCTGACAGTGCAAACAGATTGCTATTGATTGAAATGAGGCTGATTTTAGGCCTTGGATTAGCAAACCTAATGTCTCGATGCTGTGTTGCCCATTTCAGTACTTTGCACCGTTGCTCCCCAGTGGTTTCCCAGGCAGCTGTGGAGCCTCAGCAGTTGCAGATTAAGCCCGAGAGAGCAGGGCAGGGCCATCTGTGGCTGCGCCTGCAGCCCTGCTCAGCCAGAACAAGAGCCTGCTCCCAAATCCCCAGGGCCAGGAGGACCCTGCTCTACACCCTCGTTAGGAGCTTTGGAGCCAGCCAGGCTGTTCAGAGGTTCAGGAGGGAGCCAGTTTGGGAAGGTTTTTCCGGAGCCCAGCACCATAACTCGCCAAGCTCAGTCACCTCCAGTGCCAGCCACGTCCACTCTGCATGGAACCAAAGCACTGGGGGAAGCCAAACCCTGGCTTTGCTTTCCAGACAGCCTGGCCAAAGTCTGAGACAGAGGCTTCACACAGGTAATGGCAGCACCTTATCAGCCCTACTCCCCCAGCCAACACAAATACCTACTTAAAAATAATCGGTGCAGAGCTTTCATGTCCAAATTGCACATTCTTGTACTTACAAAGGTAGAAATGGATCCTGCTTTTAGGCAACATTTTGCTGATTAAAAGAAAATGGACTTTTTTCCTCTTGCTTTGTTGTTTAGTTTCAAAGAACGTTTAAACAACAATATCTGCTAACTAAAAGGGTAACATCAATTAGAAACAAAAAGAAACTAGTTTGTATAATTTCAGCGTTCAAAAGCAGTGAAATGCAAACACCAAAGCAGCACACACCAAACCAAACCAATCCCCAAAACCCACATTAAAGGCAGTCTTTTTTCTTTTTCTTTTTTCCTGTAAGCTGACTGCCTAGAATTCACTGGGTTTTAGGAGCCTGAGATACTGAAGGTAATAGAATAAATTAGTTATATCTAGACCCTCTTTGACACAATTCAGCTTCCAAATGCTACATTATTAAGACATGGAAGAACAGGCATATCCATGTCCTCTGGCTAAAGACAAAGGCTCCAAAGGTTATTTTTCACACTCAGTCTCCCACATAGTTGCTGAACCTCAGCTAAGAAAGAGACATTTCATTCTCTGGACTGTGCACCACTAAGTACACACTGCCTGCAGCCCACCAGTGGCTTCAAATCCAAGCTTTCCATTTACTATTTATCATTATCTGAAAAATACAAGTAAAACTCAAGCAGCTACATGCTCCTATTGCCCAACTGTCAGCTTGAGCAGTATGATGCCAAAGGAAACTTCCCACCCGAAGTATTTCATTATCCAGACAAGTTTCTAGACTGTTCCTCTCTGTCTTGGGAAAGGCCCCACAGCCTTTCAGTACCACACACAAATGGGGCCAGGGGTGCACAAAAAAGGAGCTATCAATTTTCACCTAGACATGAGAAGAAACAATGCACATCCTGGATGGAAAAAACAGCTTAGTGTATCACCTGTAGCTCAGATCAGCAGTAACCCAGAGCATGGCTCTCCTGGGGGGCAGGGAGGGTGTTCTATCCATTAATGAATTTTGGATAATGAGATGATGAGCATCACAGAAAAACCACATGAACAGATAATCAAACTTGTTAATGCAATTTAGCAGTTCCAGTCCAGCAAAGCCACGGCAACACGATACATTAATCACCGACAGCACTCAGCAGTTTGGGGAAGGCTGGGGAGTGAATGAGACTCGGGAATTAGCTGTGCCTTCCCTCCCTCCAGGAAGCTCAGCTGAAGTCACAGAGATGTCACGCCTCCAGAGCAGCACGACCGTGTTAACTTCCCTGCCCTCTCCCCCCATGCTCCAAACCCAGCACGCTATTTATGAGCACTAAATACGTGTTGCACCACCCTGTTCTCCTCAGCTTCTCTGAGACTCTTCCTCATCTCGGGTGATTTAAACAGTGGGTGAGAAAAGGAAGGAGGAGGTGTAAGACGCTAATCTTCGTGACAAATGACTATTTGCAGAACACTGTGTTATTACAGCCACATTTAACATCTAAATATATTCAACACACCGTGATGCTCCCAAGCTGACTAAACAGAGAGCCTGAGGTTGAGCTAACTGGCAATACCAGCAATTCTTTCCTATTAGCCCCAACTCTTTTCTCAGGGTGGTTGTTGTACAGAAAGCACAATGGGTCCTAAACCCAAGGAAAAAAGGAAAAAAACCCAAAACCACAATTGTTCTACATCCAAGGTGCTCAGACATTCAGAGGAACAACTAACTCCAAAATTGAAGCCAGAAGAGAGAAGAACAGCTCAGCTAAGGCTAATCAAAGACTGACTCAAAGAGTGACTATTCAAAAACTAGAAGAACGACATAGGACACATATAAGGGAGCAGTGGAACTAAGAGGTTTCATCTTATATGCACCTCTTACTTAATCTAATCAAACTATACATCTAACCCTTTAAATCCCTTAAAGAGGTGATGGGCTGCTCTCCCCTACCAGCACTGTCTGCAGTTGCAGTGGGGACTCCTTTTCCCCAACCACTGGGTTAGCCTTGGACATGGCCTTTTGAAAAGGCAATGACTGAAATACCACGGAATGGTCCTGTGTTGGAGGCAGTTACAGCCTTTCAGAGGGAGCTGGATTTACTGCAGGCCCCTCTGGCTACACCAAAATGCACCACAGCTTTGAACAGTTTCTCACTCCTTGACATACCTGATCCTGACTGACTGCAAGAGCTTTTGTTGATCCCCGTTGTAGAACAGCAGTTTCAAGACAGCACCTTTCACAGTGTACATGTGTTGAGAGCAGCCTAAAACTCTGACAAATCTTGGACAAAAGGACCTAGACTATTTGAAATGCCTTTTTCTCCCTCTGCTTAGTTACAGAAAGAGAGAAATGTGTTTGAATGATTTCTATACACAGTTGGGAGTAATAGGCTGGAAAGGACAGATTGGTTCTTGCAGCCGTCTCCCCATAGCCTGAGGTACAGAACAACCAAATATTCAGGAGCAATAGCAATCTGGATGCTTTGTCAAATGGAGTGAAGTATAAATCTAATTTTCTAAACAAAGCAGACAACCTGGCACTGAAATCAGCTTACCACTTTGCACCTCTTTACAAGGATTAGCAGAATGCCATAATTATAATGCCCAATTTGATTTATTAGAGGAGGCTGCGTAGAAAAGATGACAATTCAGTAGCATTGTGAAAAGAGGGATGACAGTAGAAGGAAAGCTTCAAATTGAACAGTAATTTCTAAACATCATCTCAATATAATTTGCATTAATTATAGTAAGCTATCCAAATTAGATATAAATCTATGTTCAATAACCTTGAGATGCAAAAATCACCCCCCAAATTCCAGGAAACTTAATATTACAGCCAATTTGTCTAGACAGCTTGGCAGGAAATGCCAGAATTCTAGGTGTGAACTTTGTGGTTTCTAAAAAGGAGGAAAGAAATTATTGAATTTGTCTATATCATTTGCATAATGAGTTTGAACTAAGAATAGCCTAGTTTATGTAGCTTTTTTTTGCTGCTACTGTCATCAGCCTTACAGACCTCCAAACTCATCTGGTTTTCACAACTGTATCAGCTAGGACAATAGCAGGTATATAAAAAACCTCCCTTTCCAACAAAAGATTAATTTTAACTGTGATTTCTTTAAAGAGGCACAGTGTATTAATGAGTCACTTGTCACAGGTTTTATTTGGTATTTTCTGTGCAAGCTCCTCACTCTTTATAGAGTTTGTTACTTATCCTTACAGGTTAAAAGAAATTAAACAATGGAGGTTGAATTCAGGTTTTTATGAATGTGGCAGCAAATCACTATTTAATCACTGATGGCAGCCAAATACTAGTCAGAAAAAAAAAGTGAAAATGTTCACATTTTTCAAACCTGAAATGCCAATAAATGAAATATTTGGTAAACTAAGGCAGCAGATTATGAGAGAAATTGGAATCTGCTAGTGCAACAAAATCTCTTACCCCAGAGACTTCTATGAAAGTGTCACGAAATCCCTAGTGGACAGAACTATGTGAAACTGAGTTTTAAATTTCATGTAGATGTCACTATTAACAACCTTTTCCTCCTGCGGGAAGAGGGAGCCTCCCCACTGTCTCACACATCCACAGCTATGCAAATCCCCATCATGCACTGGATTTCCTGCAGTGTAATTTTAGACCTCAAGAAACAACTTTCACCAGACCATGAGAATTTCTAACTTAAAACACGATGAACCCTTCTAAACCAATATGCTAAAACACCATCCCAAAAGGCTGTATGTGATGGAGAAGTTATAGGGCAGGTTACATGAGATAATTATCTTCATCATCTTTTTACATGTTAAAATACTGCAAGTCTGAAAAAACATTTCAAGTAACTGGACAATTCAATCTTTGGCTGCCTGGCACACACACAGGATTACTTTCACAGAACAGAAGGTGTGCTTGGGTTAAACAGCTCTTTTTCTGCTGGAGAAATGGAGACTAAAAACCACTTTTTCGTTGTAGTGTGTTTCTTAGCCTGGAACAAATGCTGCAAGGTCAAGTACCCTGGTGCTCCCACTGGCTGCCACTTGGCACCCTGTTAAGGACAACTGGGAAAGTGTCCATGGAGAGATGCTGCTGTGCCACGAGGATTGCCAACCCATCAATGCACACTAAGTCACTAACAAATCTCCCTGCTGAGCAGCAGTTAAATGATAAAGAGCCTGCCAGCCACAGTGCTTTTTCTTTGTCACCTGCCCCTCTGTAACACTGTGGCTCAGATGGAGTCTCCAGAATCATTCTCTCCAGCATGAGAACTCTCCATTCCTTAAGGCTCTACCACATTGTAGAAGGGTACAGAGAAAAGACTGCCCAGGGCACAACTTCCTCCAAAATGACTTCCCAGTTCTAAAATACTTGAATAGTCTCTCCTCCTGAACACAGTTTTGGGGCTAAGTGAAACTCTAGTCATGAGATGGACATAGCCATGTTTGCAGCTTCCAGTGCACACTGCCCAGCACACATTCTCCACAGGAGGTTATGATCTGATGGATGATTTCTATTTGTGTCCAAGACAGTAAGAGCCACAAATCTATGCTATGAATGACTGCATTGTCTCAAAGCTGCAGGATATGAGGGAGGTCTGCTCCTTCCTTCCTACATTACTCAGTACACCTGGCTTCCACTTCAGCTTATGGAACTTGCCCTAAAGGCAGGACTTGTGCACTTGGCCACAAGTCTGAGAGGCACTGTTTTCACCAGCACAAGTCACCAGAGAAGCTGTTTACATTGCCAACCTCACCTACCAGCAATGACAACATTTCGCAGTGGCCAGTGCCACAACAGTTGCTTCAGATGAGAAGAATCTCCCTACCTGTTTGGATAGCTTCAAGGGGAGTTTCTTCTTCATCCGTTCCTTGCCTCTTTCTGCCTCTCTCTCAGAGCTCCCCGCATCATTGTTATGGCCATTTTCGCTTGGCTCAGCAGATACACAGTTCTCAGATTCTCTAGGTTTCTTGCCTGGATGCTTCTCCCATTTCTCCTTCCGCTCCTGAGGCTTTAGTGACATGTCCTTCTGTAAAAGAGATTTGAAAAAAACAATGTTAAGTTCTTTGCAACTACCTTTAAGCATTAAGCTGTATAAATATTGAATAAAAATACAAGACAGCATGTTTCTTCCAGAGATGACTTCAGATGAATAATTAGGCATGCACAATGCAAACAGTAATTTTAGATTAGATTAGGATAAATATTCTCCAGGCTATGTGTTTGATTAATTTCAGTGATGCTGGAACTGGGTATGAAAATGAGCTCACTTCAGATTAATTCAGAAACCATACGTCAACAGCACGTGAACAAATCAGCATCCTGAAGGGAAGCCTTAAACTGTTCAACTGAAACAGAGGTGGGTTTTATTTTGTTTCTGATCTCAGAACGAAACACATCAGCCACCCCTTGGGGCTGACAGTCTCTGATTCACAGCAGCATTCATATGGAGAAAGGCACTTCTAAAGCCCTACTACGCATTCCCAGAGCCAGAGATCAATGGGATCCAAACACACAACAGAGGTTGAACACTTCCAAGTGTTAAGTGCCTGCCCTGAACCGGCTGTAACAAACCATCTAAGCACAGTTTAAAAGCGGGTATGTCATGTCATAATGATTAACACTGGAAGTGAGATCA
The DNA here is from genome assembly GCA_013400775.1 of Chaetops frenatus. Lineage (NCBI taxonomy): Eukaryota > Metazoa > Chordata > Aves > Passeriformes > Picathartidae > Chaetops > Chaetops frenatus. The sequence continues at coordinate 267,411 of VZTR01000751.1, forward strand.
GAGAAGGGAATTACTCCTGCTATCCCTGGCATCTCTGAGGACTGAAAGCTGAACTCCTGGTGACAATGTACCAAACTCTCTACACACACCACGTAGAAAAGGAGTTGAAGAAATAATATGCTAAATCACTATGACATTGGGTCACTACAGCTAGATAAATTTTTCCCTTATGTCTTTTGTTCACTGCTCAAGGGTAAAAACAGAATTCTTACGGGAATGTTTCTCAGAATATCTATTCCAATTATTTATGTGATGTAACTAGATTAGGAAATGCCTTAAACACACTGCTTACTATGCCAAAATCTGTCAACTTCAGCCACTGATATTTTTCTAAATGCCTCACTTTTGAGTCAAGCAGTTACATGACAGGTATTTGTACCTTACATGAATGGAGATCACCACACAACTGCTCACATCAATGCACACACCTTCAGTACTGCAGGAGAGCTCATGAAAATCATTAGCTCTCTAGACTCTCAAAAACTGAAGCCCAACAAAAAAAGAAAATTAGGAACTGGAATGAAATGCCCTGCTGATTGCTCCAGATTACTTCCTCCTCCTCTCCTTTAATTAGTGAATTGACTGCCTCAGTGTGCAACATGCTGATTCCACTCCAAATCATTCACTTGTTTAAAGTTACCCTTCCCTGGGAAGTGAGATAATGCACTGGCACTTTAGGGTCACAGACACATTGAAATTAGAATCACGGCAATAAAATACTTACAGCTGCTTGCAATTCCAGCCCAGGCTCCGAGACAAGCAGCCAGCACCCAACTTCTGTACACCTTGCACAGGGGTCCTGTGGGGCTGGCAGCTCCTCTTGGAGCACACAGAGATACAGCAGGTTGCAAAACCCCCAAAGATACAATCCTTCCACCAAAATTAAAATAATTAGCACTGTCTTGAAGGCACAGAACACATCAGAATACAGCTCAGCTTGCCAAGTCCATAACTACTGGAAGAGCAAGGAAAATACCTGTCTGGCATCATTCCTCCAGACAAGGAATATAAATCAGTGTTTAGCTGCTCGCTTTGGTTTTTAGTTTAAAGATAACAATTTAAAGCAGCAGTTCAACATGCCAATTGGAGAAGGTCATATTGTGCTGTTTACTGGGAAGCTACCGAGATAAAAACTGAAATGCTAATCTTCAGTAGCTAATCAAAAACTGGTCACATGGAAATGATATCTGCTATCTGATACTCAGCAAAACATTAGACATAGAAATCAACACAAATGTGCACTTCTTCACAAAACCAGATGCAGCTCGTGATGTGACAGCAACTGCATGGAAGATGCTGCACGAGGTTACGTGGACTCCTGATGGACAAAAGAGGTTGGGGCAGGGGAATGCCACCACCTGAGAGCACCAGCAAATCATGTACTCCTGGCCTGAGGTGCCATATTCACTTCTAAGGATGCCTTCAAAGCCAATAAATAACCATTTTTGTTTAAACTCTGTCTGGTTTCATACAATGATTGGGCCTCTGTTAATGCTTTAGAGAAAGTCTTGCCTTGGTACCCACAGCACATTCACTGCAGGTTTCCAGACAATTCCTTTCACCACAGAACTGGTCTGGAAATCTGGATTCTTCTCCTTACTGAATCCTAAAAAATTCCCTACTTCGAAATGCAGCTTTTTATTCCTATTTTGTCTGGAGACTGAAGGTTTGTTTCATTGCTGAGCTACTAGCAAAATTAATTCATGGAATACAGTTATAGCTGGATCAAAGCCAAGGAAATAATTCATTCACTTGTAGTGCCACTTGCATCCAAGAATCTCAAGCACTTTCCAAACAGCCGTGAATTAAGCCCCAAGGCCGAGGCTGCTCCAGCAGGAGGACAGTGGAGGGACATCTGGGGCAGCCATGGGGACAAAGCCACATTTGTCAGCCTGTGACAAGAAAACCTGTTCCAGAGTCCTGGTCCTCCCTGCTTCAGCAGAGGAGACAGCTCACAGGACTTTTTTCTGGGAAGGCAGGACACTGAGCTCAGCATGTCCTTGCTGACAGAGGGTGACAGCACAGTGTTCTCTGGGCTGCTAAATGCAGAGCTCTGCAGCCTCAGGCAGAGAGCAGGAGGGGGCTAATGGGGTTTCTATTCCTACCTCCTTTCTTTCCTTTCTATTTGCTCTACTAGAAGAGCCTTCCAGTGGTTGCTCTTTTACTAAAGTTTATGACCTCCATGTTGGGGACCTCACTCAGCACAAGCGCTCACTATTTTTAGATGTGCATCTGTGCTTGTGCACAGGCAATTGCTGGAAAATTTAAGCACATCCAGAATATACAGTACATCACAAGAGTGGATGTTTATTAATGCACCTTGACTGACTCCAATCCAGAAATCCCCGCCTGCAGGTGAGACTGGCCTCCTGAAAAACTGCCCCACTGGAACCTTCCCCCCAGGCAAGCCCAGAGCAGCAGATATTTTCACCCTGTGCACATCATGTAAAGCCTGGAAAGTCACATAGTGACAGTATCTGAAGTCAGTCCCCAAAGTCAAAAGATCTTCACATCAGCCTTCTGGTTTCTACCCAACACAGGAGTCTGCAGACCTGACTACTTCTGCTGCCACAGGTCCAGCAAATCCCCTTCTCCAGGGAAGGCTGGTGGATGCAGGCCCATCTCTCTTCTCAGTTCCAGAAACGAAATTGCTAAATCTTGCTCCAGAATATAGAAAACTGTTTTGTTCCTTACTACTCATTGCTTTCAGGACTGTCTCCTACCTGTCCTCACCTCAGAATTTCTCTGACACCTTCCAGGGCAGGCTACAGCCTCTCCATCTGCAGCCCCTTGTCTGTCTGGGCTGCAGATGGAGAGCAGATGGTTCTAATTGGCTGCATGGTTACAGATAAGGAAGAATTAGGCCTTTCTTCAGAGTCTCTTTCCTGGCAGTTACTCCATGAAACACACAGATTCTATCTCCCCATTTGTTTGTTTGGATGTACAGACACCAAAGAACACTTCATCTAAAAATGGGATTGTGGTACCTCCTCCAGCTCTCCCTGGAATTCCTTGCACACCAGCAGCTGAAGATCCACTGACAAAGACCTTGGCAAAGCCTGGCAACTCAAGAATGTAACCTAGGCTCTGCAACAGATTTTTTGAGAGTCCACAATAAAAACCTTTGTGATTTTCTTTCCATCACTATTCAAGTCACTATCACAACCAAGCTGGTTATGCAATTGCACCTGTGCTTTCAGCAGATCTAGCAGGAACCCTTAATCACTTGGAACACTCCTTCCTGAAAAGCCATTTTTCTTCTGTCACCAAGGCACAGCTGCAATCTCCAAAGACATTTAAGGCATACACTGTTCAGCTCATAAGTAAAGCTGGGAATAATGTGGGTGCACAGCCCTCAGCTCTGGAAGGAGACTGTTCTTACCCCTAAAATGCCATAGCAAGAGACTTCTGCACAATGGGCTCCACGTTGTCCGTTTGATCAGGAAATAATGATCAGCCCTGGAGGAGCCTGGTACAAGCTCATATCCCACAACCATCCACTGGCTGGAGTTACAACTGCCTGTTTGCTCAGTCCAGCTCAAACTCAGCCTTAATCCTCTGAATTTACACAGCTCTGAGGTCTCAGAAAGTGTGCAGGGGAAGGCTGTGGTTGTAAATACCTTTCATACACAGGGAACACTTAAAGAACCTGAAGAAAATGTCCAAAACCCACACAGCTAGATGAAAACCCTCGAGTACGCTGCTGGGATGCAGAGGGTAAAAATAACACCTACAGATAATAAAATAACTATCCTTAGCCCTAAAGCATCAGTTCAAAATGCAGCCCTGGTGCGAAATCAAGTCCATGACAATCCCCAGTTCCCAGGGCCCATGGGACACTGCGAGGCTCAGCCAAGGACTGGTTACACTCCATTCCTGCCAGGCTGCCTCTGCCGACTTCAGAAGATTACATGGGCTGATTTCCCAGAAGGGAAACAGCCTCCAGCTTCTCTCTCCACAGCTCCTCACTGCAGCACTTGTTCCTCAAGTCGGGGAATGCAAAAAATCCTACCCAACATCAAATAGGAGAAGGATCCACATAAAGGAAATAAAAACCACTGCTGTCTCTGAAACTGACTCCGCTTGTCCATGTTTCTGCCTCCAGCTTCTCTCAAAAAATTGCAATGGAAAGGCCCCTGAGGATCTGACTACCATCTATCCTTATATCAACTTTATCATGCAATTAGCAGTGGGAATTTCAAACATGTTTAATAGTTCAGGGAGAGACCCTGGCTCAGAAAGGAACTGAAACAGATTTATTTCTAATTAGGTTAATTTTAAAATATTCCTATTAACCTGATACTCAGTATATAGAATAGCACAGAAACAACTGCTGACAATGTTCTCATGCTTTCTAAGCAGACAAAGCACATTACCAATACAGACAGGACCACTACTAACACAAACCTACTGTCCATTTATTTGCATAAAGGGGACACAGGAGACAGTAATTCAAATGGAAAGATAATATTGGAGATATACATATGGAGAAAGGTACATGAAAGACTAACTTTAGAGCATGGATTTGAAGATGGGTCCATAGAGAGAGAAACCACTGCAGGAACAGAAGCCAGCACAAGAAGAGATGAATAGCCAACAGGCAAATGAAATTAGGTGAATAATAAGGAAAGAAAAACGTGATAAAAAAGGACCACTGAAGGGTATCAGGTAGGACCACACCAAGGTGACTGAATCTGAACACAGCAGGGTGGGCAAGCAGCAAACACAACTGGAGATCTCAAAAATGAGTAGAAGCACATTTAACAGTGGGAGAGGGGAGACATCTGAGCTCTGCTCTGGAGAGCTGTGGGGCAGAGTTTGCTGGCAGTGAGGGCAGCCAGGGGCAGGTGCTGTGGAAGGAGGGCTGGCCCATAGCTCAGCACTCTGCCTACTTGCTGGAAGCCTCCTGTGGCAGGAGACCAGCCCGGATTTGCTCTCCCAGAGCCCGGGGCGCTTCGGGAAGCAGTCTGCTGGCATGTCCAGCCAGATGGGTCAATTTCCACCGATGGGAAAGTTCTCACTTCTCCTGTAATATAACACACACTTGTTTGTTTTACTTTCCAGTCCTCTCTTCTCCCCCACTGCGAACTTCACTGCAAACATAACACAAGCCCCCCCAGCCTCTCAGCCAAAGACACTAAAGCGGTTTTAAAAGGCAGAAACAAGAGTCTAGATTTGAAGTGACTTTCTTGCTTTGACCCTACATTCAAGCAACGCAATCAATATCAATTAAAATGATTGCAAATGAAATCCTTGCTTGTTTAACCTTGGACTGCAATTCTCCTTTCACAGCTGACATATTCCAGATGAGTTCGGCTCCTGCTTTTTAAAATGCATCACATTTGCTCTGACCCTGTCACATGTATAGCTCAAGAATAAGATAGGTTTTTGACAAGACGGATTTGGAAATGTTAAGACATTTGAAGCTGACACTAGTTTGCAGGTTTATGATACATGATTTAACTTAAAAATACAAGTGGATGAACCAAAGAACTCACTGTAATTGAAACACTCAAATTTATTACCAGAGGCTATGTTCCTGTCACCTGTGAATAGCTAAAGATCAAGCTGCCATAGTCTGCTGAACGCCCACTTGTTTTGTCTCCCCAAGAAGTAAGACCTTTGCTTCCAGGACCTCAAAGACACAGTATCAAGTAAAGAAGCTTGGACAAATGTTACTTCAGCACAACATAGTCAAAAATTACCAAAAGGAACGTCAGTTCACTCTTCTTTTAAATGCAGTTCAATCCGCTTTGAATTTACAAAGCTTTGATTGCTCTTTTTGCTTGCACAAGACCCGAATAAATAATGATATAGTGCTGAACAGTAACTGTTTTTAAAAACTGGGTAGAAAGGGAGTGATACTTTTCCCTTCCTTTTCAGTTACTCAAGGAAAAATCCAGTCCTCACCCTAAATAGTACCAAGTACCCAGAAACAGTGTGTCATTTAGGGGATAATAAAAGTAAGAATGCACATAGCAAACACCTTTACTTTAGTAAGAGGTCAAGGAAATCCACATGAATGCGAGCATATGGTTGTCCATGTTTTTGGTAGAAGCCCTTCTCCATCCTCACCCATGGGGGATGGATACACAAAATCTCCTGTTTTAAGCTGCACTCCACAAGCTCCACAGGCAGCCAGCTGTGACTTTCTCCCTCTCCTCCAATTTCCTCCTCAGAGCCTGCGGGTGCCTCACTGCAGAGAACTGCACCCGTCTGCCTCGCTGCCTACTCAGAGACACTGCACAGCTATTAGGACTCCCACAGGTGCTTGCTGTCCATCAGAAAGGAAATGATCCCATTTTAAGCCATCAGTATTTCCTCCAGTGATGGCAGTAAATGCCCGACGAGCGCTCACAGAATTACTGTCAGTGGAAAGTGTGTCAGAGAGCAAGGGAGCTGAAATGATTGAAGGGAAGCTGGGGCACCATTTTCAGGTAGATGAAATGAGGCACATTGCAAGCGCAGCCTGCTCAGCTTCTATGGGCTGCAGGAGTGCTGAAAGTTGCTGCTGCCCATGCACCACCAGGCCACCCTGCCCAGCTTTCACTGCAGATAAAAAGTACATTTTGGCTGAAGCTGCTTTCAGCCAAGATTGGGAGCTCAGTCTGCCTGGTTTATGTTGTGTACAAAGGAGCTGGAAAGAGCCTGTGCCTGTCAGACAGCACCTTCTCCAGCTGATGTGATCGCTGCACTGCAGGTTGTGAATGCTGAGCACGTCCTTCCTGCAAACTCCCATCCTCCCAGGAGTTCCTTCCCAAGGGACTCACCAGGATTGTCAGCAGAAATACACACTGCCCAGCTTCCCACCAGTGACAGCCCCATCTTGAAGAATGTATCCTGGGGCCATCAATCTCACCTAACTTCCAAAGGTATCCAGCAAGTAAGCAAGTGACACAGTCAGGCACTCACTCCAGTGTTTTGGGAAGACATTCCTCAAGTGTGCCCATTTCCAAGGACACTGCTGAGCCCACACTGCTGATAGCCAGCAACCACATGCTTCTTGACAGAGCAGCCTTAAAACACTTAATCTAATATCCCTCTCCCCAGATTATTCAAACAGGCATTCATTAAATTCAAACAGCTCCCACCAAGTCACAGGACCTGAAGAAGCAGCTCCTTCACTGAAGCCAGATGTGGCTATTTCATCCCTCATTTCTAATCTTGCCAGGAAGGTAACACAACTCCCAGTTCCCACCTGGCCCAAAGCTGCCAAAGGAAAAGGCATGAGGCTCCTACCAGCACAAACTGGTACAGCAGCTGGATGCATTCATCATTACCAATTTGCAGCTAAACTAGTCAGACAAAAACAGAAACACAATGTTGATTAAAAATGCCTCCAGCCTATTTATTACTATAGACAGGAATACTTATAAATACTGCATGTTTCTTTAAAATTAAAAACAAAAGGAGAACACCCAACTGCTGCTACCTCTGCTGAGAGGGAGATGTCATGCTTCCATGAGCTGGACTCTGGAAAAGGAGTTGAGCCAAGAGAAGGCTGGGCAGATGGACTGGACACATGGCTCATTTACCAAAGGCAGGGGCCTAAATTGCTCTCTTCCATCCATGCTCCTGCATTTAAAGTTTTGATCTTCACAGCGTGAAATACACAGCAACCACAGTATGATTCTACTGACTCCCGTGTGAGTAGCTTCATATTGAGACTGCAGAGATACAGCTATAACCTTCGGCAGCTTGGTCATGACTTTAAGAACCTCAGTCTGATTTCATAAGTAATTCAAAGGTTCCACCTGGTAAATACTAAGTTTTTCTCTATTTTTTAGGATTCCACCACATGTTGATTTCATGGTACATACTTTTAAGACACAGCCATGAGAAATGTACTGCTCTTAAGGCAGTAGCACCTACAGCAATGAAAGCTCCAGATGAATCTTCCACACGGCGACACCTCACATTCACTCTACCAGTAACTACAGACGTTTTGAGACTCCACCTCCAGCCTACACTCTTTACTCCCACCTTCCAGGAAGGTGCTGTTCCTGGTGCTGCTGCAGAGCAGAGGGGTGAAGGCTCCTGAGCTCCAGCAGAGCAGGCTGTGAGCTCTGCAGTTGGACACTGCCTGCACAAAGCCAGCGAGCGCCGCGCCAAGAGAGAGCAGCGCTCGCAAATTCGCTCCTGCCAACTCTGCTGTAGGGGTGAGAGTCTCCAGAAATAAAAACAGCCACATCCTCATCTCTGGTGCTGCCTTAGAAATTAATTTATGTTTAAACACCGTGACACCAGAGGCATTTTTTTTTACCAACTCTGCAGTTGCCCTCAGTGGTAGGCAACAATTTTCAGTTCAGCCGTCATGAGCTCTAGAATGTGTATTCAATAATTAGTCCTCTGGTAGTTTCTTCTGGCTGGGAAACAAACAACAAGAAATATAAATGTTTCAACAAGAAGAGCTATGTAGAAGCCAGCCTCCTCTAGAAACAGCTGCCCACTGCACACTACTGCAACCTAAGGGGAAAGCTCTGAACAGGATGACTTCTAGCAGGAGAGAGATGCCTTTCTAACTATCTAAATGTCACATGTGCTAATGAAAAGCCCAGGAAAGTGCATCTGTGCCACCCAGGCCACCCCAGCTCCTCCTCAGGTGCTGCTGGAGAGATGCACTGTGTAGGCCTGCAGCTGTCAGCCTGGCCAGCAGAAATGGGGCTGAGCACACCACGTGCTCCTGAGCAGCTCCTCTATAGCTGGTTTGCTTGAACAAACAACATGCAGCCAAGTGTTTCAATACATCCTTAGGGCTTCCTAGAATAGTTTCAAATATTCTGGTATCTGTGGCAGAGGCAGAACTTTCATTTATATCCTAGGCAGTTGCTGAGAAATGGGAAACATACAATATAGTAGCGGGAAATTTTAATGTATTCTATATTACAAAACATTTTCAGTCAGAGAGCACAAAGGTCATTAATAGATTTTCATGTGTTTACAGACAGCAGCAATTTCAAGCCCTGTAATTTTAAAACTGCATGTCAGTCTCTCAACTTCCAGCTGTTATTTTAACATTAGATAATGAACACAATGCAAAGGTTACAAAATCACTTGAACCAGCTTATGCAGTAGATCCAGTCACACAAATAATTATTAAATTCTAATTACACATATATTATCACTCTTATTAGAACAGCAGGGCAAATCCTCTTTTATAGAGAGATCAACAGTTTAGAAAAAGAGGCCAGAAAGGTTATTCTTGTAATGTTCGAGTTGCTCTTCTCTCTCCCCTCATCACCTTAAGCACTGCTGATTTATGAGTCTCAGAAACAACACCTTGTTAACACCTCACCAGTCAGTGCACATCCAGCCACCAGCTGCTGTTTTGCTTAAGTCCTTTAGAGATCCCTAACACAGACATTGATGCCTACTGAAAACATTCATCCTTGATCAGAGGGACAAAAAAGCATTTAGTGGTTACCCAGCATTCTGTTTGGATATGCTGGTTTTTCTTTATACAACTACTTTGGAACTGAGAAGACACCCTCCAAAACTTAGAGATTTCTCCTAAGGAGAGTGCTGTTATCTAAGCTAAAGCCTTGCAAGACATAAGGATCCCATAATACAGATTTTTATTTTACTGTACTTTTGGAGCAGATTAAATTATTGTAATCATCTGATCTGACTCTTTTATCATGCAGTCAAATGAGCAAAATCACCCAGCTATGGTCTCAGGGAAATTTTGGATGTGCATTAGCAAACTAGCTTCTTACGACATAAGACCATCAGCAGAGTATGCTTTGCTCATCTCCCTCGTTTTTTTTCCTCTTTATTCCCAGGCAGTGCAAAGTGTTACTCACTCCGGTTTATTCCGCCCCAATCCAGCTGTCAGTCACACAGCATGTAACCTCAATGGGAATTAAGGAATCTCATCCCCAAGATTCAGCTTTGAAGCAGGACAGACCAGCAATGTCCCTTTGTGCGACTGAGGTCTCCTGCAGTGACAGCAACGCTACCCTGGCAAAGTGATGTCTCTCTAATCCCCAGTGCATCCTCAGCCAGCCATGAATTTCTCACTGGGAAATTCCAGGCTTTGACATTAAATAATTCCAGCTGGGATTTTCAAAGGATAAGAGATAGGAGTCCAATCCCATCACATTCCAACAGGAAGCCCTTAAGGTTTGGTTTATTTTCTTTTTAAGAAGGAAACCCATATTTCATTCTCATTTCCAGCCCAGTTTCCTCTGGGATGTGAAATTGAAAGCAAGAAACAGAGGGCAAGTGCAATGGTAATGGGAAGAGAGACTTCCGAGAGACAGACAAACAACACCACCAGATCCCGGCTACATCAGCTTGCAACGGGCCATGCAAGAGGGAACAGATAAATGAGCATATCCATTACTGCTCCTGAGGAAAAGGAGCCTCTGTACTTTGCCTGGCTAGTCTCACTCGCCACGAAGGAAGAAGTAACAAACACCCAACCAGGGCAGCAGACAATTAACGCATAAAAACGAACAAACCCAGCAAGCTGCAGCGAGTAGAACATGTGCAGAATGGGAATGATGTGATCACTCATCCAAGCATGTCAAATACAGCCCGGGGCAGGCAGAGCTGCCAGAACAATGACCCACTGCAGAGACAGAGCTCGGCAGAGCTCACACAGAGCAGGTGCTCTCACTCACTCCACACGCTCTCACCAAATCCACAGCCAGTGCCCAAGTTTTCATCGGCTTTGACACCCTCTGTCCATTATGTTTAGAGGACCTCAGTCTTCCCCCAATGAAGAGGTGGTAAGCTGGGTCTCGTTACAACCATTCCCATGCTAAATTACAAGTTTCTCTTAATGCTTAGCTTTCAGATACAGAAACATCTATCTGCACTTCCCAGACCCAAAACTGAAGGCTGGCTGGCTGGCTTGGAGGACACTTTTCTTCCTTACCGGAACAATACTTCGCCAGTCAGAGACTAGAGAAAGGGGCATTCATGCAAAGTTTTCCATTTGCTGGTAGCCTTCAACTTTGAAACACAATAGGGAATTAAAAGATGATACAGAGCAGCAACTTCCATCCCTGCTGACCCACTCAAATTAAGGAAGACTTGAACATGATTCTTGTACATCTCAGAGTTCAACTTTGCCTCTCGTTTTCAGTTCACAGCACCTTGTCAACAGTAAACATCACAGAGTGGGAAATACAGATGCAGCACACAGCATCTATTTGTTCAAACATACATAACCCTTTGGCAAGAACCAAACAAAACAGTCCATGTGAGAAGGGTTAAGACAGAACAGATGCAACCAGAGACTCTGGGGAACAGCCTGTGTGGAAGCAGGGCTTCTTGTGATTACTTCTGTCTTGTAGTTCTTCATAACCCCCATCACAGCTGACATCTCCACCAGCTCTCTGCTTCCTTATGTAGATAACCAGAAACAGAAAAGCTGAGATGGCAATTATATTGTACACATACACACACTGCCCAACAACCCTACAACAGCACAAGCAACAGAGAACCAGCACATCTCACGTGTGAGTTACTTGGTCTAAAAGTTGTTTTAAAAACTTCTCATAAAATCAGGTAAAAGTCGCAGCACAGCTCAAACGTGCAACAACACAAAGAACTTCCAAGACAAGGAAGATCTATAAAAGCCTTTTGCAACTCCTGTTTGTTAATTAAGATTTAATCTCCATCGCAGTTGTAACCCAGAGGACTCCCAGTGCTCCCACCTATCCCCACAGCACATCAGGCATGAGCTGAGGAGACCCCGGCCAGCAGAGCAGGGAGATGCTGGGGTGCAGCAGGCCAGTGTCCCCTCTGCCACCTCCATCTCGGGAGGCTGTTGCTAAGAAACAAAAAGTGCCACGGGATGTCTGCAGAATCCTCCTCCTCTGCCCCGCAGTGCCTCAGCCCTGTTCCCAAACCCGGCACCCAACGGGTCGCAGCGTCTCTCCTCCAGCCTTTGATAATCTCGCTTTTGTGTGCAAAGCAGCTCTTGTCAAGGAATTCAGGGAGCCCTATGATAGCAAAAACTGCTGATAAAAAGATAATATCAAGAGTACTCCATTTCAAAAAGCTGATAGAAGGGCACAAGGGGAAACTTCACACATCAGAAGTGCTCACTAAAGCAGAAAAGGGTTTAAAAACACAGGGGTTTTGAGGTATTTGTTTCCAGTGAAGGATCTGGATTTCCCAAGTTTCCCACTGTGACCGAGCAAAATTGTAAGCATTAGTTCTCAGGTTTCAGCAGAATCTGTAAAAGAAGGTGACCGAGACACCAGCACTCTTTTTGCAAAGATATCAGAGGCAAATGAATTCTTAAACCTTACAATATACAGGTTGATACAATAAAAAAGCTTTAAAAACCAGAAAGACCGGCTCCAGCGGGCATCCATCCCACAGGAGGCAGCAACCCGGGGAGTGCAGGGCCATGTTAATTAACACGTGCTTAATGGCACTTAATTCCCCATCTCTCTCCACGCGACTCTCTTATTGATACAGATGGGGTTTGTGGCTTTCACATCCCATTAGTAAAAGTCTGCCTCTAGGAAAAAAAAAAAAAAAAAAAAAGGCATGCCGAGAAGGTGAGGGAAAGTTCCTTCATAATTTATAAATAACATCACCATTTGGCGTTTATCATCAGCAATTCTTAAAGCACAACACTAAGGGAATCAGCATTTTGACCTCTATTTTACAGAATGAGAAATTAACAAATGCAAAGCAGCTCACCCCAAACCAAACATCAGTTCTCTGGCAAATCTACATCTCCCAGCTCCTAATCATACTGTGCTGCAGGAGAACCAACAGTCAACACCATCAAAATCTCCTTCTGGCACTGGAAAGGGTTTCATGGTGGTGGTAGAGAGCAGATTTTTCTAGGACACACAGTATGTGCAAATGCAGATATTAGCTACAGAGTGAGAAACAGGTGGTATCTGTACAGCTTCAACCTTAAATCCCTTTGAGTGTCTTAGATTAAATCAGCTTGAGAATAGCAAGGACAACATGATCAATACATTAAGTCAAGCTGTTTGTTACCAGAAAAGCAGAACTGGCAGCGCCTCTTGGCTTTTGAAATATGACACATAACCTGGCCTTTCTAATGCGCTCCTTTGGATGGCACCCAAATCCAGTACCATCTGGCCAGCATGGGCATGTGTATACAAAGAGGACAGAAGAGACTCCTGGCTGACAGATAAAGTGACATATCAGTGCAGCAACACGGATTCCAAATCTCTTCAGCCTTTGAAAAGCCAGCTCAGCACGCTGCAAACACAGGGCCTGTTACATGACTTAGGGCAATAGCAGGTCTGAGAATTTCTCATACACATGAGATCCAGGTAAGCATTTGCTTTGTTAGTAGAAAACACTGCCAACAGAAAACAAACAAACAACCCAAAAAACCCCACCCCAAACAAACAAAAAATGCACCAACAACAGTAACAAAACCCAAACAAACAAACCCCACAAACAAGAAAACAAACAAACAACAAAAAATAACCCCCCACAAAAAACAAAACAAACAAAAAAACCCAACCAAACAAAAACCCCAAAACAAACAAACAAACCAACCCACCAAAATAAAATCCCAAACAGAAATGCAAATTTTTTCCTAGGGTAGGTTTGAAACAGAGGGTATCACATTTCTTCTCCTGCCCCAAAACTAATCCCTAAGTTTAAAAGCCTGGTTTTTCCACCTCTATTTTTACATTCACTCTTGCATGACGGTCTCCTGGCATCACACAGCAGACAAAACCAATATGTTATTCCATGGCTTAGAACTTCTTAAAGCTTGGCCTCCCAGCCATGGCACAGACCACTCCTCCTCTCCTGGTACCAGGATACAATGTACGAGATTGTTCTAGTTTCAGTTCCTAGCATTTCAGGGATGATTTGGCAGTAAGGTAACAGCATGAACTGCAATCTGTTCTAGAAAACAAGTGGGACGTCTCATATCACATCTACCATCCAATTCTGCATTCACCTACATGGTTTTATGCAGCTGTGAACTCCACTGAGACAAGGAAAGTCACAGTGGTGGTGAAGAAAGAACAATCATGATCTCAGTTTATGCCAACTCAAAAAAACCCCAGGAATCACTGAGTAATCGGACCAAATGCCTATTACAGTTTAAGAAAATACAGACAACCTATCCATCTTCTAAAACCCCAGTGTTTTACACAGAGCAGTCAAACCTTGTATTGAGCCTGACCTATTTTCATTCATTCCCAAAGATCAGCTGGCTCTACAGAACAAGCCAATTATTCCTTCCTCAATTTTGCAGTGATAACACTGCCAGCACAGTGACTTCTCCCAGCTCCAGCCCCTACTGCCTGGCCTCTGGTTTCAGGATCCAGCTCTTGCCTCAAGCCTGAAACGTGACAGGTGGTTCCAGAGCCAAGGAACATGGGGACAGGGACATGGAAAACCAGCCCCCTGCTCCTGCATGGAGCCCAGCCTGCACCCACCACTGTCCCCACACAAAGGTTTCATTCAGGCAACTTCCACCAGCTCTCACACACACTTGCAACCTCCCCTTGTCTAATCTTACTTGCTGGTACTTGACGGTATCACAGGTCTGGCATTTAAAGCATCTGGAAGGAAAACAGCCCACAGAAGCACCCAGGGAGATTCGAATGAAGGTGCTGATGGTCTCTGATGAGTGACCTCCTCAGTGAGGAGGTGCTGGTGCCAAGGGCCGTGTCGGACTCCCATCCCCACCACCCAGCCCAGCTGTGCCTGGACCTGCTGAGAATGACCTTGAGAAAGCCCTTTTTTTCCTTCACCGGGGGTGATGGAGTCACCTGTGGGACAACTCAGAATTCCTTTATCCATCCCTGCTGCTGCACCAGCACAAACATCTGGGCAGCAGCACGGGGAACCGGAGCAGTTTGCTGCCCCAGTTCACCAGGCAGCAGCACTGACACCACGTAGAGACAGCTGAGCTCGGGAAGCAGAGAATGAGGTGCCTGCGACTGCCCCAGTCAGCAAAGTCACTGACAAGTTTGGAAACAAACGATATCCTGAGCTTAAGTTGAAACATATTGTGTGATGAAGGAATGAGGAGACAGAAGACAGAAAGAGGAACTGAAAAAGAAAGAGTAAGTCCCTTGTTCCCCTAGTACATCAAAGTAATTAGGAAATAAAAGCATTTTAAGAGGATGCAAGGGATGCACAACGAAAAAAAAATCCCCAAACAAAACAACGACAAAAACAACCCAAAACAGACCATGAAGCTCTGTTCAGGTTTTACACTTCTAAAACTTGGTAGGTCAGGCTACTGATACAAAAATGCCCATATAAAACTCCTGATACATTAAAATCAGACATCAGTCAAAAAGCCCCTTACTTGCATGAAACCAACCAATTGTCTTCTGTACTTTTACACATCTAAACCAAAGCACTTCAGTAATAAAGGATTTTAAACCCCATCATTATCAATGAAATACCAGTTTCCAGGACCCACTTCCACTTCTTGTTTCTACAGAACCACTAGTTCTTCAGGACTCTCCCATTCTTTGCCATACCTTCCTCAGCTGGTTTCCTTGTCCTTTGCTATTTGCTGCATTTCAAACAGTTTGGAGGATTGGAAAGTATTTAACATTTTATAGAAACATCTGCCAACAGAGCTGCTAAACACTCTTGTAAGAGAGACAGAGATGTTTATTTAGACATGCTGCTGACGTTTCCTGTTGCATTTTGATCCTAAGGCATATGTAGTCCTTCCAAACAATTTAGCATGAACTGTGGAAGCACAGTTCTCAGAGAAGTGCAGCTGAAAGTAATTGAGATTGAAATTTCAGGCCCATCACAGGAAAACCATTACCAAGGCTCCTCCCAAGGCTCCAGGCAGAACAAGCACCTGGCAGAAAGGCAGGCACGAGGCATCTGGAACCACCAATTTTGGGGCTTGGGCAGGACAATTTACTGGCTGGTTCAAGTGATGCTGGTTATGCTGGCCAGTACCACAGGGCTGGGAAGGGCAGTGACCTCCTTTTCACAGCCCAGGACATCACCTGTGCAACAAAAGCTGCAAAACACACACACGCAACACCGACACATCTGTGGCACTGCAGGTGTCCTGGAGTGGGTGCCACTGCCACCAGCAAACCACTGGTTACCACACCGAGCCAGCTCTGGGATCCTGCCAGCCATCCCCAGGCACTGAGGGATGCTGAGGTGTGTCCTTAATGCACCTGTCCCTGTGACCTCGGCTAGATTTAATTACAGTGGCTGGGAGAGCTCTGACCTGACTCCTCCTGCCCTTCTGCTAGAATTTACCACCCTGCAAGAACAGCTGACATCACAGAGCTTATCCAGCCCATGGCCCCTGAGGTTCATAGCCTGATGGATTACTGTAAACTATAAATTGATCACAGTTAAATCACCTTCAGCTGCTGCAGCAGAAGCCCACAGGGACAATGAATCTGCATCCCTCATCTCTCTGCCCTTGCTTTTTATGTATTTAAAGAAGAGTAACCCCTCATTACGAAGTTAAAACCATTATGTTGGCACACAGAGTTCTCAAACAGGCTGTGTAAATACTTAAGGAAAAGAGTGGTTATCCTACATCCAGTGAAGAAAAAACCCTACAGTTGCAGCAATCTGAAGAAAAATAGAGAATCCCAAACACTCTTTTGACATCTGATCCCTCGAAGCAAAGGACAATACTTTCAACAACAGATTATGAATCTGTGTATACAGGATTAATGCAGCTTGTTGGTTACAGAGATGAAGGAAACGAAAAAAAATAGAAAAGGAGAACTGTAAATTCAAGCTAACCACACCAAAAATTAAGGGTTTATTATGGGTTACAGACTTAAACAAGCAAGAAAATAACTGTTGTGCACCAAAGGAAGAGGAAATAATGTACTCCAGCTGAACTTACTCACTCAGAAGTGTGGATTTTATTCTCCCCCCAAAGAACACTTTTGCAGAAGTAGCTGATTTAACCTTGTGTTTGGGCCTACAAAAAGCCAGGAAACAGCATTTCATTGTTTTAAGACCCTCATAACTTCTTCCTGGGAGAAAGTGGATCTGCAAAGACTGATCCAGCACAGTAATGGATGTCCCATACACTGTCTTTTCTTCTGATGCATGTTTTAAGTTATTTATGTAAATAACCATGCTGGCTGCCCCATCTGGCTTCCACAGGGAAGTATTTTAACTGGGTAGAAAATAAAACCCAAAGACTGGAATATTGTGAAGACCTGCATTTTCTACAACTACTTTCAACAAGAACCAGCCCAGGAATTCTCTTTCTCTTGAGCCTCCTTTAGTAGTGCTCACGTTCTGCACGTATTTGTGTAGATCACATTACTCCAATTAAAAAAGAAATGGCACTTTAAGATCTATCTATATGCTTATAATTACTCTGAGAGAAGTAGTTTTTCTGGATTCTTCTGGGTCCAGAGGTTTTAAATTCTTGATAAAGGTCAAATTATCTCAGAAGAGATGAAGCTACACCAGTGTTTGACTGAAAAAAAGGTCACCAAACCCAAATGCTCTCAATATTCTTTAAATAAACTCATAGGCCTTTGCTCAAGTGTTAAGGGTATTTAAGGACACTGCAGTAAAAATGTATATACTTTATTTCTATTCTGATCAGCCAGAGATTGCATTAAGTGGCTAGAAATCTGAATAAGAAACTCCTATCACTGCACCTTCTGCTAAGTTCCTTGTACCACAAAAATACAGAGAACCCGGATGCTCTGAATACGCCATGGTGACTTATGATTTTAGTGAATGGAAAGATGTTAAGTGGGGGTAAAAGAACAATAAACAGAACTCCACGTCTGAATCTCTTTATAACAGATAAAAAGGACTAACTAATAGCACCAACTCAGAGATTTATCACAATAACTAAAGAGCAAGCACTGTTTTAGAAGCAGCATATGCACTCCACAGCACCTGATGCACTTGCCTTTTTATTAATCAGTTCACATGTACTTCTACATTTTCCTTTTTTGATCACAGACACCACCCCTAACACACAAACCCAGAGTATAAACCATCTGTTAAATAAATGAACCAGTACGTATCCAAGAAGAAATACAGAACTGAAATTTGTTCTGTCCAACAACTACAAGGAAAAATCTTGGTAGGTCAGTTCCTAAAGATCTCCAGCACACAACTGAAGGGAACCTTTGAGCCACAAAGACTTGCAAAGACTAAAGGCAGCAGGCACAAGTGACAAGGTCATAAACTAGTGATGTTTACAGGTTACAAATTAAACATGACTGAACTTCTGATCAGCTTCAGACCACTCTGATCCCAGTGCAGGGCACCAGCAAACCAGACAAAACTGCAACTTGAAGTTGCCAACAAGCAACTTCCAAAATCTGCTTTTCCTCTTCACTGCCAGCACTGAGTGTCTGGATTCGTACCACAGGGTTAATTTACAAAGTGGCAGGAGCTGGGGAGTCTTGAAGATAGTTCTGTGCTCACCTCCCTGCAGCAGGGGTGGTTTTATCACAGGATTTTTAACAAGTTGCTCAGCCAGTCAGTGTAACATATCTTCCTTTTCTGCCTTCCTTTCCCTTGCTGCTTGATCCCCACAATATCTCATTCTGGACCTTTCCATGATATTGAAGCATATAATTTGAGGTTGCAGGGACAGTCATACACACAGAGTTAATCACAGCCTTTAGACAAGGTAAAAATAGTCAATCAGTGGAAGGGAAGTACTGAGAAGAAGAGAATGTAGAAAGTGGGAAGCAAATAGTAAAGGAAATAAAGTTGATTTTTCAAACAGCTGGGCGAAGAATGACATTCTTTTGAGGGTAGTGAAGGGGTTTGATACACACATCCCTTTCCAGTCTTCATGCACTGTAAGGAAAAGAGATCTGGGCTCTCTGGCAAGTTTGCCCACACAGAAATCTGGCTGCTGAGCAGCCAGAAACACAGACGCCCATGCAGGAACTGGGGCTGAGTGCCCTTCACATCACCTCTCCAACAAGAGGCATCAGTGCCCCCCACAGCTTAAACTTTCCTTGTCCCAAAAGCTCTTGCTGGCATAAATTATTTTAGGCACAATTCAAATGCTTTCCTCTGAAATCACTTCCAAGGACTCAGAACCAAAAAGCCCCAAGCAGGCTCTCAGGTAAGGCACTCATCTCAAAGAGTGAGCAGAAGCACAAGGTACCTGCCAGCTGAATTATTTAGGGGCCATGTGCATGGGATTTTCAACCACTGTTTATTGCTGCTGGTGGTGCAGTCCCTTCACCTTCAGGACAGATAACTCAGTGCTGGGCTCAGACTGCCAAGGAGAGAAAGCTGCCTTTGTGGTAGAACACATAGCAAAATTCAGGGGCTGAAGGACAGAAATACAATACTGTATATATCAAACAAGAGGAACACCATCACAGGCTCATAATGAGAGACTGATTTCTTCCACAACAAATTATAAATACACCACCACTAACAGTTTTTGCCCCCTCCCCCCCTTTTAAAAGAATTTCTCCTGAACTTGGTGCTTATAAAAACAAGGGGTGCAAAATTGTTCAGCGCTTCATCCAGACAGATTTCCCCATTAAGCCTTATTAAAACACATTCTCTAACTCAGCCTTTACTCAGGGAAGGTTTCTGACTGCCAGAGAAGCCACACATGATTTGTAACGTGGACAAAAATCCACTTAGAATTAGTCTAAAACCAAACTCATTTCCTCTACAGGCTTGAGCCAAGATTTGCATCAAAGTCTCTGGAGGCAAAAATCCTACAGCATTATAAAGCATCACTGGCTGCCATTACTTGCACGGTTCTACGTTTACTTGAAATCCATATCTGTGTAATATTAAAATATTAGTGCGATATTTCAGATTCAAGAGACAACAGCAAAGGGTTGCTTTGAAGGTCCGTGAATTGAAAGTTTTGCACTGTTTGCATTCATCAGTGGATTTGTTATAAAACGAAGTCCTGAAATGAATTCATAATTGTATCATGATTCATAATCACAGCATCTTCAATTCACCTCTCAGTCACAAAACACAAAGGTATGTCAAGATTCTGTATTTCCAGGACTTACAACACATTTCAATCCCTGGATAAGAGTTAACACCTTTTTATTTCACTTAACTGAAATAGTAATTTCACTAAGAAAATAGTCACAGGTGCAGTTTCACATCTCTGTGTATTGTGCTTACAGGAGCAAGGGCACTTGCACATATTAGTTTTTATTTTATTTTGAGGTTAAAAGCTACCTCGGCAATAAATTTTAATAATTTATTCACTTAATTTATAAACCTCATATCTTTCCTTTACCCTGTAACTTCTCATGGGAAAACTGAATCATACACAATCAGACTACACATTAGATCAGTAGACAAATCAAACCCAGAATCACAGTTTGTAGAGATCCCACGTCAAGCCTTGTTCCTTGGGGCATTCTCTCTCTGAAAATTTGGCTTACATTTTATCTATCTCATTGAGAGAAGGCCACCCGCAGCAACAAAATAAAGCTCGGCAGTAGAGAAACCCACTTAGATCAGGGAGATGTTTCAAGTACTGCTGAGCAGATCCAAGGAATGGCCTCATCTGGGGGACAGACAGCTCACAGGGAGGATGGCAGCAGCAGCAGCAGCGAGGTGGCTGCACGAGACAGGGGGGCGCAGGAAGAACCCAAGAGCCGCAAAGGCCAAGGTCCCCCAGCCACGCCAGCGTTTCCCGAGCTGTCAGTGAGGAGGCTGCTGCTGTCACTTAGCCCTCCCTCACTCTCACTGGCTGCCATCAGACACTGATAGCACGCCTGTCACAGCCATCGCTGAGCGGGAGGCAGAGATGACAAATCACAGGGAATATGTGTCAACACAATCAGCCGGCCTGAAGACAGACAGCTGGTGCGCAAATTCCACCACAGACAGTATCGCTTGTGAAATCATTCCAAGGCATTTTTAGCAAGCGCAAGCTCTCAACAACAGCCCTGGCTGCTAAAAATAGCCCGCTGGAGACTTGCTCCAGCATTAATAACAGCCCTGGCTAAATTTGAGTCATGACCCACTTGGTGACATATAAGCAAAACAAGCACAAACTCATAAAGAAGTGAGAGATTAGAGTGCTTGGAGCCCCAGCAATTTTAATGCATCTGTATCACAATGTTTTCTCTACATCGTCAATGTCGGTTGTTAATAGATTCCCCCAAAATCCTGGATAGCAAGGGAGGCAGGCAGGATCCTCTAGAGTGAGGTCAAAAGCAAATATTCAGATAACTCTTCTGCACAAACATCAGTACAGTTCGATGCAAATCCTCCTCACTGCAAACAAAAGGGACCAATGCACCAAAGGTGCCAGGTGTCCCCATCTCTCCCATTTTGAAAGTTCCAACTGAGCATTCTTCAGTTTACAAAATACAAGTTCAATGTCATGGAAGAAACAGCAAACACTGCTTCCCCAGTGGTTTTGAAGCTTGAGATGCAGCAGCATGACAAGGAAAGAGATCCACTTCTCTCTGGTGTACAGCTAATCTCAAAAATGCAGTTTTCCTAGCAAGAGCTGTAGCAGCATCTGCAAGTTCGAACTATTCAAGATCTTTGAGACCAACATAAAAAAATGGTAAGCACACAGAGAACTCTTAAAACTCACATACCTGCGCAGCAGCTTTGTCTCCTCAGGTGTAAATTAATTCCCAGACTGTTTTAAGAGAAAAATCTACTGCCTCAAAATTGCAGGTACACTGCCATAACACAGGCCACCAGACTTGTCTGAATTAATCCCAGACTCAAACATAGCCCCTTGTTTAGAAAGGTTCAGTTCAGAGATATTCAGAGATGGAGTCATCACAACCCTCGGTCAACTGCTACAGTCATTAATTATTCACCCCAGTAAAATTTTGCAGCTTATCTCTTGTCCAAAAGTATCAGTGTTAGAGCCTTCCAGCCACTGGATCTCCTTCCAGTTTTGACTGCCAGACAAAAGAGGTCTTCATTATCAAATTTCTCTTCCCTGCACAGGCTGTTACAAATTGTAGTCATGTCACCTCTTGCCCTCCTACAATAAAACAGACAGAGTTCCTGGAGTCCTTCCCTGCCAGACAGATTTTCTGAACCTTTAACAGTCCTCACAACACTTCTCTTGAAGTTTCTCCAATTTTAACCAATGTTCTTGAACTGCAGGCATCAGGATGGAATACAGAATTCAGGTTACACTTGTGTCAATGCCAAATAAAAGGCTGTAACCACCTTGGACCTACTCAGCTCAGTACTTCCCTATCTACACATTCAATCTTGGGCACAGTTAGGCTGGGAAAACTCCAGTTCAGGTGGTTATCTACCTTGACATGCCAGCCTCTTTCAGCCTAGCCATTTCCCAGGAGACAGCTATCCCTCCTCCATCTCCTCATTATACCAGAAGGGCCCTCATTTTGTCTCTAGAGTATGGCATTTTATTGCATCAGAACACACTGTTCACAGAGCAATCCCAGTCACTCAGGCCCTGCCTTATCTTGCACTCCACCTAATCTGTGTGTTATCTGAGACCTTTATGAGTAATGGTTTTATTTTTTCTCCTCCAGGTCACTGATTAAAAGAAGTTAAACAGTGCTATGCTAAGAAGCTAGTACAAACATACCTTCTGGAAACTGCTTTTGTCTACCCGATTTTGAAACCGTCCAGTTGGACAGTTTGGAATTCAGCTCTCATGCTGCTTCTGCTCAAGATCTGCATTAACAAATAATAAAGCTGGGACAAAACCCTCAAAACTTCAAAATACATTGAACCAAGTATCTAGAGATTTCACAGCTGATTGCAGCAGATCTCAGAGAAAAACAGAGCTACCAACCACCATGCAGGTAGCATAAAGCTTGTTAAGTGCCCAAGGATCTACATCCATCTGCCTACACTGCCAGTGTCCCTCTGGAGAGCAGGGCTGCAGATTTGGGGTGTCACAAACCTGCCACACTCACGGGCCTGGGAGGAACACTGGCAGCACACCTAGCAGAGGAAGGGAAAGCCCCTGCTCCCAGAGGAAAGCATCATTCTGAGATGAGAGAAACCAGGGCTGTGCTTGGAAGCACAGTGCAGCTGCTCCCCTTAGCTCCTTTCAGTGGGGCCCCTAATCCCACCATGATAGAATTAGATTACCTGTCATGGGAGGAGATTTAAGTGCAATGAGCACAAGGCTCTCCAGAGGACTACTAGGCCATGCAAGATGTGCCCCATGCCTTGCACAGTGTGAGCAGCCCCAGCCAGAGCTCAGCCAGCCTCACCCACCCACAGCAGCTGCACGGGACAACCACACTCTGCAGCCCCACTTGTAGGAAAGGAGGTATTTTGAGAGTGTGCTTGCTGATCCATAACATTACAAGTTATTTTATGGAGTTTTTACACAGTTCCTTCTGGATCCTAAAGAACTGGAACAGGAGGTTATCCAGACTAGATGGTGAGGTCCAGCAATGAAATGCACTTCCCCTCCTCCCTCATCTCCACAAAACCATGTATCAGGAAACCAGCCAGTACCTCCACCTGCCACCAAGTAAACATCACACTCCTTATTTTGTGCTTAGAATAGATTACTGTGTATCAAAATATCACATTTGCAAAGTCCTTCTGCTGCTCTGCAATCTCTTCAAAAAGCCACAGCCACAGCCACCATCATGTTTCTACAAGCCCTGTTGGAGATAAATCCTGACAGACAAGCAAGCATGAGAAAAGGGATGCAAAGAATGCATCTAAATAACATCTAAACACACAGAGCTGAATCCTCTGGATCTACAACCCAGAATTCATCCTCATGACAGTAGTGCCCTGCCACTGCTGTCCTCTCAGCAGCACTACCACACTTGCATAGTGCAGAAGTCAATGCAAAGTTCTGCCATTTCTCTTACACTGCTGCTTGTTCTCAATCAAAGCCAATTCTGTTCTTTAAGAAGTGCTCCTGATGGCATAAAATCACAGATACCTTAATCTCTCAAATAACTCTGATCTTGAGCCACTCCAAATCTAAAATCTGGTAACCACATACTTTAAGTGCTGCTAAAAATCCAGTGCAAGGAAAAAAGTGAAACATATTTTTGCTGCCTCTGTGTGTCACAAAGAAAGATGCCTACTTTCCACACCAGTGACACACTTTTAAAAGGATTTCTGGTCCACTATGAGGTCTCACCAGCACACAAAGACAGGGGCAACTGAGGAGCGAGGCACATCCTTTCTCTTAGTGGGGGTTGTCCTTTAATGAATCAGTAACACCAATGAAAACAAAAGCAACTTCATCTGCAAAATAGAGAGGTTATGACTTTCTGGTCCTTGTCAGTGCTGAAATTCTGGACTAAGGATGAAAATAAAAGGCATAGAATTAAATTTAAGCACAAAGAAAACCTAAGATTAGCTGCAGAGAAGTTGTCTCTAAATCCCCACATCTAAAGAAATTAAATCCATGCTTAGATTCTTGTTCCCACTTCCCAAAGAGCTGTAAAGATAGCCCTGGATAAACTTCCCAGGGGCGACAATCTGGAATTTCTCATAAGAACAGCATGATAAAGCTGTTAATGATAAATTCATGCAGAGGTGTAGGAAATCAATGTAAAATGGCAGTTTCATGGGCAACACTGCACACCACACAGCAGCAGGAGCCTGAATAGCACCTTATCCCCAGCACTGAGCACATGCTGAGGTCAAAGGAAGGTGTTGCTTTTCTTTGTACTTGGCAGGAGTAGCCTGGAGTAAGGCAGGGAGCCTGGGCAGGCAGGGACTGGCAGCTTTCCTACTGCATCCAGCCCAGGAGAACACTGACAGCTCTCCCCTGTCAGTCCCACACAGCTCTGCAAGCAGCTTGAGTGTGCACAGGGGATTTGTCCTCTTCATGTTCTGACCACCAAGGAAAGGACTTGGCAAATGTGGCTGTGTCATTTTTCAGTGGCTTTTGTATCACTGGAACTGACAAGCCCCATATCCTGCCTGGCAGGAATAACCATGAGGACTTCTTGAAATGAGTATGCAATATAGACCAGGCAAAGCTCCTCATTTTCCTTTTAGCTGCAGTAACAGCTCTCAAAGTGCCACAACTCCATGTCTTCCCCATGCAAAGTTTTTGTTTAAACACTCCTGCAATTATGATTTGACTCATCTCTGCAAAATGAGATTCTGAATATATTTGTAAGAAGAATTATCACAAAAATTA
Organism: Chaetops frenatus; assembly: GCA_013400775.1. Classification (NCBI taxonomy): domain Eukaryota; kingdom Metazoa; phylum Chordata; class Aves; order Passeriformes; family Picathartidae; genus Chaetops; species Chaetops frenatus. Next base: position 292,456 of record VZTR01000751.1, read on the forward strand.
TATAAATGAACTTTCTTGATGCTTGCCAATGTTTTTAGCCATGGCAGTGTAAAGCCTTTATCTTGTCTAGCAAAAGTTGACAGGTTAAACACAACCCCGAAAAGACCCTTGAGACTGCACAAATGACTGCTGCCAGTCAAGTAGTCAAAGCATCAAATCATGAAGGGCAAGCATTCTCTCTCTTAATCATTTAAGACTTCAAGGTAAACAATTAACAAGCCTCATTTCCTTGCAAATATCTCCCTGAAAATCTGCTGGAATTTGGCCTAGCGTCATCATTTCATTTTCAAAGAATCTTCCTTTCATCATCTCCATCACCAACAGAACTTCCACTCCCCTCAGTATCTTTTCTTTGGTTATTTGTTTCAAAACAAGAAAAAAACCCCACCAAAAACCCATGTCAAAGAGTCCCTCTCACCTCATACTATTTCATTGTGTAGATCCACAAGAAATTGAAATCTGCATAATAAATTGAAAATGATACTTCATGGTGAAAGTAGTGTATTATCTACATAGCATAGGGAAAATCCATGCATAGAAAACTTACTCTGAAGAGAAGCAAGTGAAGAGTATCAAAAGCAGATCAAGTACAGCTCAACCAAGAAATATAATCTTTTCAGACTTTCAGAGAGTATTGGAGTGGCCATAAATATCTAGCTAATGAGGGTTTTAAACGGGATCTGTGCTCCTAACTACTTCAAACTGCTAGAAAAAAAAATAAAATCTCTGAACGTCAAGAGTACCAAAATGTCCCAGAATTTTATATTTGCCCTGCTTATACAAACACCAGAAATTCTGACAATCATCCATTCCCTTTGCTCATAAATATTTATTTAGTTGGAGCCAAGTGCATAGATGAACCTTCTATCCCGCTTATGGCTGTTCTCCCTTTAATCCTTAATCCCTTTCCACTATCTTTCTTGTCTCTAACCTGCAGAGGACTCTGACTGTTTGCATTTAATTCTTCTTACACATGCCCTGGAGCACAAATGGCTTGTCAGGTTAAAGATAAAGCAAACATGTACTGCCACCAATAGAGTATCCAGCCTTTTTGATATCAGAACACCTGCAGCCAAGGCAGGCCAGGGAATGGAAGAATAAATAAATAAGTGATTTGGCTGAGATCTCCCCACTCAGCAAATACACAGACTTTTCTAGGACAAACTTCTTGTCCACTACCCACACTCACTAATTCTGAAGTTGGTCCCCTTCCTCATTTTAATCTAATGCAGCAACACCAGGGATGGCACAGCCTGAGATAAACCTGAGAGATTATGTCTAAATTGCATCTTGAACAACTGTGCAGGCAGAGCAGAGAAAGGAAAGGTATAAAACCTATAGGAGGTCAGCAATGAGAGGCTTGAAGCCATCAAGAAATGAGGAGGACCTGGACAGTGTTTCATCAGCACAGGCAGAAAGGTCAAGGCAGGAGGAGCACTTGAAGAACATTAGTATTTAGTCTTGGAGAGGGTCAATGGAACAAAAGAAGAAGGGTTTGTCAGAGTCGAGAGCTTTGGTTCCTGAACAAGTCCTTTCCATTTTCCTACTGATCTACATTTCCAACCATAAAGCCTTTGAACTTTTTGGAAGCTACACTTAAATGAGTCCTCAATTTTAAACCAAAGGCCCAATAGTTTTGCTCAGTAACAACCACACCTCATTAGTGCTGAGGACTTGAAAGCTGCTCACCTTCTTCCCTTCCTGCAAAGCCTTCCCTGCACTGTGAGCAGTGGCCCTGCCAGTGCTGCTGCTGTCCCTGGAACCCTGACAGGCCACTGCCCCAGGACACTTGTGGGAAGCTGCTGCCAAAGAAAAAAGTTGCCAAGGCCCTGCCCACATTCACTCCTGGGACTGAGAGACCATGGAATTTTTTAATGGGTATTTCTTTCTGTTGTTCTTTCCAATCAATTTGTTACTACTTTTCCTTCAAAACAGGAAAATTTGATGTTTTGGAAAATTTATCTAAGCATGCAAGTGCATCATCTGGCACATGAGGCATTTCAGGGCCAGGATAACATTACATACATTATTGTGTTGATCCTGTTGAAGCACAATGTTTCCATCCTGTTTCTATCCTGAAATGTCAGATTGACGAAAAATGTATCAGAATTTGGCATAATTTGGAAAATATTTATCATTATTTCTTTCAAAAATCCTCCTTTAAATCAAAGCACACACACCCCTGCAGCCACAGACAACCATAGCCAAAACAAGATAAAAAAGGGGGGGAAGTAATGGTCAAAAGAGAGTGAAACCCCTTTAACCACAGGGGTCTCTGGACAGCAGGGCTGTATTTGCAAGCAACACCTCCAGTCACAGTCTGAGAGCTCTCAAACAGAGATCTGGAGTAAAAGTACATTCTTGAGTCCTTAATATAATTAACATTCTTTGTCTCAGCAGCAGTAAACACAAGCTTTTTCCTCTTAGCAAGATTTTAGGCTATGCCCGCTATTGTTTACTTGAATGGAAGGCTAAAGGGCTGACTGAAACTTTTCTCCCTCTGTTGTGAGAATTTCCAATACTGTGGAAAAAGTATCCCTTTATGAACAAACCTTGTGAACTGACAAATACCAGCTGTACCCCTCTGAAAAAACAAACAAACCCCCCCCCCCGAAACCAATCTAAATATTTTCTTCCAACATTTCTCAAAAACTTCGAAACAAAGCACACAGCTGTCACTCAACATCTACTTATAAAACTCTTTCTGAAGCCTTTATGAGAATGTATCCATGTGCCTACATCCATTATTGTATATTTACATGCCTTCTTGGAAACCTTAACCTTGAAAAAATAAATGCATGAAAATATCTCCTTTTGGCAGAAATGCTTCCTGCTGTTTGAGCTGTAACAGGAAGATGAAGCTGTGATGCACCTGCTAGCAGCTTGCAGGTAGGAACAGAGAGGTGATGCCCAGAACAAGTAATGCAGAAGCTCCAGAGAGCTCTGCAGACAGGCAAATATGTGCTAGAGCAGAAGGGGGTATATTCTTCTGATTGCTGCAACAAAACCACTAAAAGCTGCCAGAGGTGACCCAACACCTTTCTGTAGTCCTCAAATAAACTTGGGAGAATACCCAAGATATAAAACTGCTCAGTTTTAACTCACTCCTTCTTGAATTTAGGCTTTTGTTCATTTGACTGCCTTAAAGGTGCAGATTCAGGACTAGAGAAATTAGGGTGAGAAATGACTCAGTAAGGGCACCGTGAGCTGAGAGAATCAAATCCTCTGCAATTACTGGTGCAGAGCCCACAGGGCTGGAGGAGTTTATCCCCACTGAGGAGCAGGAGCATCAAACCCTCCCTGCAGTAGCCCTGAGTTTGCAGGGCTGGCAGCCAAGTGCCAGCTTGGCTAAGCCCTGCCTCAGGCCTGAGACTGATGGGCAGCGTTAGGGCCCCAGCAGCACCCACTGGAGTGCAGGAATTGATTGGTAGGCAGAAGCAGCAGGTTTATTTACAGAGGCAGGACCTGCATGGAGAGAGATTCTAAAAGCTGGTACTTTGCAAAAGAAAAACACCCACAGAGCATTGGACTTTGCAGAGACCTTTTTTTTCTTCTTTAATGAAGCATTTGAAGTTACCAGTAACTAACCCAAACCAAAAGACTGCCCAAACCTTATAATAAATCCTGACTTCACACAATTAAGCAGCTGCTAAGTCCTCTAGTACTTCCTAACTGGAAAAAATACAAAGCACTAACTACTCTTTCCTTTATGTCTCAGACACTTGGCACAGAATTTCTGAGTTTACGCCTCCTTTTACACAGCCGTGGCCCAAATTTGGGACTTTGCTTTACATTTTTTCCTCCATATAGAAGTACTTTTTAAAAACACACACCCAGTAACCCCACTGAGCATCCCTTCACTGACACTTCATTACAGGCTGAAACAATCTGAGGATGGCCCAGTTACAAGTTCACAGGACAAAGCATCTGCTGCTTTAGCTACTCCCACGAACTGGTTATTAAAACTTCCAAAAGCTGAGAAGACAAAGGTCCCAGGACACTGTCTGCCCACGGGAGCAGCCAGCCTTTGTGTTTAAACACCATGCTTTGCACTTCATGCCTCCAGCAGCTGCTTTCATTTAGATGCAGGTCACATTCACACAGACTAGAAAGCACCACAGACCTGTACAAATTGCTAACATGGGAATTCAGGTCCTCGAAACTCCTGCACTGCAGCCAATGAAGAGTCTATAATTTCTCCATTAAATATTTAAACAATACTAACAATACTGCTATTAATAAATAGAGTACCTTTCTCTTTTAGTACAGGTTCCTGATGTCTGGAATAACTGTGCTATAGATTTTTTTAATACTTATTTTAAACAGACTGAAAAATCTATAAAGTGGCCATAGAATAATAAAGTTCAGTCTCCTGAGGAGACATGAATTTTCTTGTCAATCCACCAGTTGTACTTCATAGATGCTCACAGCATTTCAGCAGTGGGGGAAGGAAATTTGGGGAAGAGCATCAGTTGAAACTGGTTTCCAATGGCAGATCAGAGAGCAGACAAGGCAGCAGCAGAGAAACATATGTTTGAACCTAAGCCAAAAATCTGGTTTCCTTAAGAAGTGTAGGATGACAAGCCTCTTGCAGCAGCAATAGTAGGCTGTAAAGTGGGGGTGGAAAAATTCCCTCTCTTCATGCAGAAGGCAAATTCTGTAACATCTACCTAACACTACTTAATTTAGAGCAGCTGAAAGTTTGGAAAAAGCCTTCAAAATGACCCATTAAAGACAGTCAGAAGCTTCTCACTTTATGCTTCGATATTGCAGCCTCTTCACTCAATATTGCTTTATGGGGTATTTGGGGAAATGGTAAATAATACATTGGTATCAAAAACCTAAAGCACTTGGCAGAACAGACACCCCTACATTACTTGGTTGAGAGCTGATAAACGTCTGTGCCTTTGCTATCCTACATTAACATTTCCATGGAATTAGGCACATGAAAATTGATGGTGATCAAAAGTTAATTACAGTGTTTATGTCAAAAATCAAAAGAGCAGAACGGTGACTTTTAGTTTGGGTGTTCCCTTCACAAAGCTCAGCTGCTTCCAGCAAGAGACTCCCAGAAAATGGCATTTTCTCTTACCAGCAGGAATGATGGTCTGGTCTGCTCTAGCCACAGTTCACAGGAGACTAATGGTACCAGCCTAGAGCTGAAAAATATTTTTATGATAGCAGTCCTTCCGTAACCAACAGAAACTCTGTGTGCACTCGAGTATCGGAAAACTGCATAGTCAGGAGGATAAAAAAAAAATTAATATTCCAGAAAAAGAAGGAAAAAAAAAAGAAGAAGGGGAAAAAAAAAAGAAAGACGCAGACCCAAGTCCCAACGACTGCAGTTCCCCAGAGGGCCAACACAAACTTTGGCTGAGGTCATGTCCAACATCTGTAGACTCAGTAAAAGCTACAACTCGGCTCTTTTTCCTGCTGCATGCCCTCCTCCACCTTGAAATAAACTCTGCTGATTATCAGTTTTGTGCCATTTGATGAAAAGATACTCCAGCAACTGGCTTGTATAGCTGCTTATACAGCAGCAAATAGCTTATTTGTGGAGTACAAGAGAGCAGAAAGAGATCCCCTTGCTTGACTTCAGTAGGTACACGTGGCTCATTCTTCGGGACACGCTTGTGCTTTCTCTGCCTGAGCGTTCACTGCCTGAGCTGCCTTGTCTCGGATGGTTGAATCCAATCCCTTTCCTTTTTGCATATCAAAGAGTTGATTTTAGCAGGATTGCAGGCAGTGCTCAGAGGCTGCTGTCCAAGGCTTGTGAGATGCTCCTTTGCACCTGCATGCAGCTCACAAACTGTTTGCTACCACCGCTGAACACAGGGAGTTTCTATGCTCTACTTCCTTCAGCTGCTGCTCAGCTTTTGTGCAGCCTCACGATTTCTGAAGGGGCTTCGGAGCAAAAATAGACACCGTTCTTTTAAAAAAAAAACCACAGTGGATTACAGCTACCTCCCCAGTCCTGAATCCAGCTGCAGTTGTCATGATTCTTCATGGATTAGCATCCTTAAAAAAAAACCCCCAAACCACTGAGAGCCTAGAGCAAGCAGCTCCTCAGGTGGGAGGCAGTGGCTGAGGGCACACTGCTGCTCTGTGCCAAGCATCACTGAGCAAGGCAAGGAGCCTCACAAGCTGCTGCAGTCCATTTCCCTGCCTGTACGTTCCTGTTTCATCAGCCTGACCCACCCCAAATCTGAAGATTGGCTTTTTGAAATGTGAACAAGTTCTTGGCTCGCTGTTACCTGGAAGCTGCTGCTTTGTGTTCCTTGAATAAGCAGCACTGATCTCTATCTACGGTTCAAGACCGCCCCAAAAGCAGACATATTTTCAGGAGAGATAGATTCTCTATTCAGGTTAGCACTCATGGAAATAAACAAGCAAAATGGAGAGAAAAGCAGAATTTTTTTTTTTTTCTTTTTCTAGACAGTAAAGCTTTCCACAAAGTGTCAGCAGATCTGGGTTTGCAGGCTATTAAGGAAAAAAAAAAAAAGCAAGCCAGGCTTAAGCTGTTTCTTCATGGCCCCAGTGAAAACACACATGCAAAAGGAAACCAGAACTAAGCTTGTCAGTGGTATTTCTCCATCCAAGGTATCACCAGGTTGAAGCCTAAAAATTAAGTCTTCATAAAGGAGAGTTTCCCAAAATTGCCAATTCCCCCTACCTCAAATGACAGCAGCTTTGACAAAGAAAATACTATTATGCTTTAGTAGGCAGAGCTACTGCCAAAAATTAAGAGACATTGGTTTTTTTTAATTAAAACTGTTTTGGTTCCTCATTGTTTGTCTGGAAGTTGAAGGGAATGCAAATACGAGACAGGAGAGGAGTAAGAGCACTGCTTTTTTTCTGAGAGGGTGGGGTTTTTTTTTTCCCCCTGACATAAACAAAATATACATGGACTGATTAGAGGGTCCCCATCCCCAAGAGCAGTGCAAGGACAGCTAATCTACTCATAATTTTTTTGGGTGTAGTTTTCTTTTTAAACACAGTAACATTTCATCTGAATTTCAGTTTGCAAAGCTAATGTGCACGCTCAACTGCTGAATAATCCATGGATTTAAGTGTTCCTAAATACACAGTGAAAAGATGGATTACCCATTAGGATAAAATAATATACACAAGCCTCTAAATACACATGTACACTGTAATACACATTTTAAATAGTCTCTATGTGTGAATTTTAATGATAATACGCATGCTAAAAAGTTTCAAGTCATCTTAACAAAGAAGCCATTACCACTGTGTAAATAATATACCATTTAAAATAAATTCGCTGTACTCCCATGACAAATTCTTTTTTGGTCAATGTAAAAAGAATAAAAGAAATGAACACATATAAAATACAAATAGTACTGTACGATCAGTTTCAATCTGTAGCAGAGTGCACATGTGAGGGCAGGGATTTATTCAGTTCCTAACTCAGCATATTTCACGTTCCTTCACTTTTGTCCAGAAACCTTGGGGGGGGGGGAGGGGGGAAGAAAAAAAAAAAAAAGGGGGTACTGATTAATAAAGTCTTGGCAAAGTGTGGCCTCTTGCCAGTGGACAGCTAAAGAATCCTCACATACATCCACTGCTCTACAGCACACATAAACTTGGGTTTTTCAATCAGCTCTCAGGACCTTATGAAAATTATCCACAGATTCTAGACCAAAAAGGCTAAAATGTTCCTTCCAGACACACATGGAAGAAATATCATCCCCACTGCTGCTGGGAGGAACAAAACCCAGCAGCCTGCAGGAGGGAAGCTCTGATCTGGAAGGCTTGGGAAGGTGTGATGGTTGAGAGACCAGTTTTGGGAGGATGAAAGGGCTATGCAAAACAGGAATGATGAGGTTTTACAGCTTTTTAAATTCCAGTTTTCAATCAAGTCTGTTTGATGCACGCAGTTTTGGCAAGTCTAAGTCTGGTATAACACACTCGAATTTGCTATTAAAATGTACATTGTTGAGCACTGAGTAGGGAGGGAAACAAAATCAGGTTTCTCCCTTTCAGGGATAGGACAGAGGTGAAAACAGTGCCCTGAGGGAAAGAAATAGACAGAGCTGTTCCAACATGATCCTGCCCAGCTCAGCTCTGGCATCAGAGGAACTTCTGCAGGGTTCAAAACTTCAGGATTCATCTTAGGATCCTGACACAACCCCAGCCAGAAGTGGCATGTGCTTTTCCACTTGCCAAGAGACATACCTGTGCCAGCTGTTGCTGCTGAAAGCTTAAGCCTGCAACTGTTTTGCTTCATTTTCCCGACTGCCCTGAAGTTAGTTTTTAGTCTGCCTTTTCATAAGCGGTTTAAAGGAGAATAAAACCAATAGAAGCAGAGAAGAGCTGCTGTACCTCCTTCCAAGGGAAGCTAAGGAGTGACAAACTCCTTTGTTCTAAGCACTCCCTATCTCAATCTGCACTCTAAATTCTCTAGGATATCTGCCAAGTCTTGCCTGTGCCCTGCACCCTCCACTTGCTGTCACAGCACCTGCATGTCCCACTCCCTCTGTCCCTCTACCAGAAATTAATCACACTTCCCATCAGCTGAGGATGGAATCAGGGGAATCCAACTCTACCCAGGATCAGCATTATTTGCCCAGTGCTCCCCCACAAAGGGCTGCAGCATCTGAGTTTGGTGGGGAAACAGCAGGAAAGGCCCAATTTCCATTGGTAACCAAGGATGCCTTTCCCAGCTGAACAGGTGAGATAGATTAATCTAAACACATATTAATATCATTTGGCCTAATAGCTAGCAACTGATTTTCTTTTTAGCTGACCTAGCTTGAGTGTTCAGCCAGAGGAAGCCCTGTGTTCTCAAAAGACAATGTTAAAAAGCCAAAAAAACCAACAAAAAACACACCCAAAGACCCAGAAAATTTGGAGCATGGCAACAGGAAAAACTGACAGACAGCATCTGCTCTGCAAATTATTTTCCACTTGACATTTCCCCCCGCCCCTCCCTGAAGGCTCCCGTGCAGTCTGTGCTGTTTGGGTTTCTGGAGAAGGCAGGAGCCCGTTCAGGGTCCCATTCCTCGCTGTGCTCTTTGCCACACGGCCGGGGTGTTGCAGCCATCTGGGCTTCTGCCACCAGCCCGACACAGGACAGAGCCACACAACTCAGAAAAGCACTTTATTCATAAAAAGCACGTATATACATCCCTAAGCAAACTCTCTGAAAGAATGTATTTGCCCGCACAGCGCTGCTGAGAGGCACGAAAGAAAGCGATTTTAAGGGCTCTTTACACGGGAATGTAGACATACCAAGGGTGAGCCCAGGCTTTAGATTCAATAAGCTACTGCTTCACTCTTCTCTCTTGACAGTTCGGCCTGAAACAATCCCAGGCAATTCCTCTAAGCCGGGCACGATTACTTTATGACACCTTGCTTCAAACTGATTAAGGCTGAGGAAACTCAGAGCTTTGCTTGGGGCTCCTTCCAGAGGGGAACGAGTCAGCTTTCCCAGCCCTTCATCAGCACAGCTTTGGGGTGGTGCTGGGGAGCATCCTGATCATCTCCGGGGTTTCTGCAGCTGAGCTGGGAACGAACTGCTTCCCCAGCCTCGGCAGAAAGGCTGAGACTGCTGAATGCAGGCAGCACGAGGTCCCTGCCACACACCCGGCAAACTCTGCAGCTTTACTGCTGCTGGCAAGGGAAAAGTGAAACCTCTCAGGAGTGAAAGGGCAAATGCAGAACAAGCAATTACAAGCGAGATTAGAAAGTAAGAGCTAAAACAGATGCCTTAAACCTTCACCTACATTAGGTCACAAGTGCCAGCAATGTTTTTTGCCACTTAAAACCAACGTTACTTTGTTTATAAACAAAGTTCTAACATGTATTATTCATAACCCATGTGATTCTAATACTGTGACACCTCAAAACCAAAAGGTGATTCTTTTGGTAAAGCAACATTCCCCTGGAAATTAACATTTTAATCAGATTCAACTTTCTTTCTTTCACTATTATTCAAGTGTAACAACAAACCTACTTTAATTTAACTTTAAAAAATCATCAAAAAAAAACCCCAACAAAAACAACCGCAACAAAACTTTGGTAAATTAAATTACATAAATCATTAAGGGAATTTCTAAATCTCTGTTTAATGAAACATAATAAATTTGGTTGTTTCTGTTCTTAGTTTTTCGGGGTTTTTTTGGTAAAGTGAGAGGGAGTTTTGCTTTTTACAGTTTTTTTTAAACTTCTGTAATTTTTAATGCAGTGAAGCTTTGCACAGAAAATTCAAATTCCTAAAAGCATTCAAATTCCTACTTAACCAGAAAAAAACCTGAAGTGCACAGGTCTCAATTCCTCCCACTGAGCACTGCCAGGACCAGCCCGAGGCCTGCAGCCTCCTCAGAGGTGGGTGAGGATGGGGATGACCCCTCTGAGCCTTCTCTTGGGGGACAGCTGCTGTTTCTTCTTAGGAAGAAGCTCTGAAAAAATCCGTATTCCCTCCTATCTCAGTACATTCCTGTCGTTGCAGGCAGTGCAGAAGAACAGACTTATCTCAGTGTCATCTTAGAGATGCCACATGGCCACTCATGAATTCACTTTGGTCACCTGTTTGCATTAAGAGATGACACCAACCTGCAGCATTTCAGATAAAATATGATTCCTTCTGCAACTCTAGAAGCACACATTGCAATTGTCAAATTACTAATAAAATGAATAAGGGGGGGTGCCCAATGTCACAATTTCTTTTGTTACACAAAACTCAAACAGTTTCTGCAGCCAGAACTGGTGGGTTGATAAAAGTAATAAGTCATGAGCAGGATGAAACTTTAGCCTACAAGACAAAAATCATTTCCATTTTCCATGAGGACAGGAACTTGCCATCTTTCCCCTCCAACAATTTTGACTTTTGTTCAAAATTGGAAGAAAATCTCGCTCCATATTCTATTGTTGGTCTTAGGCACCAAAGATTAATTGCTAGGTTTGCTTTTTTAAAGCAACCATTTGTATGGATGCTTCCCTCTTTTGAGATGGAAAGCACATAAGAAACTCTCTTGATTCAGAGCTAGTCGTGTGCTGCTTTCCTTTCTCCTTGGAGTAATGTATTGTTTTTTTAAGCAAAGCAAACAGAGAGGATTTAGTAGAATACAATTTCTTTTGTTTTATTGCTCCATTAATTTTATTTATGTTCAGATATGCTGCTTTTATCAATTTGGTATGAGCAAGAGAAATGCATCAGGAGGAAGGAACATGATTGTACTTCAGAATGAGGCATTGGGCAGAACAGGAGCAGGAGATGCCTGAACCACCTTGGATGATCAGTCATATTAATGCAGCACAGCTTTGATAGGTAGCAATTACAGGTAATAGATAGTCCAAGCATTACTCAGCAATCTACTGCAACCATGTGTTTAGACCCCTGCCTTTACATCCCCTCCTGCAGGTTTACAGGCAAGTTATCATTTTTTAGGAAGAAAAAACCCCAAAACCTTTCTTAGTAGCATATTTTGGATTTTCTAATCTTTGTCTCTTGAAAGTCTGCTGCTGCAGAAAATCACCTGTTTCCCTGGAGTTATTTCTTTATACTGTTAATTTTTAATCACTCTACTGTGCCTCAGTCAGCAAAGCAATAACTACTCTTAAGAAATTGTAACAATAACACCTCAACAAAACCTAATTGAAGGCTAACTAAAAAAATTCCAGAATGAAACAAATACTCTTGCTAACGGAGCCCACTACTCACAACACATCTGGGTAAACATCCTGCCACGGAGTTTTTTCTTACGTGATACAAAGGACAAGCTGCTTTTCTGACAGCAACATCCCTTACAGAGTGAATTGGATAGAAAAGGCAAAGCTCTTGGCTACAAGAAATGAATTATGATGAAGACCCTGCAAAAGGCCTTTCCTAATGACAAGATATTACTCCACAGGTTAATGAAAACCAAATACCAATTTAACATGCTAACCTTTGAGCAAATTGAGTTCAACTAATCAAGAGCCCTCCAAAAGGGTATTTTGAGCTAAGAGAAAAGACTGGAAAAATCATTTACATAAGATGGCTGGTAATGGTGCATTTAATAGCACTGGTGATATGGAATTATACTAAGGAAATGAACACATCATGTATGACCTACTCCCTAAAGCATTTAACAGGATGTCTCCAAAGAGCCAAATTCTGCCCAGTGGTAGTGAAGCACAAATCCTGTTAACAAGGAGGGCAATAACAGACTCTTCCTCAGGACACCGCCTTCTCAGAATTTTAGACAGAAGTGTTATCTACCATCAAACCCAGACTGGATAAATGGCTCTTTACATCAATTTTGGTAACTAAAGGACAGTCCACTTCTGAACTGGAACTCCTCCAACAGAGAAGGATATTTATTACCCATTATCTCCTATTTTTTTATGGACCCTTTATGTAAGGAGGATGTGACACCAATCTCTGAGTGCCTCTGCCTGAAGACTACTGGATAAATAAATCCTCCCACCATTCTTTTTAAAAGATTGCCCTGACAACAGTACTTGGGAAATATCCTGAGTTTGTCCAGGCACACACACAAGGCTCTGTATATATATACACCTGCCTTCACCTTGTCCTAAGCACCTCCTGAAGCTGTTTTTGATGCCCATTTAGCATGGCTCAAGCACTAGAAAACAAACTTTGTTCATCCCTCTCTAAAATGAAAGGCAGCACACTGATTAGAAATTTATATAAACAGCTAAACAAAAGGTGGTAATTATATATTTTGTACCAAAAAAGTAACTTCCCACAAAGGTGAAAAGATGTAGCTGGCTTTCCAGCCTTCTGCACACACACACTGGAATGGCATTAAGGGTTTTCCTCTGCTCTTTGTCTTCTGCCCCCACCAAGTCCCATAGCCCCAAAAACCAGATTTGAAAGTCTGCTTTGCACCACCTCATCCACATACCCTGAAAATAACTGGAAACAATCCAGCAGTCCCCAGCTAAGCACCACACCTGTGATTTATCACTTACCACTCACACCGTGGCAACTGCAAGCTACGTATTCTTGTTTGTCAAACAAAACAGCATCAAATTACATGGTTGGGAACGCGTCCAGCCTCTCATAACAATTCCAGGTCTTGATAGATCCAAGATGTTACATTACAATAAAATCGGGACACATCTTTGGGAAATATACTCTAGAAGAGTATTAAACTCTACAATATATTACTTTTTATAATACCAGATAATGCAGCCCTTTTTAAGGAGGGCAAGGGAGCAGGCATTTCTTCCCCAAAGATTTTTTAATACATCAAGGAACAGCTGACAACTAACAAATGCTTGCTTTGGCAAAGCACATAAAGCTGCTGGTTTGTACATTTGCTAATATTCTCAAACTCCTCAGAAATGACCTAACCCAGGCAGGCACCTCTGGCCTTACTGCACAGTGCTGGTGTCTCCAAGCACTCAGTCTGGCCACACAACTGCCCAGGGGAAAGACAGAGCCTGTCACCTAAATGGACATGAAATTAACAGATTACAGGAAACAATCTGTTCAAATATGAGAGAGGCAGCTCTGATTGAGCACATTTAGTAAGACAATTGTGAGGCTTTTGCCCGGGAAAGCATCAGTGAACAATGGGCTCCAAACCTAACGTAACGACAAAAGCACTGCAGATGGTCCACCCAGCAGGAGTGGTGACCATGCTTCAGGGACACTCCCGGCTCTCTACATTTAAGCCTTTAATAAATTGGAATGGTATTTTTTAATTTAAAAAATGTCATCTGCTGACTTGAACTTTGGAGAAGCTCTGAACCACTATAATAGCCATGTAATGGATGCACTTTAGTGCTTTCTTGAAGTAAAGATATCCAGAGAAGTCATCAAAAAAGACACTAGTCACAGGTACATTAAACTACTTAAATTTCAATGTATCATGCTGCAAGTTTATGAGTCAGACATCCTCCTCCCTTCCAGTTCAGCTGAAGTTTAAGTACTGTGATTCTTGCTGGCTGCACTGAAGGACTAACCTAAGACTTTTGGCTAACAGCTGCCCTTCAATCTTTTTATTCTTATCTTCGTTACTCACTCCTGTCTCACTGCCTGAACAGTAAGAATCACAGTATTCATCTAAAGTTTTCCAATATTGGGAACCCTCACATTCCTTTGAAAAAAGGTCCCATGGAAATGTGCCTACAGTTAATAAAAGACCCAAACCTTTTGTGGAATTTATACCTTGCAGTTAAGGGATTCCATAATTAGAACATAATTACTGAGCCATATAATGTGTCAAATTATGGAGAATGACTATTTGTAAAGGTACAGATAAAGAGAAGAATGAATAAATCTGGAGCCACAGATAAAACCAATTAAACCAAAGTCCTTCCCTTCAGCATTCCTCTAACACTTTGGAGACCATCTCAGTACCCAGTACTAGTTTACATGCACAATTGCTGTGATAAAACTTTTACACTATATATGCAGCATAAATCCCAGTAGTAAATAATTCAGCCCAAGAAACGACTGCAAAGAGGGACAGCTGGTGCTGACAACACTATCAGCATCTTTGCTACTACATGACACACAGTCAGTTCTGAGTGGAGTACGATTATGGAGAAGACGACACAAATTTCAGGTTAAGATTGGAGCTGTTACAAGGATTTCACTTGTTAGTTGAATAAGAGCCAGCATCCTTTAAAGCACTGTTCAAAATCAAACTACCTGTCTTCAAAATACACTGAGAAGGTCTTTGCATAGAAATTCAAAGCATGCAAACAGCACATTGAAAACATGCAGAGAAAGACAACACTCATCTTTCTTTGGTGTAAATCCTAAAACTGAGTTATTGCAGAGAATAAAATTTCACTTAGGAATTCAGTCAAACCTATAATATATGGAAGAGTCCAGGAGAAGGTAAGAACCCACAAAGGCACAACCCTGGTGCCCTGCAGAGTGGGCAGTGCTGTGGGGTCAGCACCACAGACACCTCCTGCACCAGCAGCTTCTCCTAAAAGCAGCTGCCTGTCCCCAAGGTCATAACAGGCCTCAGCACAATGAAAACATCCAGGGAAGCTCAGCAGAAACAATAAGGTATGACAAGAACAGAAGATTTAGAAACAGACCAAGAGGAAGCGCTTATTTCAGATTAAAAGCCATACATACACGGTTTAAATCATTACCTGTTAGTTATTCTGATTTTTAATTTCCTCCCAAAAGAGAGCCTACCCTCCTAGACGTATAGAATTAGAATTTCTTAACTGGATTTCCTAGCATGTGCACCTCAATTTTTTCCTACTCTCCCAAAGCTCATTCTGTCACAAAAAGAAAATATCATTTTTGCTACTTGATCATACACAGGGCAATGTTTTTCCTCACCCAGTAGAACCAAGTCACCAAGAGTTCTTGCAACTACAAACAAAAACAGACCTCAACCTGCTTTTCTCTGCCTCTTCAACACAACAGTACCACTCTTGCCTCAATACAACTTCAGCAAGGCATAATCCTTCCAGAAACTGAAGGGGGGTGACCTCTAAGAACAGCATTATAATTCTGTAAGGCACAGACAAAAATCAAGACAGGAATTAGGTAAAGTACAGTGAGAACACAGCCAGTGATAAATTAGGGATCCGCCACCTAAATTACTACCAATAATTATGTTCTCTCTCAAAGAAACTGAGGTGTAAGAGACACTGCTGTCATTTTTTTTCCCCTGTACAATACTATAATATTGACTTTTTTTCACCAAAAGAAAGCAAGTCAGAAGATGAATTATGGCCACTTTAGAGGCCCTGAATCTAACACCAAGCCACACTGCTCACATTGTGGCAAATTTAAATAAAGACAAATCCAGTCAATGTAATCTTTTAACTGAACTGTGGGATTTGGAATCGATGGAAAAGGCTCCTAATCACAGCACCTGACTCAGAGGCCTAATGGCAATATTTATCTAGCTTAAAGGAAGACAAAACAAACCAGAAATGTTGTGTAAAATATATGTATGCAAAATATAGTTTCGTTAATATCGCTGCTTTGAAAAATATTGATTCATCAGTCTCTACTATTTAGAGATTATACTGACATTTCAGTTGGACAAAACCTACAGCAAACTCCCCTAAAATCCAAATCTGCATTATCAAAATGCTGATCTAACAGCAATACGAAGTTTCAAAGGCATATTCCAAGTGAGTAAACAAGAACTCACTTGTGCAATAGATGTCCAAACCAGCCAGGAAAAGAAAAAAAAACCCAAACCAAACAACCAAAAACAAAAACACAAAACTGCACTGAAAGCAAAAGAGCTCCACCCCTCAACCCCAAATCTGCCGGTGCAGCACCCATTAGTCACAGCAGCTGCGGGCAGGAGCAGGAGCAGGAGCAGCTCTGGCCTTCCTTGCACACCCCCCTCTCCAGTGCGGTCACTGCCACAGCCCCACAGCTGGGCACGGCGCGCTGAACCTTCACTGCTACGCCAAACTAAGAGCCGTTTATAGGAATGTTGTATTTAAAAGCATCTTTTTCAATCTCCTGGTGAAGTGGTATTTGAGTGCTTGCTCTGCTGACGGCTGTCATCTTGCCACACCTGAAACCACCAGCACCGATTCTTGTTTTCAGAGAATTGCTTCTCCAGTACCCACAAACAGCATGGGACATGTTAGAAAACACTGAATAGTTTCCAGTTACTTCTAAGAGATCTTAGAAAATTCATGTATCCCGGGCTATAAAAATGCACTTCTCATCATTCTAGTTAGAATATCATCAAAATATCATTTGCCTTTTTACAAGCCCAATTAGCCTCCAGATTCCTCTCATGTCTCTAAGCTTTTTCTGGCTGCTATCAGAAATCGTTATATTTAAACCTGACACAGTTCAGAAGGAAACCAGAATGGCTGAATCTTCATATTTATTAATATTGAATAAAGACATCAATACCTCAGCAGCACACAGTTATTTAAGATTATCTGTTATCCTTATGCAGAAAGCAAGTCTGCACTATACCAGAAGTATACATACGATCCACTACATTGCTGCTGAAATTCACATGACATTTAGATATTTTACTTCATGTGAGAATAGCAGTGTTACAAGCTAAAACAGTTGAATGTCTATTACACAACTTGTGCCATAATATAGTATCAAATTCAACAGCACCGAGCACACCCATCCAAGCTTGATTTACTGCAGCTAATTGCTAATTAGGGTTATTTTTGAAGCACTGCTGTTTGCATTGCACCAGATTTGCACTTGGGGAGGAAACAGGATTTACAAGGTCAGAATGAAGTTTAAACATTTGTATACAGACTGCTTCCCTCCCCTCAGTATTGCTGAAAGGTCTCAGCAATCTGAAGACAACAGTATTTACACATGTGATGTTATTAAAACTGGGCACTCACAACTTCGTATAAAGCAGTTATTAACATGCAAAAAATTCAAAGTAGGATTGCAATGGTTGCCCAGACAACTTTCTAATTAAATAATGGCAGTAATATCACTACGCTTCCATGTACTACATTAAAAATTGAACAGTGCTTCACTAATAATGCATTGGTCATTTGCATATTCTAAAGACCCTGGCTGCCAGTATCAGCTATGGACCTTCACACCATTAACCACCAACATGCACATCCCACACCCCCCTCCATGGCCAGCAATTCCAAAGATAAACACAGCACTAATTGATGGGGGCTCCTGCTTCATACTCCTGCCTGTCCAGACCCATTGCTGGTAGCAGTATGATCCTCAAGATGAAAACCTGTCTGTCTCTTTTAGAAACCAAACCCCTCTGTAGACTCTCCTATCCCCAATTTGTGCATCAATCTTCTCATTCCCGTAGCAGATTTGTGACTGGTGTTTTAGGCACCATGGGAGCGTGTCTGCAACCAAAACACCATCACAGTAACTGCAGCCCAAGCCCTGGGCCTGCTGTGCTGGATGGATTCCCCAGTGCTCCTGCAAGGTCTCTGCCAATACCCAGCACAGCCACATTCATCTGTACTGAAGGTGAGCTGTGCTGGGGCACAGAGCCAAGTGAAGAGGACTAATCCACCTTTCAAAACTCAATGACAGCTGTCAGTAACTATAAGAGTACACTGGCAGAGTGCTACAAAATTTAATCCCCTGAAAAATAAAGCTTCAGTTCAGCCTTACTGGATACAGGACACTAACATGCAGGTTGTACAGAACTAACTGACTATAGCAGGCTTAATGACCTCTAATCAGGAAAACATGATGTGCCTAGACTTACCAAAGGTTCCTCTTGAATTATTACCTCAGTTCAGATTTATTTTTATGATTTTCTATAACTCTTTCCAAATCTTCTCTAATCATTAGCTGTATCAGCAGTATGAGAACCCTATGAAAGACAGCGCACTGTTATTTTTGGTTTCAAGAGACCGGTTGCATTTCCAAATATACTGCTAGCGTAATCCAGCCAGGCTGTGGTTTCATAAATCCAGAGAGTCTTCCTGGCATATTATCCCAGAGCCAAAGACAGCTTGTAGAAAACCCCAGGGGAATGGGGATTCACAGCTTTGACTTCATGAACTGCAGCACAGGGTCATGCTTAAATGTTAAAAGAAGAAACAAAAACGTGGTTCTTTCTATGCCTGCCCAAGGAGATGGTTCAGAGATTGTGTTTTCAGGAGGAATTAAGAACTTGAGTCTGTTCCATGTCCCTGGAAATACATTCGTATTTTGACAGCACGCAGGAGCCTGAATGAAAGACCTCTCAAAGTAGAGTGCTATGGAGACAGGATAGGGACACTTTTCCAGCCCCAAAGCATGTACATAAACTACAGCACCAGATCTTCCCTTAGTGTGGGTACATCGTTCCCAATTGTATCTTAATGGAAAATACACTTGCATCAGTACACAGCTGCTTACAGACCAGCTGTTCCTTCCTGTCCTCCACTTTGTTTTTAAAGGAAAGCTGCACTTCTCCTTCCTATCATCCCCTGCCAGACTTCTGCAGGCACAAAGGGACTGCAGCACACCCTGAGGGTCAGAGCTCTCCAGCACCAGCAGACAGGAAGGGGCTGGATGCCACAGGAGTTGATGTTGTCCTCTGCATTACACCACACACCATACACATACGTTGCTGTTTTGAATAATCCTTTCCTGTCAACAGAAGCTCTCAGAACTCCACAACACAGCAAATTTGGCCTCCACACTGTTCACAAGATGTTTTGCATTGGTTACTTCAGCAATTTTCAGTGCTGATCAGGATCTCAAGGCACAGAGATCCCCACGCAACTCTTGCAACAGGCCAAGTCCCACACTCAGTCCCCACAACAACCACGGTGCCTTGAGATGGCTTTGGACACGCTGTGCTCAGTGGGAGCCCAGTCCTCACCCTGAAAGGCAGAGCAATGGTTTCAGTCCACTCAAAACATGGAGAACACTGACTCAGTGGATTACCCCAAGGACTTAAAAGGAGGTAGGATGGGTAGAGAAATACATTGTAAGAAATAGATATTCTCTCCACTCAAGGAAAAAAAATCCAGCCTTGTTTAGAACTTTGAAGGAGGTCTTAAAACTCATTCACTTTTGCTTCCTCCACTCTGCAGCAGTAGTTCATAGAGCATCCAGCCGCATGGACCTTTTTTAAACCTTGTGGGCTTTGCTACAACATAAACGTTCAGACTCAGAGCAATTACTTCTGACTGCACTAATGAGACAAGCATGCTGTTTCTGTACTATATATATACATTATACACAAATTTCATTTAACAACTATCTTGGCTGTGATGTAAACCCATCCCTACTTAATTTATGTTTGCAAACATTTGGACTGAAAATTAAAATTAATAGAAAGCTAAAATAAATAAAGGAGCTCCTGCTGCTCTGTGTGAATGTTCAAGAAAGCAAAGTGCAGAAACACTCCCCCCAAGCAGAGAGCTTGCAGATTACTGAACAGTCCTGTCAGACACCACTGATAGACTTGGTGTGGGGGGTGACAGAAGGGGTGCACAGAATAGAGGAATTTTCTCCTTTCATTGGGCAGTCGTCCCCTCTCCGTACAGAGTGGGGACTAATGCACGTAAATCCCTGGTTCATCAAGAAGTGAATAGACCTTTTGTCGCAGTCTATTACAGTTATAAAGATTCTGGCCACGCTTCTCTTACCACCACCATTCCCTCCACCAAAATGAAAGGTAGAGCTTAAAAACATAGAGACAGATCAGGATTCAAAACACGCCAGAACAGCCCGGCTGCACCAAGAAGAAGAGAAAAAGCCTGCCAGCCCCCCTTTCAGGGCCTTACGGCACCACTTTTGAGAAGTTTTGCTCAGGCAGCTGACATCCAGTTTTCGTCTACTACTGCAGATGTGCGGCTTTCCTGCACAATAGGCGCCTGCAGCCCTGGCGCTCTTCCAGGTCCCACTGTGTGACAGTAACAAAAGGCGAAGCTGGAAGCCCTCAGCTACAGCACAGCTCTAAATGATTTAGTGACCACGGCGTCCAGACCTTGGCAGCAGCTGCTGCTTTAAAGGGACATTACCAAAGGAGTCAGTAAACCACAGAGGCAGGCGGTTTTTCACACTACATTTGAAAAGTTCTGTTCAAAACTGAAATGGTTCTGCAACGTTTCTTTAAAAATCCAAGGCAAAGAGCAGGGAGATGGAAGAGGACAGGCAGGGACTGGCATTGGAAGTTGTTAATGCAATACCACAAAGCCTGAAGACCATCCCTTATAGCATCCTCCACTTAAGGATTTTAAGATACCTGCAACTATTAGTGATGGCAACTTTCTATCTCCATGGCCATGTATTATTTTTCTTTTGAGTTAGAAAAATAAATCTGTGAGACTAAACCAGCCACTAGTGACAAGGACAACTTACACCCAGGATGACCCTACATGGACACCTTTTCTCCTAAGAGTGTGCAGAAAAATACCTCTTTGCATTCAATACCACATTACATTAGGAATTTCCATTTTTTTTTTGGTGCACAGCTGTACACCACTACAATGCCACAAAAGGGCTTTTGCAGAGAATCTTCCACTGAATGCAATCTCTAGCTTGTGAGTGGGAGATATTTATGAGCAACAGCATGCTCAGCACTGGACATCAGTGCATCCCACACCTCAATACACAGTGCTCCTGCAGAACTGTATGGTCAGTTCCCTGCAGAACTCCACAGCAGTTTTTGAGTGCCTATTCCAGAAGGATATGGGCTAGAAGAGCCGGGTTGTTTTTTTACAGGGTACAGGAGCCAAGCAAATGTAGCAAAAAAAATCCCCCTACACAAATCCCTTTAAGCCCTGTTAGATATTTCACTTTCTCTCCAAACTAGGGAATAGCTGAGCCTTTGCTACAAAACTTCTCACATGTATGAGAGAATTAATGAAGGTGCCAGTG
Source organism: Chaetops frenatus (assembly GCA_013400775.1). Classification (NCBI taxonomy): domain Eukaryota; kingdom Metazoa; phylum Chordata; class Aves; order Passeriformes; family Picathartidae; genus Chaetops; species Chaetops frenatus. The sequence continues at coordinate 313,718 of VZTR01000751.1, forward strand.
CAATCCTCCAGAAACACCCAGTGAACACAAGGAGTGCTGTGCTCAGCATTCAATTCCTTCTGCCCATCATTTCTTTTCTACTTTTGGATAACATACAGGGTGGAGGCCCTGACAAAAATGGGTCCTTGTTTAGTTCTGCAGACATGTCTTGCCACTTTCCTCCAAGCCCTCTCTGCAGCCATCCCTGGGTACAGTGACAGCGTGGTCACGATCAAAGCCTGCAGCTCTGAACTTCTCTTGGTGGACCTCCAAAAACAGGTGACCCGAGCTTACTCCCTGAGCTCAGCTCTCCTGCTTTGAACCACCACAGTCTGTAGTGTAAGTATAGCCTATGGGAACCCTGCAGGGCAATGGAGGGCAAATGACCAAAAAAATCACCAAGGGTCTGGTGGCAAAGGGGAATCAGTAGCCCGTTGCACTAAGTCCCATCACTAACTTAGTCCAAGAAGTAAACATGTAAATTCAAGTTAAAAAAACCCCCAAGATTTATACCAACAGTAACTACTCTGCAGCAAATACTAAAATAATTTCTGTCAACAGAGCACTAATTAAGATGGATAAACACTCCTTTCGCTAATCTTCCTCCTCCCTCCAAAGCAATTTAGTTGCCCACAGGGAAAAAAACGTACAAGAAGAGACTGATAACAGAGACAAATCAAAAAGGTGCACGTAGTTCTATATGCCAGAAGCAAGTAACAGCTCTGCTGGAAGGGAAAAAGGTACAATTTTATATTTCTTTGTGGAGTCTGAAAGTAATTTTAAAAGGACCTTTTAAACCAATCCTTCACCACCTGCAGTCAAGTGGTCATTTAAAAAGACACACTGTAATCAAAGCACCCACTAACTGCTGAGAAACACGATTAATCCACCAAGCAGCACTTCTCCATCCATTCCCTCCACAGCCATTCCGAGCAAGTAAAACAAAGCTCTGCTCACTCGTGCGGAGTTTGAGCTCCTGTGAGAGCAGAGGTGCTGGGAGGGAAGTGAAGTGAAGACGTTACTGTGCAAACCCACAAACAACGGCAGATTCCACCGGGGCCCAGGAAGGCCCCTGTGGTTACATCTCGGGCCAGCTGCCTCATCCCAGATTTTGGGTTGCTGTGACAGCAGTGCATGAACAGAGTTTGGTTCTGCATCTGAGCTCTGGCTGTTTGCAGTCGACAATATTAAAGATGCGTGTTGTCAATGACTTTAATGTGCGCGGAAGGGAAACCAGCGGGAGCTGCTACACGTTCTGTTGGGCCTTTCCTGCTCAGAAGGGTGGGAGGGAGGGAGAAAAAGCCTTTGCAAAACATATGGTTTGAGCAAGAAGGGGCAGCGAGTGCTCTGCTCTCCCAGCACACTGCTACACACCAGAAGACATCAGTGAGAGGCGGGCAGCACAGCAGCAAATCTGGTACCAGGAAATGTTGCACAATATCAAACACATAGAACAAAAGAATGATTTCCTGCTCCCCCAATGGAATACATCCTATGTAGCCTTATACTGCATTCTAAAACACAACAGCCGCCTGTTCAACCCAGACAACATCAACTTGATAGGATGAGAGAGATTTTTTCCACCTCACTGTAACAAAGGTCAGATAAATGGGAGCAGCAAGACCAGGAGCACCAAGCTGGGAATCAAGAATCAATGCATCTTCCAGACTCCTGCTTGCCAGAAGCATCAGGAATGTAAGCAACTAAGAGCTGGAATGGAGGAAAGGGAGGGGAAAGGAGAGGGATTCACAACAATTTTTAAGTAGTAATTTGTCTTTTAACAGTTCTGGATGGGGTGCTGACTGACCAGTTAAAGAGATTCTCCCCTAAGCTTGGAGGGGGAATAGGAACAGTGCAAGAAATGAAGTGCAAGGGAAAAAAAACCCACAAACTATGTGAGGATCAACAATTCCACCTAGCTAAAGAAAATAATTTTTCTGTTGCATAGGTGCCTGTGACTTCAGGTGACCGGTCTGGATGAGGGCCCAGCCTGATGCTCTTAAGCGCACTGATTTTTCACAGTGCTAACAGCAGAACTTGCTCCCTGCAACACATGGACCAGATCTCCCAATTGTTCGAAAGGGCTGGGGGCTGTGGGAAGAAAACACTGCTGACCATTTGGATCACAGACACTGCCTGCCTGCTGCCAGCCCCCACTGTTGTTTGACGGGCAGTGTGGAACAGCAGAGCCATTGCTGGCATTTCTGCACAACATGGGGCAAGAGACAGGTTTATCCAGGGTAATCTCACAGCATTCTCTTGCTCCATTTCCTGGTTGTTTTCCAGGTCCACTTTGTTTGTTATGTTGTAAAAGCATTACATGCCTGTGATCATGGTGACAAGACAAACCATGACAGTAGTGCAGTTAAAGGCAGCAGGCTCTGCAAAAACAAGCAGACAGGTCTGCCTTGTTCTCAGCAGTCAGCTCCCAGTCCATGCTACCAAAAGACAAAATGGGTTTCTCCAGGGATGGGGTGCCAAGTATCTCATGCTTTGCCAGTGACTCAGTTATCTGAGAGGAAAAAAAAAAGAAATCACTATCTGCTTTGCACCACATTTACCCTTGTTCTGCAAATACAAAATTGGTTCTGAGCCCCTTCGTGTTTACATGGAGAAAGGTAGAAAGGGCTTATTTTTAAGAGACTTTTAACTCTTTCAGTAGAAGGACCGTGACTGTTCCTGGTTCACAATATTACGAAACTCTCACATTTCCAGCATTTGCTAGGATCCCAGCCTAACTGCAATAGCTTAAACCCAGCCTGGAACACATGCAAAGACTCTCAGCTCACCACCCACTCCCAGAGCTGAAAGGAGTGAGGACTCCAAAAGGTTGAACTGTAACAGGCAAATGTATTTTTAACAAATTCTGTTTCTATAAATATTACAAAGCTTTCTGCTCTTCAGAGGCTGCTCTGCTCCCAGTGCTGCTGACATTACGGTGACATTTAGGAGGCCTTCACATTGCCTTACTGCCTTTCGTATGCTGGTTTTGTTCGAGGGATCAGAGAGACATATGAAGACACAAGGGCTGCTTATTCAAACCCTGCTCACTCGCTGACCTGCTGCTCAGGAGCACAAAGGGGCTCTCCATGTCAAGTGTGCTGCCTGCAGCCGTCTCCACCGCTCTGGAATGCATATAAATGCAAAGGACACTAACCCCGAGGTGTCACCAACAAGGCACAGGGTTGAAGGGATGGGGAATTCATTTCTCAAGACAGATTAGTGCTTCACGTAGTCCCAGCTGGTACTGTACCCTGTCCACACACCATAAACACTTTCCTTCATTTATTAATTCCTGCATTTGCCCTCTCCTCCTCTCCATCTTCAAAGCAGTTTTCTCTGCATGCTGTGTCCTCCCCCTCCATTTCTTCACTTTCTTGCTCTGTCTGGAGCTCGCTGCCAGCGCAGCATGAATGGCACCGAGCTGGCAGGCACCCCAGATGCTGACATCACCTCCTCTCCTGCCTCAGCCTCCAGATCCCCCACCTCAACCGAGCATCCAATGCCCTCACTGCTGCCTTGCACCAGCTGCCAGCTTCAGATGGAGCTCTGCTGCGATTGAAAAATAGGGTGGCTACACAGAAAGAGGCAACATATACAAATATATATATACACACACGTATATGTTAGAAGAGGGGTCTTCCCGAATCAAATTGTGACAGTAACATTTGGGTTAGGATCCTTTAGATACCATTTCACACACAATCCAGCCCAAAAAATACCCCACTCGTAAGGCAGGAAATGACTCCTACATACTTGAACAGGTGCTAAGTGACCAGTTACCAGGATCACATCTGAGCATTTTTTAAAAAAATGCTGCAACTGTTAAAAATTCAGCTAATAAAAGAAATAGGCAAATAAATAAATAATAGAGACTGTGTTAGTTATCTCCAGGATTCAGCTGTTCAGTCTCATTCAGGGTGAGCTGCCACTGGAATATCCAGTAACATTTTCAATTAAATTTAACACAACATGTTCTGCACATCACAAAAAAAATCTAGTATTGTGCACACACTGTACTCTTACCTTCTGGTTATTCTGAACAGAAATTACAGGGTGATACTTAGGGTAAAGAATCCATGTTCTCACTTAAGCAGGTGCTTAATTTTAGGGATGAAGAAAGCCCTTAAACAAACACAACAGATCCAGGACTCACTATATGGTGTGTTCCTTGGGCTTTGTTTTATTTTACATAGGTACCTAATGTTTTCTTAGTAGGAAACTTAACAGACTTTCTTTGCTTACTAGAGGGCATGAAAGCCTCGACAATGTCGGCGTTGCAGCTCTAACAGAATTCTCCCATTGCAGACAAAGAAAAAATAACACATCTCACTTCACTTGGCACCAGCAAATATGGTTTGAAGACTTGTTGGAACACTTAACAAGATGGTTGTGGCCTCCTATGACATTTAACATAGGTATTGTCATGCCAAGAGGATTGTGATTCACAAGAACTGCATACTTGAATAGGATCATTCCACAGAAATTTCCGTCTACCTTAGAAAATTGCCCATTGCGTTTTGCAATTGAAACCCTGAACACAACTTCAGTTATTTAACCTTTCATCAAAAACTGTGAATATCTGATAATAATAAGTACAATCTATAAAGGCTTCAAGTCAGCACTTTTTATAAGCAGATTTGTAAAGTAATAAGTTTTCCATGATTTAACGATCAGCTTTGCCTATGAAAGCCAATGTTGTAATTCCCAATTGATTGTAGATGTTAATCTCACAAGACTCTTGTTCTTATGCTGTGATTTATTAGCTGAATTAATGACAGATTGCACTGTTTAAAACAAGCTGCTGTTTTACACAATAACCCAGGAAGCTCCATCCAACTGAGTCACAGCAAGGATGGGAGGAGGGTGGTGTGCAAGGTGAAACTGCTCACCATACCTGAGCCAATTTGTCTGATTACCTTTGAAATGCAGCACTAATTGTTTAACAATTAACCCTATGACTGAACACCAGGAGAGCTGAATGGCAGCAGCTATTCAGGCTCTCTGCAGTTTGGGATTCACATCCAGTCTCTGCAATTCATTGACATTGAGGCATTTTTGCTTTCTCATGGAAAACAAGAGAAGATTCCCCCAACCCCCCTCGCCACACACTCCTTTGGGTTTGAGGACACTGGAAAAGAAAAATCCCTTGTGCTTCCTGTATATATGTATGTGACCAGAAAAGGAAAACTACAGAATAAGGACAGAAACGATTCCTCAGGCCTCATCCTACCACAAAGCATGTGACATTATGTGTAATACAAGTTAGACCCTTCTCTCCAGATTATTAATTCTCTACCTCTTCAGCAACAATTCTGGTGTATAGAGAATGTGCCACAAACATGCTGGAAACAATGCAGTCAAACAGTGAGGCAGCAGTGGAGTGGAAACAATGACAGCTCCTCAGATAGTCTGAGTCTGCAGGTTTTACCAATTGTGATGCTGTAACAAACTCAGACCTTTTCCTGTCAACTTTGCCATCGAGACCCAACACAGGAGATGAGAGCAGGAGCTATGAACTGCGGGGGATGTAACACGGGGACCAAACCCTATTATCTCGGGGCAAGTACAGTGTGATTTAATTCTGCTGCAGGAGCCCCATGCTCTGCAGTAAATGGCTTCCCCCTTCATTTGCTTGTTAAAAGCTCGCCTCTGAACGGATCCCTGGTGTTTTGCAATGGATTTGAACTTGCTTCTGTGCTTTTTCGCAACTGTAGCGGTGACGGGAGGCACTTCCCGAGCCGCGGAGTGCCAAGTGTTGCCAATTCCCACGGAGCCACGGCTTGCAGCTCCAGAGCCTCGCTTGCTGTTCCCTGTGCCTCCCTGCCTGGCGAGAGCACAGCATATGCTGCTCTGTGGTGCAGCTTCGGAGGTGAGCAGGGAGTTGAAAATAAATGAGGAAAACCCAATAAAGGAACCAAAAGGATGGAGCCTCACGTGGTGGCTTTCAAACAGGTGTAACTCCCAGGCATCACCTCAGAAGAGTCACCCCGAATCCCTGGGACCGCTGCTGTTACCGGTTTTTCAAAACTGGCCCCGGCCATCTGCTGGTGGTCAAGCTCCATGATGTGGCAATCAATTACAGCTGTTATCGTGTCCTAGCTTTGACAGATGTTCCTCTCTTTCATTGTACAGTAATTACTAGTGAGCTGCCAGCAGGCTTCACACTTTAATTGTGGCGCTAATTTGAGACAAAGAGAGGAAAAAATAGGGAGAGACAGACAAGGAAAGGCAAAAGCTAAGACAGCTGTGGAAATTGGAGCATCCATGCATTAAACATTTCTTTACAAACAAGAGGTGAAGGCAACCAGTTAACCGAGTAAGACTTTAAAAAGCAACACGAGCACCATCCAACCACACCGTGGCCTGCAGTCCTTCCTTTCACAGGGGGAAAGAGGGACACGTCCCTTTCCTTGCCAAGCAGGCTGTACTAAAAATACCTGCCAGCCTTCTGGCAACGCATGGCTTCACACTGCCACGCAGCATGGTGCCAACCACCTCACAGGAGTGAAAATTGGATGGATAAAGATGCAGGGTGGGGTTTTAATTTGGGAAGGGGAGGTGCGTGTTAAGCCTTCTTGGAGAACAACGAATATACTTAAATTACAACGCAGATGAGCTCCTACTGCAAAACACAAGCAAAAGCACTCCCTTGCCTTGCTAGAGAGCGAGAGTCACAGAGCACCTGCTCTGCAATCTGGTGTTCATGGAGAGCCTTTGGAGATGGGCAGGAGAGAGAACAAGTGCTGATGAGACCAGGAGCCAAGCAAGGTAGGAAACCTGGTGCCTCATTTCTTATGTAACCCCGGGCTCTACAGAGCCTTCAGAAAAGGGACATGATAAGGTTTATCCTTTTCCTCTTGGCTGGTTTAGATGCAGCATTTCAGCACAATTTCTACAGCCCTATTTTGTCAGTTTCTGTACACTCCCTAATAATGCACACCCTGTTTCTGTACACTCCTTAATGATGTGCACCCCATACTCCCATGAAAGGACTCTACAACCATCATGACCACATGCAAAGCCCCACAGTAAAACCTTCAACAGCTGCTTCTTAATGACAAGTAGTTGAAGTGCTTATTTCCTCTGTATAGACTGCAAGAGAATTTTTATTTTAAAGTGTTAAATAGTCAAAAGACTCTCTTTAAACAGGTTCCAGAAACCAAATATCAAACTTCCACTGGAATTCTGAACAATAAGCAGAAAAATACTCAATTGCTAAAAGCAATCCTGCAGCAAGCTACAGACAACCCTCCTACCGGATGTCCAAATTGGAATTAACTATTTTCTTTTGAATTTAATTCACAATGGACATATTTCTGCTGCTGAATATTTATTGAATCTTTCAGTAGCATTTAGGCTCTGGTTCTGTGATGTGATATGTTTGGCAGTAACAGTGGCTTACAGCAGTTTCTGTCATGCTCTCTCCCTTTCCTCCACTGCCCACCCCATGCCCAGCCTCATGCCACTGGGTGCTCCCTGCTGCAAGTTGTGGCAGCACAGCTATTTCAACATCCATTCAGACCAGGAAATGGAGAATAGCAGAAAGAATTAACACCCTCATTTAACATTAAAAAAAGAAAAAAAAAGGGGGAGGAGGGGGGGGGAGGAGACTATATCGTGCTGGCACAACTGACACTCAGGTTTTGCAAAACAGCTCACTGCCACCCAAGGATCAGGCAATTCCCTGAACTAGTGACAGGGAGGGGAACCGAAGAGCTTCCACCAGTGTGGGAGAGCTCAGCCATCTTAGAAACCTTCAGCTGGCACGGCACATCACGTGTGGAGAAATGAGAAACACAAAACCGCTCGGACCGGTATGACTGAGAACTCCTTCCCGACGAGAAGTGCCCCCGGTTTAATTGGACACCATCATCTGCAGGCATCTGGACTGGAGCTCAGATTTCTGTGAGCTCGGATCCACTGATGTTTTCTGTCCAGAAACTTGTTTGGTTTCCTGTGCCTCTCAGATTTTACATTTTAATGCCGCTTACCGACCTATTCTTTATTTTATTTTTCTGTTCTGGTACGAAGGAGTGTTTGTTGATTTCATGTTTTATTATTACCTTGTTGTTGGGAGAACTTCTGAAATCAAATGGCTGGAAAAATGTGTGAGGTTTTGGTGGCTTGCTGAACACAACCAGTTTGCTCCTGCCAAAAATGGCAGTGTAAGTTAACTGTGTGGGATCACCACACAGCAGCTGTCAAGGGAAAAGAGGGGAAGGGACAAAGCTGTACATTTTTAACACATTTCTAACATTGTAAATAGCAGAAGGAGTGGTTTTACAGCAGCAGAACTATGTGGTTCACTGACCAATGATTTGAACTGGCTTCTCTGCAGGCACTGCCATTTATCTGGATTATTGCTTTTTGAAAAGGGACTTTGGGACAGTGCTGTAAACATCTGCCAGGCAGCGAGATGTTATGCACACAGATGAGAAAAGTAGGTTGACCAAAACCCACTAGGGTCTTGCTACTTGATAAAGTCAAGTCAGTGGCTTGGAAAATAGTATCACAGGAAGCACAGCTACCTGGAATAAGCTTCATAGTCTGCTTACCAACTCATCTTACTCGTTGACTTCTACATGTCCTACAGGCAAACTGTCCTTCCCCTTTGTTTCAAAGCACTGGTCCTCCTCTTAAGAGACATATTTAGGGGGAAGTTTACACATGTTCCCTATCAACTGAAATTCTGGATCATATCTCCCATGCTACTTCACCAAATATGAGCAAATACGACCTTTAAATCTCCAAGTAACCCAAGACATGAATTGACCATGATTCCACTATGATTCCTCCTGGCTGTGTCCCAGATAATGTTCTAGCCAAGCAGCCAGTGAGGCTCTCTCAGAATCCCACTGCTGCCATTCTTGTCTAGGACACCAGACCAGTAAAGCAAGCACTACAAGTTGAACTGCACTGCTCTCCCCACACTGTATTCCCCTAAAAGAGGGGCACATATTCCCTGGGAGGCAGGTCCCTGGAGCCTGAGGATGCTGACCTCTGAGCTCTGTCTCCACCAGAGAGGGCTTGTTAAATGCAAGGCAATCTCTCAACTAACAGGCAATGCTAAATAGGCAATTCCTATGCTGATTGATTGATTACAGTTCCCAGTCTAAATTATATCAGGAGAGAAGGCAAATCACTCAGAGAACTAGAAAAATCACAGCCTTACTTCAGGCAAATGCAAAGAAGGGTTTTTAGCAGTCTGAGTAACAGGCAGGTAGACTGGAGTCAAATCATTGCCCTGAGCAAACAGTCCTGAACACCAAAGGATCCCTGAGCACAGAAAGGCTGGGCAGGAATTGCAAGTCAGCTATGACCATGTCAGGCCATGACCTTTCGTAGGAAATTAACTGGAAGGGAAAAAAAGGAAAGAAAAGAGGTCTCCTGAGCCTGATGATCCCCAAGTACCACAGATGTGCATCCATTCCTATACTTACTGCTGTGGAAGCAGCCTCACTCCAACATGAACTAGACCCCCCTCCCTCTCCTGGCTGCATTTCTTTGCTATCTTCTCTTTTTTTCCACATTGTACCAGTGGCTCGGGTATCTCTGTGGTTTCCTTCCATCAACCGTGGCCAGCAACTGGCAGGCAGTGATCACAGGTATGGCAGGGATGGTTCAAAACCTGCTGCCTTTTCCAGGAGGCACCACAGCCTCCCAAACCCACACGGGACCACACCAATTCCCAGACAAACAGCCCTGCTGTGTCCCTGACAGGACACTGAAGGCCCCTGGTTCCATGTTCTCAGCAGCGCTTGCCAGGGTTTCACCTCACACCCACCGCTTCTTGAGGCCTTCATTTCCCAGCACTTCTGCCCCTCCTTCCGGCACATCCGTGCTACAAGTGTCATCCTCAAATATAACCCCGGCAGTTTTTCCTCACAAACTCCTTATTCCATGTCAGACACTGCTCCAACTCACCTCTTGCCCCTTGCCTGCCCGCTGCTCCCCTCAGCCCTGGGCAGGTGAGGCAGGGCCGCAGAGCCGGGCACTGCCAGGACCCCCGGTTGGGTGCCAGGACCCTCAGCTGGGTGCCAGGACCCCCGGCTGGGTGCCAGGACCCCCGGCTGGGTGCCAGGACCCCCGGCTGGCCTCAGGTGCAGGACGGGAGCACTGGGGAGAGGGGGGAAAAGCCCCATTCAGCAGGGTCAGGGACCTTGGGCACTGATGGGTCAGGCTGAGCCCTCGGCCTTTTCCCCAGCCCGGATGTGATGCAGAGCAGTGCAGAACCCACCCAGGAGAGGTGTCCTCCAGCCAAGGGGCTGCTGGTCCCTGGCCCCTTGCTGGCTGGGCTCACCCCAGGCTTTTCTGCCACTTCAAACACACCGGTCCTGCTGGGTGTCCAGCCAAGCTAACCAGACCAGCACAGCCCTCCGCCCACCACCAAACACAAATGCTGAAGAAAACTTGCTATGAGAGCCAGCCTTTGGTGCCTTTCCACTAATCCTTTCTCGTTCAAACACCGGCTCAAGGGACAATGACTCCCCTTCCCCGGCGCATCCCCCCACACAAGACCCCACAACAAACCTTTTCAACCATATCCACAGCAAGAATGAGCTTTCAGTTGTTATTAAGGGCTCCCTCACACGCAGCAGGGAGGCCTGTTAGAGCTGCTTCACCACAGGGCACTGCCATTGCCACTCAGCCCAGCACCGCTCACCCTGTGCCCACCCAGTGCCAGGGACACTGCAGTTATTATGGCCACAGCTCCCTAAGTGGTGGTTTTGGGTGGAGGAGAGGGAGCTGTGGATGAACTCCAGCTGCCAAAGCTTTTAATTCCTTCTCACAGGATCAAGGCTGAAATGTTTGAAACAGTTTCTTAACAAAAACAACAGAGGCTGTTGAAAAGGATAACATTTATGACAGCTGCTGGGAAAGTCACCAGTCACCTGCAAACCTGTCCCTGCGCCACTGCTTACAGGAAGGGAGAGGTTTTTATACCCTGAGCTGCAGTCTGCACTTCTTATTAATTTTCCCCTTGCTCCCAAGGCCACCCTGGCTCGAGCTCACTGCTGTCCTGTTTCCAGCCTTCAGGATGGCTTTCACAAGTTGGAAAGGAGGCAGATTTGCCAGACACCATGCTACATTTGTACTTCAGCACCGACCATCCAGTGGCCACAGGAGACAGGCTCAGAGAGGCTGACCTGCAGCCCTCACCTGCTCTAGCACAGGCTCTGGCAGCAAACTTGAGACAGATGATCCATTTAATTCCCTTTAAAGTATTGCTATGTGAACAGGAACTTTGGTTGGATCAGGCAAGCTTTGAGACATGAAGAACTCTTTCCTGCCAAAAACATGTTATCAAGTGGAAGGTGTTTTCTTCAGAAATCTTCACCCTCTTTTCAAGGCCAAAAGCTTTGCTGCTCTTACATTTTAGGACAGACTTGCCTGCTGTAAGTATACTCCCAAAGTTTCCCCACAGAAGAGAAAACCAGCCTGTGTGTCACTACAAAACATTAAACAGAATTTCAAATGAACTTAAGTTAATTATGAACACCTAATGACAGGTATGTGCTTTTAAAACAACAGATGATGCACAGATGTGGTTCAAGGTAAAGATGACAACAAAAGCTCTTCCAGTGCTTCAGAAAATGTTTCCACAGAGTGCCCTGCACTGCACCACCTGTGCCTTTAACCAGCTGCCAGAGCTTTTTTCTTACCCAGGTAAGGTAAAACCCCCCTTGCCCACTCCATACACACCACCTTGTTCATGTCTGTTTACTGCGAGGGTGGGGGTTGTTCGCTTTTAGAGAGGCAGCACTAACAGATTTCCAAAAGATCATTTCCTGATCATCCCCACCACCTCCAAGGTTATTCTACAAACTCCTCCTGGCCTCATCACCATCTAGCTTGTGCACAGAAAGCAGAACAAGTCAGAAATCTCTGTTCTGCCTTGCATTTCCCCCTTGGTCAAGTATTTTTCAGGAAGTAGTTGATCTGGCCTTCAGGATATGAAAACCAAGGTCAACCACATCACTAGATGGCTGGTAAGAAAAGAAAATAATAGCATGTCTGAAAGGAGGCCAAGACAATTAATTTGAAGGGGAAGTTATTTAGGATGAAGCTTTACAAAACAGGAAAAACGGTGCTATTATGTTTCACAAGACTATTGTCACAATGAAAGACACTGTGGCACTAAGATACACGCTAACAAGGGACATACACATTCCTAATAAATACATTTACATACTGTTGCATGTGGTAATTGTTTTTATTCTACAGTCACTGGCTACATTGCCAGATCCTTTGATTTCTGTCCAACACAAAAACCTAGCCTGCCCTTGCTCATGAATTTTGGAATCCAGCACAAAAATATTCCAATATGCAGAATGGGAGCTTGTACAAACGTGCCAGCAAAACATAGCTCTGTGTGATCTGATCCATTATGAACATAATGCTTGCTTTTTTTTTTATGCACAGGAGCACACGGTCACTACATGAATCATAGAAGAAAGACTAAAGAGAGAAAATACTAGGGGAGAGTGCCTTAGAAGTCTGTAGTTTTAAAAAAAGGATTTGAGGAATATTCTGACATTTTAACTTGCATTTGGCAAGATCAAATTTGATTGGAGTTTATAGCAGCTCTCAGCAGCACACTGGGAAAAACAGAGCCAACTGCTAGCAGGTGAAGAGGAGCAAAGGAAGAACATACCAGGGCAGTAACTCTCCTCACTCTATCACAATTCTTCTCTGCCCCCTCATTGTTTGATTTCCCTGCTCTGCTGGACTTGATCAAATTAACCAAGGGACCCAAGGCTCTGAAGCTGCAGCAGCTCTGGGCTCCACACACCATCCTCACCCCACACCAGCCACGTTTGGGAGCAGCATACTGGAATGTGAGCTCCATCTCTGCTCAGCCTCCCAGCCCAAGCAGAGCGAGTCTCTCGCCAGGCCCTGGCTGGAATTTGGCACCTTTGCCTCTCTGCACGCAGCACATATGGCAGGATAGACGTGCCTGCTGCTGCAGGAAAGCTCTGCCAGTTCTCAGGAGGTGGCACGGAGGGAAGGCATTAGCAGGGAAGGGTCACCAAGATCAGTGCTCACTTCCCTGGTCTCTGCCTCCTTCCAGACACTGCTGGAAAGACTCAGGGAAAAGGGGGGGGGGTCTCCACTACTGGATGCCACTACCCAGGTATTTAAAAGATCTCACCACAAATCATGTGTCCTGCTTGATGAATGATTTTTTTTATCTCATCTGTAAACACCTGTTTATCTATTACTCCTTTCCTTGTCCATTTCTGTTGATTTAATTAATGCTCCTCTTAACATTCTCCAAGGAAACGAATGGCTTTGGTGGTGACTGAAAGGTGCTGAGTAATTTGTGTCACCGTTTCCATCCAGTTCAGATTCTTTGGAACGCTGCTATCAGTCAGCCTTGTTTTGCAACAAATTAGCAAAGCACAAGAAAACGTTCAGCTACTCAGATGCACAGTCCAAATGTGCAATCAGAAAGAGACGACAGCCTTCCTCCAGCACCACTTGTACTGCGCTTCCTGCAGTCCTACACCACACTCCTGTTCCACCAGAACACAAATTAGACTGCACTACAAATAAACAGAAAAGCTTCACAGATTTTTATTTGTTTATCCTCCACAACATCTGCCAGAGCCAAACGGCAAGATCAGACTTTGGTTTCAACTGAGATACTACAAGTCCTCCAGAGCCTGAAAATCACACAAGGGAAAAATCAGATTTTAAGGCACAATAAACATGTCTTCATGAGATATTAAAAACCTTAGCAAAATAAAAATAAATGTTCATGTAAACCAAACACCAGACACAATGTATTTTATCAGCTGTATGCCCGCATGCCCAGCAGAAAAAACATATGGAATCCTATGGAGTACCAGACTGGGTGTTCAGGCAAGGCAGTTGCTATTTGTGTCTCCATTCCTCAGTCTTGCTGGAAATGAAAATTATCCCTTCTTTCTCTCTCTCCCCACTCCCACTCTTAAACAACTATTTCCCAGCTCCCATTCCCCCCCACTACCTGTAAAATGAGGAAAATTAAACCAAATCCCTAAAAAGCCTCAACACCCAGAGACAAAACACTAGACCCAGGTATTATCATACAAAGACCCAGGTATTATCATACAAAGTAAGCTTGCTTAGGTGTTCAAGGATTAGGGTTTTTGTGCAGATACAGTCAGATATCAAAAGCAGTCTTAAAAGAACCTTACACTGCACACTTACTGTGAATCTGTAAACTTTTTAGTAGCCATTTGCACATAAAAAAAAGCATGTTTTAAAAATCCTTGAAGATCAAAGCACATGAAAACAGAGTACTAGATAAAAGGAAAGATAACATGGTATAGAGATCCCTAGAGTCAACCCAGCAGCTTTCATGACATTTTAGTCACATCTTTATTCCTTTCTACCTCAAAAACCCCAAAGGTCAATTTATTTAAATTGCTCAGAGATAAGCTGGAAAGTGAGAAAGACTAGAAGTAAATAGGGTTTGACACCCAGTGCACCTAAAAGGTATTTTCAGAGAAAATACTTTTTCCTGTATTTGTCAAACACATAGTACACTTGAGGCATTAAATGCTATCTCAAATAATTATCCAGGTAGAAGGAGGTATCTATTTGTAGAAGTCAGCTCAGGTGCATCAGTCAAGCAAGTGCTGCTTCCTTGCTCTATGATAGTATGTAAAATTGCTCACATGAACCAGAACTCTCATATCCTACAACCTTTCCTGAGATACCAGTCTTTTGGACTGGTGGTGGAACAGAGCCTGAACTGGTTCTGCCAAGGGGCAGTGGTGGTGGATCAGCCCTGGGCTGGGGCATGATGTGCCATCTCTAAGGACACCAGGCAAAGCAGGTTCCCTTGCTGAAAAACACTTACAGGAACAGGCTGTTCTCTCCCTCACAAAGTACATCCAAATCAAATCATTTGCCTTTGATTCTTTCCAAAATCTGGCTCTGGACCACTATCAAGAATGAAAAATGCACCCAACTCATTAATTTACAACCCCACATTCAAATTCAAAATCTTATGGCCAGCTCCAAACAATCAGTCAAACAACATTACTTTGCATTAATCAAACCACTGTTGACACTTGACAGCAGTGAACACATGATTTGTCTAATCTGTTTTAATAGAGAACACTGTCAATTTACTAAAATTAGTTTATTGAGCTCTACAGAAAAGTATGACGTTCCTCAGAAACCTTCTGGATCCCTTACAATTAATTTTGCTGCATTGTAAGCAGAATTCTAACCTAAGTCCAGTAACATAGAGAGACTTACCCTGATTTCAAACATATTTAGCTGACACACAAAAGATACAATAGGAAAGTTCAGACATATAAACTGAAAGCCAGACACTCAATGGACCCATCAGCAGAAGCTGTAGTGTTTAAGAAAGCTATTTTAATACCTGATGGCTATTTTCACCAGTGTTAAAACTTCTCTTTGGCCCTTCTACAACCTAGGACTCAATTCTCAGAAAATTCTTACGTAGATCAGCTTCCTAAAACGCACCACGATTTGACCACCTAAATAAATGCCTGTGTTTATGAACCATCTGCCACAGTCACAGGTCACTTCACAGTACTGTTGAGGACTTTAGAAAGCAAATGTCTGATGGTCTAGAGAAGAGCTATTTAAATGGGGCTGGGGAAAGCCCAAGACAGGGCAGTAGGTACTATCTGTGCTATATTTAGGATTGTGAGGCTTGGGGTACATGCAGCAGGAGAGACCTCTGTGCAGTCTGCAGTATCATAATATCCACTGCAACATCAGCCATCTCCTGGCTGTTAGCCACCTTGCATTTTGTTGGGGTGGGGGGAGGTTTTTGGTGGGTTTTTTTTAATGGGTGGGTTTTTTTGTTTTGTTTTGGTTTTTTTTTTCAGTAAGTAATACTTAATTTTTACCAGATGTTCATTCATTGATATCCCTGGAGGCTGCTTCAAACATTCACTTCTCCTTTAGCCTTTTCAATAAGATCAAGTCCATCAGCAACCCTTTGATTCCTCTCAGCCTTGCCACAAATCCAAAGCTGGAATGGATGAAAAGATGGTGGGGAAAGCCTGTCCCTTTCTGAGAGTACCAAAGCTGTGTCACTGCAGCAATCATCTGAGTCTCCCACTGCATTCATTTCCAGTTTGCAGTATTTTGATTACTCCTAGAAAAGCCTGTAAAAGGTAACTACGAACAACACAAGCCAATCACCAAGTAAGGTTCAGTTCCCCCACTGGAACCAGCACCTCTGTGATCTCTTTTTACTTTATTTTTTTAAGGGAACTCAAGAAGAAGAATATTGACAGCTACTATTTCTTTTATAAAAAGAAATGTCAAGAGGGCAGTTAAGCAGCCCCATGGGAGAGATGACAAACACAGGCCATACAAACCCTTTTCCTCTCTCTTGCTTTAAAGGTAAAGTGGGTGAACACACAGTGTTTCTCTTGGAAATAATACAAGTTGGCTCAAACTCTCCAAACACAAAATTACTGAGATTGCTTGGGAAATGTATGCAAGTTGTACTATTACTTTAAATGCTTACAAGATGGCTGGGGTGCTGCTAGCCAAGTGTGTGGGTCATGTGGTGCTTTTATTTGCTAATGAACATTGAGGGTGGGTTGGCCCTGGGAACAAAAATCTGAGAAGAATCATAACTTGGCTCAGGGCATGCTCTGATAAATGCTGGGAATACGTATTTTAAAAATCTGTTTGGAATAAAGCTCCCTCTCATACCAGCAATTCAGGCAAAGCTTTTCCCCCACGTACCACCCCTTTGAAAATAGGGTACAGTTTCTATCTGCAAGCTGATTTAAGACATCACCCCTCCCCAGCACACATGGAAAGAGGTATCTCTGCAGTCCTCAGGAGGCAGGGAATGCACAGGAACACACAGGATTTCTCCCAGGCAGGCATCAGGGATTGCCACAGCAGCTGAACAGCTCTGGTTGAGTCTGAAACCTCCACTCTGCAGCCCAGACTGGACACACAGCAATTCCACCCCACCCTGGACTGTCAGACTGCACGTCTGTGCTGCTGAATTCACATTCTCACCCTCCAACTCCCTCTACTGTACCCTCCCCCCTCTTTCAACCTATTTTTCTTTTTAACTACAAAAGTTTGTTTAAACAAAGAGACACTCTTGGCCTCAAACATATTTCATGGCTTTTTCCCATTCCCTCCTCTTGCCCTTTTCCCAGCAGAAATCACCCTCATATGCAATGTTTGCTCCGTGTGAAGAAAATTCCCTCTCCCCAAACTCATCTTTTCCCACCAGGGCTTCAGATCACGGGTTTTATGCTGCCCCTTGCACTGCAGCCAAGACTGAAGAGAGGCAGATCAAAGCAGCTGTGAATAAATAACGCCAATAGTAATGATGGTGTTATGAACATTCATTATTAATACAATTTATTTCTAAACCACCATGACAGTCTAGACCACCCTGCAAAAGATGAGGTACATCTGTTACACACTCTCTTCCCTGAAAGCAGCGTTTGTGGAGGTCTTGCATTTGGGAGATTTGGATGGTGTCAGCAGACAGAAAATACCCTGCTTTAGATAAACTCAGATTAACATCCCAGCACCCAGCCACTGGTTCAGCAAGTAGCAGAGTGAGGAGTCCAGGAAACAAAAAAACTTCCTCCAAAGCATGGGGGTTGTAAGTGCTCTCTGAACTTAGAGAATACATTGTTTAACAGCAAAAATTTAGGCTGGAGATGCCACTAACCTAGTTTTGCTCAACTGCTGTGCACAAATACATGATTCTGCTGTTGTGTTTTCAAGAGATATTTAAATTATAAGCGTTAACATTTCAAAGCTTTAAAATACTTCTGTAGACAGAGTGGGCATGAAAAGTGACAGAGGCAGGAAAGCACTGTGGTGACAAGAGAGATGATTTTAAGGTCTCACTGCAGTTTTAGCGAGGTGTTCACCACAATCAGGTCTCAGCACCCTGGTGCACCCTGTGTCAGGTTTCTGCTCTCCTGGCTGCACCTCACAAAAGTGACCAGCTTTGTGGCTAAACAGCAAAACAAGAGTGCCTGAGTAACACAAGCCTGGCTCAAAGAAGAAAAGAAAATGGGTGCAAAAGCAACCAGGTGGCTTCCTGTTGCCCCAGTGGGCGCAGGGCATGGCCACCGCTGGCTCCAGAGCCCCAGGTGGGATCTGCATGCCAGAGCTTCAGCTTCCACTGCCCCACTTTCAACACTCGTGTCTCTCCCGTGACTAATCACCATGTCTGTGCAATTACACACCCAAGGAAAAGGGCTATTTTGCATTTTCCTCCTCAGTGCCAGAAGCTGCCCCCTCCATTAGGGATTCCAGAATGAGAACTTAATGGCCCTGGGTTCTTCACAAGTCTTTATCTACTCTGGAAGGAAGGGACTCCACTCTTGCCTTTAGAGTCCAGGCAGATCTGGGCTTCCAAGTCTCTTTCAGAGACTCCTAAGAGGCACAAAACCCAAGCAAAAGCAAGAAACTCACATGGATTTGACTAAAAAAATTGCAATTCAGAAGACAATACATTCACTGGTACTATGAGTCTCACTTACACATTTCCTCAAATAATTTCTTCCTACCTAGTCTGTATGTTTTCTGTTTGAATGAAGGCCCTAGGAATATGCAAATGTGTAAACTGTTGGGAAAAGCTGTGATGTTAGTCATCACCTTACACTTAATTTTATCGAAAGGCAAACTGACATTTAAAAATGATACATACAGGCAGAATAAATTAGATAGAAAATATCGTAAACACTATTTAGACCAAACACTAATGGAAATGTTTTTCAACACAATTTCTAAAATACCTCTACTCTTATAGAAAAGCAATTAAGTTGTATCTTTCTTCTCTACAACACAGACTTCAAGGCTGCTAAATGGATTTTTTCTGAATGTTTTTGATCCGTGACTCGTCAGCCAGTTATCAATGGCGATGCTGAAAGCACTTCTCATGTCTGTATGACAAGCAGCCCTTTCTCAAGTACCAGTTACAAAACCAAGGCCCAAACAGCTCCAGCCTTCAGAGAGCTTCAGGCCATAACTTTGTTTGGACACAGACTTTCTTGGCAGGTGGAGGATAATTAGAAGGCTTGATCCAGCCGTGTGGTTCCACCTACTCAAACAGAAAGGTGGGATTTTTGAGTGACACTATGTGCAGCCTCGTGTGGACAAGCTCTGAAAACACTTTAAAATGGTTTGAGCTTAAGTGACCTTGTAGGTAGGAACTGAGCTGGTTTAGAATGCCCTTGTCAGAAGAGGGATTCTGGCGTGTTCCCAAGCCAGCTGCGTATGTGCAACTGGGGCAACTGGAATGCAAAAAAAAGGGGTTATCCCTAAGCAGCCACCAGCTTCTAAGTAAGGAAAACAAGGTGGGGGCAAGTAGGGGGAAACTAACGTTAAATTTCAGGAATTTGGTATAACAGTTGATCCCAGTGACATAATTTTCTGTCTCTTTTTGAGCAACAGGCTGAAGGAAAATGAAAAAATCTCTGTCAAGAACAACACTGAAAACACCCACAGACTTTTTTTTTTAAACTGTGAATTCTGTTTACTGAAGTCTTACCTGAACTCATAAAGTTCACGCTAAGAGGCAAAGTCCTGAACTCTGTGGAAGCATAACTCTTGTGTCAATGGATGTTTGAAAATTATGATACCTGAAATAAATTTTACGTCGTTGAATATTAAAGACAGTGAAGATTGAATCTACTTGTCCAGCACACACATGCTTCTGACTGCAAAAATGTTTCCCTGTCCTGTCAGAGCATCCCATGGCCTCTGCATATGGCCAGTTTAGTGGCTGCTTTTAATCATCTTTACCATTCTAACCAGTCCTCACACTAATTCAAAGCACACTATCTTTTTCACTTCCTTTTTAAAAGGCTGCAAGAGGGATCCAGACAAGAATAGCTGAAATATAAAACAGATGCTTTAATGTTAGTGATCTTTAATGTTTCTGAGTTTTCACTACCATGTAATTTTAAGGGCTAATTATGAAATTACTGTCTAGGCACAAAAGAATTTTCCTCCAAACCAACATCCAAGTTCCTTTACCACCATCCAAGTCACCCACAGAGATATTTCAGCAGGGGTAACAGCCCCATGTTGAGCGGGTTTCTTGGCTAACCCTCACCCCCACAGTATCTCAGTCCCAAAAGCAGGATGGCTTTGGATAATTTTCAGTAACTAAAGCAGAGACAAAGCAGATGCCAGCCTGTGTCAGTATTACAGTAAGTGTTATAACCCTAAACACAACGTAGCAATAATGTGGTAGATGACATTGGCTTGTCTTCCCAATGCTTGCATTTGAAGAATCCAAACCAAACAAAAATCCTCTTTCTTTAAATCGAACTTGACAGCCTGAGTTTCTGGACCATTCTGATCTTGCACTTTGTGGAGACGCAGTTGGTGGGTTCACACCAAGGGAGCCAGCAGTTCTAACTCACAGTCAGGAGGAGCAGAGGGAAAAACCCAGTTTTATTTTTAAGAAAGCTGGGATATAGAAAAGCTTAGAGTGTAGTGGAAGGACAAAAACCTTGGCCTGCACCTTCACTTTGGGGTAAAAGATGGTTTCATTTGACCTGTAGGCTCTCTTTCTCTGCTCTCAAACTCTCTACTCCCTGCCCCCGAGTTCTCATTCACTGAAGGCTTTACACTAAAATTTCTCAGCCTTCAGCTGCTTATGAATGATCCCTGTAAGAAATGCTCAAAATCAAACTGTTATGATTAGGGATCTATTTACTGCCCTTTTAGGCAACTTTTAGAAACAGCTTGTGATCTGTAATCATAGTCTCAGCTGAAAGTTCTCACTGAAAACATTTTTAACACCTCTGTTTCAACCAGTAGAACTATACCTAGTCAGCCAGGCACTTGCTACCACAATCTTTACACTTCTAGCATTGAATCAAGAGGCCCTTAACGCAGGTATAGCCCAAAGATGATAATCTGAAAGTGCACAAACAAGGATTCTGTAGGGGTGCATTAGCAGGCTGCTGCTTGCATTCTATTGTGCTTCTTGGAGCCAATAGATACTTGCCAAACCCACTAACCACATGCTATAAACCAGTTGTTAGTAGCAGGCATCAAAAGCTGCATGCACACACAAAGGACTCCACAGCTTTCACACGCAGAAAAGCAACTCCAGTTTCTCTTATGCTATGTGAGCTTCATAAAACATTTCTACTGTACTTGGAGTTTGCAAGGAAGGAGTAGGAAAGCACAGAGCTGTGCTCAGATCCATCTCCAACCACCTCAAGTCAAGGCTCCTGAACATCTATGACAGTGATTATTTTGATTAGGAACAGAACTGAGTTCCTCCCTGTGAGCATGGCGAGATACTGGAACAGGTTGCCCAGAAAAGCTGTGGGTGCCCCAGCCCTGGAAGTGTTCAAGGCCAGGTTGGACAGGGTGGGAGGTGTCCCTGCCCATGGCAGGGGGGAGGAGGGGGTTTGGAACAAAATTATCTGTAGGGTCCCTACCAACCCAAACTGCTCTATGATTCTAGAAATGTAACAAAGCCAATTATTCTGAATGTTTGTGTACGTAAAATAAGCTTTGGGGTTGTCACAAGCACCCTTACAGAGCAGAGCTCCAAAAAAATAAAGGTTCCTTGGTCAAGCTCACTATTACAACATCTTTTGGGATCTGTGGCTGCTCTGTAATTACACTCCACCAGCCCTGCATACACTTGCTGTCACACTCACACTGTGAACCAGCTAATTGTGTCAACAAAGATAAAGCTCACTTCCACTCTCACAAATAGAGACTGATACAAGGGGGTAAGGGGAGGAAAGCGTTGAAAGCTCACAAAGTAACTGAATTTAGGAAATGCACACTTTCCAGTCTCAGGATGTATGGCAACTCAAAAGAATATGTATAGAAATTCAACCAAACACAGAGAGGGGAGGAAAACTCACCCAGGTACAGCAACATGTCATAAAATGACTAATGGTACCACTAAGACTCAACTGACAGCAAGACAAGAACAAGCAAAATATATTACTTCATTTCATCTTTCCCTTGTGCTCCCTCAATAAATCTGAGGCAGGGAAAGCAAGCTTTGAAAGCATGGATTGGTAACAGAGAACAATGAGAAAAAACAGCAAAATCAGAGGAAAACACACAACGAAGCAGTGGAAACAAATTTCACTTTTATCTCTGCAAACCCGTGACAGTGTGCACACTGTGCTCACCCAGGGAAAACACTACCAGTGTATCCATCACAACATTGCTGTGGATGTCTGCCCAAATCCAGACTGACCCATCCCTGTAGCTGGGAAAGATGGACAGACTTCCCCATTGCTCCCTGCACACAGCTAGCTATGGGATTCGGTTGGAAAAAACCTTGAAGATACCAAAGGTATTTTCTAAGTTCATGCCCTAACTTGTTCCACATTGATTTACTCACACTCCTGTGTCAAGTTTCTTCTTGCCCTTTTCCCTGACAGGATTTTTACCATTATTGGTCAGCTTTTGCTCCATTAGAGCCCAAAATTATTTACCTTTTAAACAGATCACCGAGCATCCCTTTCTTTCTTGGACAGTCAGGGATGAGGCTGTCCAAGAGAGGTATCAGTGTCCTGCTCTGTTAGAATTCTATTGTAACTTCAGGGAACAGACAGCTGAGTTGGGAGCACGGTCACCTGTCATTAGTCACATAACAGTATCAAACTTCTCTTTGCCACTCCTGTTACTTCAACATATTAAAAACGCTGTTCCAGCACATTCTGCTGTGTAGAATAGGGAGGGGGGAAAAAAAACCACATTGAGCTTTCAATAGAACTTGTTTCAGTGGATTTGGCATGCAATGTTTTTGAAAGGGCCACAAAACAAAGCTAATCCATTGATTTCAACTTCAGTGTAAATGTTTCTGCAGTAAACAAGTGGTGGTTGCAATTGACCGTGAATTCAAAAGTTAAGAAGTCCAACAGGAAGGGACTACAGTGTCATTTACTTCCAGGCCATCCCAAGGGATGTACGTTCTCAACTGCTTTGGAAAGAAGTAAAAATACCATGTATGTTTTCCAGGAATAGTTCACTGAAAAGGTTTGTATTTTTCTGTTTGCTTTCAATCTCTGGCAGCAAAGGGGAAAAAAATCCAACCTTCTACCCACTCATCAATTTAATAAAATGTCAAAAACACACAGAATCACTTGAGCATGTGGATTTGACTCCATTATTATACCATATAATTTCAATAGCCTGTGGTTTTATTGTCCACAAAAAGCAATAACTTACTGAAGCAAAAACAACAGCAGTATTGCATTTGTGGTACAACACCACAACACCCTCACAACCTTAAAGCTAAAACTTGTTTGCATTTCCTCATGTACAAAAGTCATTGAGGCTTTTTGGGACAATTTCTTTTTCTTTAAAGACGTTAACAGGTTGCAATAAAGCTTTATATTTAATTAAACAAAAACGAAAAGTCATCATACACATTACAGGAATTGCTTTATCTCAAATGACTCAGCTGTGACCTGTTAGAGGCCAGCCAGCACCGATACTGCTGCATCAAAACCAGATTTCATTCCTTACCCTCCCTGTCCCACATATCTCTAATATTTATGGGCAGTCTGGTAATGGAGATTAAGCTATGACTTATCAGGCTGCAATAAGACATGTTAACATGGAATTATGGCCCTTTAGCATAACCAGTAATGATGGGTAATGTTATTTACCTGAAGAAAGAAACATCACTGTCACAGCTGCAGCTCATTCTACTGAGTGTAATTTAGTTCAATCATTTATAAATGCCTGCCTTGCTTATACTTTCCATTTTAATTTCCTTGTACTCCTTTAGTACTCCTTGTACTAAATCTCACCATATTTAGAAAGACAGTTTGGATGCCCTACATAATACCCTATGAAGGTAACAAAAAGGAAAGCCTGACACACTCTATTATCTTGCCCAGGTGAGTTCCATTAACCAGTCACGTCAAGTCAAGACTCACAGTGCAAACAGAGCCCACACCTGAGGCACAGCCAGTCCCACACTGCCACACCAGGGCTCACCCCTGCTCAGCAATGTTTGCAGAACAGATGGAGACACAACGTGTGTAAATAGCTCTGAGGTCACACTTGAGCTCCCCAGCATCTTTTTTTTTTTCCCCCCCTCTCTTCCCCTTCCTCGATGCAGCAAAATGATGTAGTGAAACCTGCAGAGCATCCTGCAGCAGCAGTACACACAACCACGTGCACCACTTCAGACAAATTCTGTCATTTCTTCAATCCTCAACCTAAACTCAGGACACCATGTCTTGCTCATCTCTCATAAAAGCAGCTTAACCCCATTAAGAGAAAAAATGATTGCCAAGCAGATAGGAGAACTCTTGAGCCAGCCTCCCAAGCCCTCTGGTCCCCAGCATCTCATCCCATCCCTCTGCCATGGGATGGTTTCCCTCAACTGGGCCTGATTTGCAAAACAAGAAAACCATGGCAAATCACCATGTAACAATTATGCTTCTAATAAAAATCTCTCCCTCCTATGGATTTTTACCTCCCAGGCAACACCAGTGCTTCAGAAAATCCTACTTATCCTTACATGGCAAACTTTCAGGCACTGCCCCGCAGCACTGCCATGAGGCAGATGTGCAAATGATGTAAACAGGCTACAACAAATTTGTAATTATCTGGCATGACTAATACAGCAATCCTACAAACACCTCTAAAGAGCCTATTATATTTTGAGGTCCAGCAGAACAGGTTTCACAGGAGAGACAGGTGGACAACAAGGAGTTCTTACATAAAAAAGAGCACCTTGACAATGAGTAAGAAGTGATAAAAATTCTAAAGACTGCATTGGATTTTTCTTTCAAGTCTTTAAGTTCTCTGGCCGATTTTGCTAGTGATTAACAAAAGCAGCCCTTCAGAAGCCTGCTCATTCACAAGCCCACTCATTTATTCTCTGTATGCATTATGTGATCTTGGCACATATGCAGACACTTGAAAAGATATTATATTCATCCGCCAATATAGTTATGACTTTGCTAATATGTCTTTCCAGTCCAGGATATTTTTAAACAATCTGAAGACTAATGAAGAATGTTACTGGGCAGAATACGTGAGGCATGAAAAAAGATGACAGACAGCTGAACAATTAATTTTCGATTACAATTAAGTGAGGACACTTTCTGAGAACATTTGCTCAGAGAAGACATCACTGGGACTGTTGTCACTTTCTGTGACATGAGCAATATCACTCAAACTAGGCAAGTTCACACAAACAAAATATCTAGTGAATTTTACAGACTAAGCAAGTTAATCTTGAGCATAAAATATGAACATGCAGAGAAGAAAACCTAATTCTTAAAACTGAATAAATTGCACACCTTAAAGCACAGACTGGATGTAAGTGTCTGAGCCTGAGCTGTTCATCCCACAGGCCTATTCTGCTAAAGCATAATCATCATCATACACCATCATCTCATGGGATTGCCCTGAAATGTTCTCAAAGTGGTTAGCAGAACTCTGGCTGTGCTAAATCATTTTCAAATTGGTGCTACTCTGAGTAACTTATCATCTATTCAGAGAAGGGGAAAGTTAGATAGCTCTGTGTGACAATTTCCCATTTTATTTCAATTTAGTTAATACAGGGAGAAAAGAAGAGGGGGATTCAAAAGCCAAGGAATTTTAAAGAAAACAAAAACTGGATTACACCCATGAGATATTTAAAAAACAATACTGGATTTTAAGCTCAGAATTGCAACACTCAAAGAAAAGCAGGCTGGAATAGACTAGGAAAAAAACCAGCCATGAGCCATTAAGTCAGAAGTAGCAAAGAGAGAAAAAGTGTGTTGGAGACCTTTTTAATTACTTGACAAGTATTAATCCCTATTAACTATTAATTAGGGAGGTGGGTTTTTTCTGAAGTTCAACAAAGAGTATTTGTTGGACAGGTACTGTCCACCACAGCTAGTCCTGGTGGGGGAGAGGAAGTTTTGCATGCATGTGATTTCTTTGCTTTTTCAATCCCCCTGGTTCTCCCAGGCTGTTACGGTGTTTCAACCAGCAGCCCTGGTGAACACACCTGGTACAACAGCAGAAAGGGAGACACAAGTGCCTCTGATTACAACTGCATGCAGAAGAAATAAGCTTTACAGAAAGGTACTGGTTTAGCTGAAAATAAATTCTTAACAAACAGGAGAACTGCTAACTCAGGGTGAGAGCTCTGCACTACCTAGCAGTACTGCACCCAGGCTTTACAAAACTACACATGAAAGAACAAATTCTCTTTAAGGACATTGCCCATTGAAATCTTAATCTTACAAAATGGAGGGTGAAGACAGTCCTGAAAGAGAGGAGTCAATCCCCATAGGAGAAAGGGCATTATAGGGTTTTTTTTATTGTTGTTACTGGAAGAGACTTTCAGCAACTGAGGGATTAATTCATCTGCTTTATGCATTCAATTAATTCACATACACATCATGTTTGCTCATTACACCACTCTTTCAAACCATGCACATACACACAGAATTCATTCGAAGCCTGAAACAGCCCACCTCTGAGCAGATGCAAGACTTGTAAAAGATTAATAGGCACAACAAGCAATCAGCTGCAGGGAGAAAAATATCCCAGTTAAGTATTTCAGTGCTTTCATCAAACATCTGTCCTCTAGGCTGTGCTTGACAGAATGGCAAGGTACCTGCTCATTGGGCTGGGTTTGTGTGCTGAGGTTTGGTAGTGGAGGAGCTGGAGGTGCTGTAGGGGTGGTCTCTGTGAGAAGCTGGCAGAAGCTTCCCCCATGTCCAGTGGAGCCAAGGCCAGCTGGCTCAAAGACAGACCCACCACTGGCCAAAGCTGAGCCCATCAGTGACAGTGGAAGTGCCTCTGGGATGAGGGATTTAAGGGAGGAAAAAAACTGGGCTGGTTTTAAAGATTTGTGTTTATTTCTCACTACCCTACTCTGATTTGACTGGTAATAAATTAAATTAATTTCTCAAGCTGAGTCTGGTTTGCCTGTGATGGTAACTGGTGAGTGATCCCTCTGTCCTTATCTCAACCCACAAACCTTTTGCTGTACCTTCTCTTCCCTGTCCAGCTGAGGAGGGGAGTGACAGAGCAACTTTGGGGGATACCTGGCATCCAGCCAGGGTCAGCCCACCACACCCAAAGATTAAGAGACATCTGCTCAACTGAAATCAGCTTGTTGGTAGAGTGCCAGCCAAGCACAGCATCTTGGAGTAACTCAGCATCCTGTTGTGAGCCTGTGAAGACGTTCCAGTATCAGCTCCTTTCAAAATGCCTCCCTCAGAAGATAACAGCATGGGTGGGGTTTTATGTTAATAGAAAATCAGCTGGTATAATACATGTACACCACACTGGGAGCCTGCTTCCTAAGGGTGGGAGGCAAAGGGAGGCACAAATCCAGAGCTGCCTCACTTCTTGCTGGAACAGCCATTTGTGAAGGCAGCAAACTGCAAGCAGCAATCAATCTCGGTGCCAGACAAACAAGGTTGCTTGGAAATGGCAGGGGCTTGTTTTTACTACACTCTCTCCCAGCTCTAAAATATAGAAATAATAAGGGAGTTTTGAAACACTTCACACGTATTCCAATAAAAGGGAGATGTGGAAGGACATTGCTACTAGAGGGAGACGCTGCAGGAAGTATTTTACAGGTGAAGCAAGTACAATCACTCAAGCAGTTTACTTGTGCAAGAGGTTTTTGGGCACCACTGCTTGCCACTGCAATTTAGCTTTCCTCCCTCCTGTGAGGGTGTTTGCTCCCACCATGTCCATTTGCCCTTAGCACAGCAATGCTCTCAAACATCTCCTACCCCCATCACAGTGGGACTGCTCAGAACTACCCCATGCTGTAAAAATACTGACCAGCAGCTCCCTCAGGCAGGATCCCTGGGCAATACCAACCCCACTGCACACAGGGGCAATAGGGCAGCTAAGCATTTCTGGGCCATGGCCCATGGTAGCTCCATTCACAACTCACCCTGGAATAAACTCGGAGCAAAGTAAATAAAAGCCTAGGAAAAGCTCTGACCTCTTCCACTTGAAAAACAATTAATGCAGCACTGTGGATGTCAGATGGCCTTGGGACCTGACAGGCTGCCAGGACACCCTCAAAGGAATCACTAGACTTGGGATTTCTAACTCACTTCATCTCACAAGCCACAGAGCAGCAGGGAAAGGTTAAAAGCTCTGCACTTCACTCCCAAACCCAGAGAGAGGTCACATTTGCACTGCTGACCCAAAGACAGCCAGCAGCACCATCCTCCCCTCACACAACAAGTCATTGTCACCCCCCCACACAAACCTCTTCAGCTGCTACAACCCCACGCAGAATCAGATCCTCAAAACAATCATATTTTCCAGGGTTTTTTTAAAAACATGTGTCACAAGCTCAACTGGGATCCCAGGCACCTGCTTGGGAGGAGCAAGGGAATAAAAGGAGACACGAGGCATACAGGCATGTGAGAGCTATTGGAAATGCCAAGGGGGAGCCTTTCAAAGCAACTTCTGCCACCCAAGAATTGGTCCTACCAGCCAGAGAAATAAAAGGCTGTTGAACTTGGCAGGACCACTTATCCCTACTCCAGTGTCAAATGGCTTCTGGTGGCACCGCATGAATGACACTCCCAGCGCCTGTCACTCAAAAGCTGTGCTGTGGCACAGCTCTGGCTTTGGAGGAACCTTCAAAGCCAAGGGTTATCAACACACACCTTCATCACCTGGTGCCTCTTACCAAGCACAGGCTGCAGGGATATCCCTGAAGCTGTGGAGCACAGGAGTCCAGTTGCCCTAACAGCAGCTTGCCTCCCAGAAGAGCCTGCCTGCTTTCCAACAGGCACTAAAAATAAAAATAATTTTCAGTGAGGCACCCAATGAACAAGCTGCCTTTTTTCGTAAAAGAGAGCAATGAAGTACTTAGAATGTGAAACATTTAATAATATTTAAAATACAGAGGCAATAGCCAAGCTTTAACAGCTCAGAGCTGCCATTAAAATTAATAGGGTTACCTACTAATTACCTCTGAGGATCAGACCATTGGGTTGCCTTGAGGATTTGCACTCCTCCAGTTTAAGAAGCCTGGTTTAATCTCTGTTTAGGCTTCCTCACCTTATTTTAAATAATCATACAACATAATGCTCCTTTTTTGTCCTTTTTTTTTGAGCAGCTATCTATTTCACACTGCCATCCACAAAACAAAGAAACCACCAGGCAGGACCACAAATGGTCACTGTAGCAGGACAAACAGCAAGTCAGTGAGTCAACAACTCCCAGCAAGCCTGTGTCCTGTGCAGAGACCAACATTAAGTGACACTGAAGGCCCATGATCTCTGCCTCACAAGGACTGTTCCTGGAAGCTCAGCCTGTGTGAATATTCAAACACTGCTGACATCCTCCTGTGGGAAGCTTCAGAGTCCACGTCATCAACTTGGCATCAAACCCAGAGCGTTTCCCCAACCAACACTGCTGAATACAGCAGGTCTGATCAGCAGGAGCATCTCCATAATGGGAAAAGGTGCAGTATGTCCCTATAAAACAACTTAAAAACCAAAAGAAGGTCCCTCCCCAGACCTGACAAAACACACCACCAGCTCCAGAGCACAGCTGTTGAATGGGGAGCCCCTCAGCACAGCACGAAGGGTGGTGGTGCCAGCCCTCAAACTCAACGAGCACCTCACAGCCAGAGCTCTGCACCTCCAAGGGGCAGACAGGTCCCCTTCTCTGGGAACTCTCAAATGAGGTTTCATACTTCACTCTCAGCAATTTCACTGAAAATTTAATTATAGCTTTATCCAGTTAAGGTCTGGCACTTCATCTACGTAGAAGCCATATGTCAAAATACTCTGTTGAAAGTTCCCCACAGAAACAGCATGCAAAATGGATTGCTTTCACGTCTGAGCGGCTCTCCTCTTGTTCAAGACAGGGCTATCATGTTTTCCATAACTTGCTCAGTTTATTGTCTGCAGTCAAACAGTACTGCTAGCATTGTTACTGCCAAGTAAACCATGATATTATTATTCTCCTGAGAGTTAATCCACAACTCACTGAAGACAATGGGAAGTCGCCCCTTTGCTTCTACAGGCTGCACATCAGCTTGCTCAGCCACGCTGCTGGTTAAGTACACATTTAAGACATGAAAGCCATCACTAACACCAATGAGAGAGGGCAGACAGACACCCAGCCCCAAACACAGCTTTGTGCTGGTTTCCCCATGGATTTCCGTCAGGCACGAAGATTACAAGATCCCTCTCTTCACAGTGCTCATATTTGAATATTTTCAGCTCTCACACATCAAGCCAAGCCTCTCAACAAACAAGCCTCGTCAGGGCTGTCTCCAGCCTAGTGCAGCACTATCCAAGTCCAGAGAGTGAGGATTCTGCACCCTCCTGGGAACCAAATGGCTCGTGTTGTCCCCAGGGGAGCACCACAGGCATTTAGCAGCATCACTGGATTCATTAATTAAAGCCTTTGTGGAGAGTCACAGGAGAGCAAAAAGAAAATCTCCCAAGCTTTGCCACTGCTTCTCACTTTTGCCCTGCTAAGAGGCCACACCTGCACGTTTTAAGGGAGCAGGGAATATGCACATTTCCACCCTGAACCCTTTCCTGGCCATGCAGCCCTCTTGAGAGCCACTTTTATTCTACAAACCATGATAAAGCAGAGAAAGACAAGCTTTCTCCTTCAAACACAAATACCAGCTTTCTCTCTATCTGAAATACATTTTCTTCTGACTTTTCCTATTATGTAAGAAAGGTTCAAGGAAATATTTAAAAGGCAGCAAATCAAAGACTTACAAAGTGAAAACGTAATTGTCCCATGCAAAGCCCATAAGATTTTTTCAGGACCCAGAAAGTTTAGAAAAATTCTTTAAAAGACAGAATATTTATACCAACAAGAGCATCCAGATTTATAGCAGCAGGAAGAAAAGAAGAGGGGAACAGTATGCAGCAATGCTTGGAAGGGATATAAATCTGCCTACTTCAAGAGCAATTTAAGCTCAGAACTAATATATAAATGTAACAGTTGGAAACTTTCTGTGTCAACACAGTCACTCCCTTGCCTCAGTTGATTTTATTTCTCCTTCAAACACCATGCAGCAGGGCTGTCCCTTCTCCCCAAGCCCCTGGAGATGCTCCCACCTGCCCTGAGGATCTGGGGGACCCCCAGCTCCAAGCCCAGTGCTGGCCCAGGACACCCCAAGCTCAGACCTGCAGCAGTTTCAAGCTGTGTCTGCCACCAGCACCTCAGCAGACAGCACATGTGTGTTGTACAAGGCTGTGTACTTGCAGATCCAACTTTCCAGAAAATTCAGCAGCACTGCAATGAAAGGATCATGTTCAAAGCTTCAAATCCAGGTGCTTAGAGTTAATTAAGTCCATTATTTGACTTCAAAGGGGAAAAATACATGAAAAAAAAATCAAAACGAAAATAACTTTCTCTCCACAGCTGAAGCGCTACAAAATCCATTTTATCTTTACATATCCACATCCTCTTTACAATGCTTTTTGAATGCTGGGCATGAAATCCTATTAATTTATAGGTACTATTAAAGGTATCTGAATTTAATATTCAAATGGCCAAGTCTTTTCCCTTCCCCTTTTTGAATCTTAGCAGAAAGAAAAAGCCCCTCTTGTTAAATGTGCCTAGTGAAAAACAGCTAAGCAAGGCCAGCACCCATCTAGCACTTGCCAGGATATTTAAAAATCTATGACAATGTTCCTTGAACCCTAAAAACTGACATCATCTCTGCCTTAACCACCTCCTTTCTTGTGCCATGCAGTTGATTATCCTTTATTCCATGGAGGCCAAGCCACATCCCAGAAACTCCTCCAAGCTCCCTAACCAAGGGGTCCAGGTTTCCACATCACTCTGTGGCTCAGCTGCTCCATACCATGGATTAGCCTTTCCTCCCTCCCAGGAAAAGCTGAATCTCCCCCTCCTAGCTGAGCACCGTGGCTTAATTCCCCTTATGGATCCTAAATTCTTCTATTATCCAGTGACTGCATAATTATTGAGAGAAGATAGATGGGAGAAGGAATCCATAAATCTTTCATTTTTCTCAGGAAAATGAAAGAGTGCTGCAGGCAAAGTTTCCACTGATGTTTTAGTTGCTTCATTGAAAGCAACTGTGTGTTTTCTTCAGACAGTTGTTTTGCATGATTCATTGTGAGGCCGTTAAAACAACTGTACTCTCGAATTTTAAGACTATTTGTGCTACCACACATAGCCATTCCCCCTCTTCTCTCTCCTCAGCACCAACAGCCCTTTATCTTGCTTGTCTCTCAACAAGATGAAAGAAAAAAAGGCACAGGAGAAAAAGCACCCACAACTGTCCCATTCATGCATCAGCCTGGCAGGATATAATTCTCACAAGGCAGGGGGGAAAATTCAGCTGTTGGCAAATTTTCAGCAGCCAATATCCCTTAGAAACATATAGATTTGATTAAAAACGTTTGTTTTCTGTCCAAATCTAGTAGGAGAAAATGAATGGTGCTCTTTGTTAGCCATCAATCTTCTCCACTTGTCCACGTGCCAGATGGCATCCCACTTCATAGGAGGAGGAACAATAAGCAAAGAGTCAGTTGTGCAGTAAGTTTGCTTATAATAATCTCATCTCAAACAAGCAAAAGGAGAATAAGGATGGAAAGATGTAAAGAATACTAATTCAGCATTAATTCACTTTATTTATTTTTTTATAACTAAACCCCCACTCTTGACAACAGTAATTCTTGACATCTCTGAAATTTTTACTTCCCCCGATGGATCTTGCATTTTTAAGAGAGGTTCAAATGGAGCAAGACCAACTTGGTAATAAACAGCCTAATGTATTTGTCACCTGCAAGGGCAGCCTGACTCCTACAGCACTGACAAATGCCCCTTCCCCAGCCCCAAGAGCTTCCCTGCTGCACAACTGAGACAGGAAGAGGGTGGAAGAGGAGGCGTGAGCAAGGACCAGAGCCAGAGAAGTAGCCCAGCCCTGCCATTTCCCTTAAAACCAAATCCAGTCACAGGTTTGGTTCGGCAAGAGGGCTGTTTAAAAACAAACAACCAGCATCTTTCACTTTCTAAGAGAGAACTTAACATGCGAGTTAAGTCACCGAGACACCGAGGAGGAACCGTGCAGTGCCATTTCACAGAGTCACACTTAAGAGCAGAGCTGCGCCTCGAGATTTGATACCTCTCAACAGCATCTGCTGGTATTGTGCCAATAGCATATGCTGGGAGCAGATATGGATTCCAGTGCCAGCAACAATATATATTTTAAACCCAGCTACAGAGCAACAGAGCAAGGGGAGCAGCAAGGCCTACCGAATGTGAAGCAGAGCCTGCATGAACTCCCACAGCCAAACTCAAACCCAGAATTTAGCTGTGGGTCCATGATTAATGGGGAAGCAGTGCCATGGAACAGCCACATCAGATGAGAGCCCCAGGAGTCCAGAGGGAGTGGAAATTGAACGGGTCTGTCCCAGCACAGGCAGCAGGAGAGCAGGAGGTTCCCTGGCTCTCCCCAGCAGGATGCACAACTGGCTGCCTCTGCTGTTTATAGACCTACAGAGCCCCATGCCCGGGGCTGCTCTTTCTGTTCCTGCTGCAGAATACCACCAAGGGGATGCCAAAGGCAGTCAGCACACCCAGCTGGGGTTCAGAAACAGCTCAAGGTTCACTGAACCAGCTCTCAAGTGCTGAGAGAGGCATTTTGGTTTTGCTCTTTAGGTTTCACAGAGATGACACATGCTGAACCAGGACTCTCACGTGTTTGCAAAGCGTTGGACGTACACTCTCTCACTGTGAGGATCTCATTCAGTCCTCCACATATTAAAAAAAAAAATTGAAATAAAATTTTTAAAAACCTTGAAAATTTTGGTCCTGTCATCCCCAGCAGATTAAATAATCCAAAGGGAAACATCATTGCCTCAGCTCTAACAGATCGGATTTAGACAGACAGGATTCATTCTTCTGGCTCTGCTGTTGACCTACTGCTTGAGCCTATTCATCTCCCCTCTGTACTTCTGTTTGCTCATCTGCAAAATGAGCAAGATACTAATCTCCTGTTCAAAGCATTTTAAAACTGTGGATGGAATAGCTAAGTGCTGCCGGTGTGAAGAATAACATCACTTGCAACATTTTTTCCAGCTGTTAAGTAGTTAATTGCTCGATCTGAAGTGATCAGATGGTTTCCTCCTCTAACCAGTCCTTTCTATCAAACTGAGCTCTTGACACATCACTGAAAACATCTTGTGGAATTAATGGTCTAATTTCTCTATCAAATGTATTCATTCCTCATCTGACAGTTTGGTGAGGTACAAAGCGAGGCAGGGAAAGAAGCCCTAGAAAAAAAAAGAAGTAGCAGTAACAGCACACACCCACCCCAGAAAAACCCCAAGCAAACCCACAGACACCAACTCACCTGGACACCAAAACGTCACAAGAAATTACAGCTGCCTAATACACTTAAAGATAACAGCAACAGCCCCATGGTTACTGCATTATCCAGCACCAAGCAATTTCATGCTCTGCAACTACATCATGGGGGCAAAAAAGTCACAGCGAGCCTTGGCAACATTTTAAGTGGAACAAAGTGAAAAACCAGCCCGAGCTACAATACAGGAGCTGTTCCTGTTCAAAGTAACTTAATCTTCTAATACGGCTGTGTACTTTAAATGCACAGGAGGAAGGAGCTTTGAGGCATTATCTGCTGCAGGCAGAGGATCTGGGTAAGCAATACTGGCTGCTGCTGCTGCTCAGCTCAGTGCCAAGCACAGGGCCCGGTCAGGGCTGGCAGCAGCTGCAGAAAGTAAACTATATTCTAAGGGTCAGCATTTTGTGCTGTCTTATACAGGTTAAAATAAATTGTTCTTACTGGTATGGACCCCAATTTTAGGGATGCAGACTTTGAGCCAGCTACAAGGCTCGCTGCACAGGCACGGTGTGTAGGTGCATTCAGTAAAAACAGACATAGCACTGCTGGCTTTAAATGCCTTTTAATGAAAAAGGCAGAACAGATGCAAGTGACAGGGAGTTTTTTTAGTCTTGTTGTAAACCTTGGTAAGGCAGGCACAGGGAGATTAACCTGTGAAACATCAGAGCTGAGAAGCGTATTTAAATCCCAATCTCACGCATGTAACCAGCCCCTCTCCAGTCTATTGAGTCTGAAACTGAGCACTGCTCAACACAGATCGTGAGAGAGATTCAGTTTCCCAAGATAACACCTCAATTTGCTATCCTCACACCAACAAAGCAGCAACATCTCAGGCTTTCACACTAGTTGGAAGCATTCCCACAAAGGAGAATTTTTTTTTTCTTTTTTATACTAATTTAGTTTTAATGAGCTCAGCTCCCATTTCAGTTTCTCTGTAAGATACAAAGTTATCACAGGAGGCCTGGTAAATTATGCACCTTTAAGGATAAGGTGAACTTCAGACTTGAAAAAAAAATAAAAAAAAATCTTAGACCAAGATAAAGCGTTTTGCAGAGCAGAACTGCTGAAGACGTTTAGTGTTACAGTGGGACCCCTCCCTCCTCCTGGAGCGTGAAAAGGAAAGTATCAAAGAGTGACAAACAGAGAAGAAAGGGAGCGTGCCTATCAGGCTGTCAATCTGCCAATAAATCCCAGCGCTCTGCTAATGCCTTCAGTTCCCCAACACGTCTCACACTGTTTAAAGACACTGTGATGTGCACTCTGAAGAATTCTAGGAGGTGGAAGCAAAGCCCAAGGCCGTTATGCCTGACTGTTGAGGAAGAAAAGGGAAGAAAACCCTCAGCTACGAGGATTTAAGAGACTGCAGTGCTGAAGTGCACCTGCAGCCTCTCCCATTTAGCACCTCTGCCTCTGTAATTTATAGATTTGCACTTTATGCTGATACCCAGCCTGACGTGGGAATATCTGCATGGCACAGGCTGAAGGAGTCAGAGAATCACACCTGCCTGCCCAGTATTCAGCAGCCTGTGAAAAAAGACGTGGTGAAAAAAGCCACCATGGCACCATGGATTAAAAATTCAGGTTTATTTTTTCTTCTCGAGTAGAACAAAATGCATCAGATCCCAAAACACTGAGCCCTGGGGGTGAAACTCTGCCTCACCCAGCTGACAGAGCTTGAAGCTGACTTCAAAAGCAGCACAGCTCATCAGAGCAGATTTCCACCAAACCCACATCACAGCATTCCTGCTGTTCATCTTTATCACCACAACTGGCTCACAGTGCCCAGCGAGGTCGAGACCTCGCTGCCTTTTCTGTTCCACAAGACTTTTGGTATTTCTTCCTAAGACTGAACAGCCTGCTCCATGGTGAGGCGGGCACCTGGCTCTGCAGGGGTGGATCAATAACCACAATAACATAATTGTAAGGCTGTCGGAATGAACCATGTACCCCCAAACTCCAGTCCCTTGTATTTTCCATTTTGAATTTCAAAAATATTTCAGTTCAGTCTTTCACAGCATATGTGTTAAGTACAGCACATGCTATATTGCTACAGTTCCTTATCCTTACTTTTAAGAAATTTCAGAAATATTTTTGGTTTTTAGGTTTTTTTTTTCTTTTTTACTGATTTTTAAGTTGTACTTATTTTTAAAGAATACTTATTATTTATTTATGTTAAATTTTGTTTTTCTTTTTAAGCTATTCACATTTTTAAAGCTGGTCATTGACAGCCACTGTGTACAACTCAGGCTGTATAAAACATACACCATACTACGGTTTCTGCCCACTGCAGTCAGCACTGCTGGAACATTCTCCAAGTACAACCCAAGTTTTTCCATGGAAAGTCTCCAGAGCAAGAAAAGCCAGGCAGCAATCAAACACCATAACAGCCAGATCCTTTGATATTTGCATGCTGTATCAAAGCCCAAGAATAATTCATTTAAAAATACTCATCATGAGCTATTTTTAAATTAAATTTTAAATTTATAAGGCCACAGTGAGAAATTGAGATTTCTATTTTATGAGGTGTTTTTTAAATCGTGGAAGCCAGGGAGGGGTGGGGAGAAGAAATTTCTCCATTTTAATAAGGATACAACTGTAACTGCCAGCAATGCATTGCATTTGTCTGATGAGTCTCAGAGCAACCCTTAACCACCCTGCCCTTCCCGACATTGATGGATTGTGTAATTCCAGGAAGTAAAATATAATTATGGAGACAGATGAACAGACACCCAAGAAACAGCATAAAAAGGTACTGCATAGCCATAAAAAGCAATATTTCATATATAACATTATTAAAACTAAGGAAATGTTATCTAAGAAAGTGTTACCTGCATAAAAACTCTTTGCCTATTTTAACTCAAAAAGTATAGATGCAATTTTGTTCCATATATGGTCTACCCAGAATTTATTTATACAGTCATTATAGAGCAGTATTTTAAGATACCTGTATCATCATGCAGACAAACTGTATGAATTTCGAAAATATAATACATAGCAAAGCTGTCAGAACTTCTCTCTTCCCCATAACCAACCTCAGAACACCTTCTGCATTCTCTGAAGAGGCGATCAGGCTCTGATTTCCATGAGGGCAGACAATGTCTTGGGAAAGCAGGAAATCCCAGGGTAGTACATCTCAGGCTACAGACACTTCCCAAAGGTAATTCCTGAACTGATTTCTAAGTGATAGCACACATTCCTTGGCAAGGCAGAGCACAAATATTTCCTGCATGCATGAACCGCTGGGAGCCACCACCAGCCTGCTGCTGCTCACTGTGACCTATTCAGTTTGCCAACCTTTCATCCCAGACTGCGAGCACTTTAAAACAGACAGTATTTGTTGCTCTTTTCCATTCCTTAACACAATAGGACTAATCCTTGTTCAACATTTAAGGGTGCTTCAAACAGGAATAATCTCCTCCTCAAAGCACAGTTAATTTTTACCCTAGCACTGGAGTTGTTCACTGTGAGTAGAAAAAAATTTTCCATTTTCTTACTAAAGCAATGGTCTATAACACTGAATTACAAAGTGCATTTTGCTGTCTACATTTTTAATAGCCTTTAATAACTTACAGGGTAAAAGACCACTGAAGAAGGAAAAAAACTTTAAATAAAAAGACCCAAGCAGCAAACCAAGCAACATGCACATATATCTTACATGCACAGCCTCCCCCTTCAAATCACTTAAGAAAAATGGTTTCTAGACAGATGGTGTTTTCCCTGTCTTGACTCCAGTTCAAACCTCCTTTTTGGAGAGACCAAGTTTTCCACTGAACCGCACATTATACACCAACAAAGAATAAATAGGCTAAATATAGCTTGCAGCCAAATCGCTGCAGTCTTGCAACGCAGCATATTCTGGAGTCCTTTGAGGACAGCCAGCATGCTGGCAATGCAGCCTGCACTACGTTTAGGTTCTCCACTTTATAAATCATTACCTCCTCATCAGTCAGTGCCATCCCCCGTAGAGCTCTCTTGAAGCACACTGCTCTCAAAAGCAGAAGCCCTGGGATATGGAGCCATCCCTCCGTAAGCTGCTGCCTCTTTCGTTATGTTCTCCCAGTCAGCAGCGACTGAAATTCACTATCCCACCACTGCTCCTCAGGGAGGTGCATGGAGTGGCTGCGAGGGCCCTACACCATCAGGGGATGCCCATCCTCTTTGGAGCACGCAGCCCATTGATGGTGTGAAGAGCTGAAGGTGGGGAAGGCAGCTGCTGCTGATCTCATCTCTCAAAGCATCTGAGAAGTGACAGCTGAGGCTGTCAGACACCAAGGATCAGCACTGCTGCTACAAACGGAACAAAAATCCCAAAACAACCACTACACACACTCAGAAACATTGTTCAGGGGGATGCTGAATGTCCCTGCACTTTTAGTGATTCTCCCCAAGAGGTGAGTGTTTCTTTCCTCTCCCCTTAGGAAGCACTGCTGAATTAGTGGTTTTCCAACCTTGTCTCTTTTAAGTTTGTGGCAGCTTGTCTGAAGCACAGGTCATATTACACCATGCAAAGCACAGCACTTGTGCTCCAGGAACAGCAATTCAGATTTGCTGACATTCAGAGGTTTGGCCCCCTCTTGATCCCCTCGGGACCAAGGGTCATTGCTGTTTGCTGCTCTTTTTTTTT
This sequence comes from Chaetops frenatus, assembly GCA_013400775.1. Lineage (NCBI taxonomy): Eukaryota > Metazoa > Chordata > Aves > Passeriformes > Picathartidae > Chaetops > Chaetops frenatus. The sequence continues at coordinate 352,663 of VZTR01000751.1, forward strand.
TTTTTTTTGGAAACAATTTGTTACCTGACCCACTGGGAGCCATCTGACCCCAGGTGAGCTGCTGCCTTGTCTACACATTTATTTATTGAGGTTTTATTTCGGCAGGCGAGCTCCCTGTCACAGTGGCAACGTGGGAAACACTTATAGTCTTACATGTTTACAAACAGCCCCTTCAGATCTCCCTTCTCTCTGTCCCCTGAGGTAATATGTATTGTAATAAATTCATAATTCGCATTAGGATGATTTAAACAGCTTTGGAGTGGCGTGTTTTAGTGCCTTGATTCAATTGTCTGCCTCTCACACTGACAGCCCCGCTCGCTGGGAACTGCTCCCGCCTGCAAACCGGGATGAACAGGCAGGGAGGCTCACACCTTCCAGGAGAGGAGACAGGAGCAACCTCAGGCAAGCCCTTCCCCAGGGAGATGGAGAAACACTGCTGTCTCACCCCAAGCACACCGGGGCTATAAAGCTTTCTGTTTGGGGCTGCGTTTGGGCAGTGACACCAAGGAGCGGATTTTTATCGCGTTTATTTTAAACTCCTACCATCCAGGAAAAAATCCTAGCAGGTTTACTGCCACCAAGCCTCCTTCAATCCCTACACCATCTTGCAAGATGTTTGTAAAGGAAGGAAGGCTGGGTTGCCACAAGGGAAAAGGAGATAAAACTCTCTGTCAGAGGGAAATGCCCAGGAGTCCCTCTCTTTGTTTAAGGATCTTGAGCAATGAAAATCCACTGACAAAACACCAGCACTTCTGCTGTTGTCACAACACAAGAAAATTGTCCTACAATGTGACAGCAAAAGTTGGCTTTTAAATATTATAATGACTGCCTCGAAAGGTAAACAGCTGCATGTAAATACATAATGGATCTTGGATAACTGCTTAGTGTTTCCACCTTCTACCAACCCCAAACCCCTAAGTACTCACCAGCTGTTAGTCACTGCCTGCTTTCCCTACAGATGCAAGAATATGCAGATGAACAACAAAAGAATAAAAATCAATGTCATAGCTTTCCTTTGATGTTTTTAAAACTGCAGAACTTATTACACATCCTTTCTATATTCATGTTGCAACTTTTGTAAGCCATGCTGGTGGAAGTATCAAAGCATCAGCAATTACAGTTGTGACAAGAAAACCATTATAAAAGGGTCACACTGTGATTAAAGCGTATTTTCCTATTAATCTGGATGTCTTTTTTTGTTGTCTTTTTTTTAATTAGGTGCATTCTAGTAAAGATGAAAAAAAAGTTTTGTTTTCTTTTCCTAGCACCCAAAGTAGAAGATGCAGTAAAGATTTGTTCCATATGGTTGGAGTCCATCTTGAAAGTCTTTTTCCACCTAAACCATGCTATGATACTATAATACCCTACTTGAAGACACCACATCAGCTGTGAGGATCCCTGGTACTTGGGGTTAGAAGTGCTTTTTTTTTTTTTCCCTATTATCAGCCAAAGTAATCCACTTCACCTTCATAATCACAGAGGAACGTGAGGGACTGTCCCATGCTGAACCCAACCCCGGGTACTGTTTGACTAACAGAGTGAACTTCATGTGGCAGCAGCAGCTTGCCCTGGAATTACCACTCCTGGCTTTCCTACCACTTCCACATGTTTCAGGGGGCCTACTCTTACCTGCATTCACTTTTTTTTTGGTCCTAGCTGCAATCTTCCAGCCAAGTGGAGATACTGCCTAGTGGTATTTGCTCACTTGCCCACATCCCTCCTGTCCCAGAGAATGAACCATCTCTGATCAATTATCACCAGCATCTTTTGCCTGGATTGTAATTCCTCATTTTGTTTCTGTTTCCACACTCTAATCACAGTGTCTGGTGCTATTATGTTTTACCCTATTGCTGTTACACTTCTGCTCTACTCCAGATCAAACTGTAATTTCAAACAGCAATAGCAACAAAATTACGTATTGTACTGCAATCAGTCAACTAAACAAAGATAAAACTAATCATTTAGTAAATCATCCTAGGGGGGTTTTTTTTCCATCTGTAGCAAAGGGCAATAAGACATGAGATCACCAATTCATCAGGCTCTAAGACATCTTCTTCTTTGCCCCTCTCCTTTCAACCACGAAACTGCTGTTTTCCACTGTCTCACAAATTTTTTAATACACTTATTCTAAATCCAGCTGTCTTCAGAATTATTTCAATTACAAAATTCCCCTTTTCCCCGTTACAACCCTCACAGAGTTGAAGCACATCATACTTGAAAACACCAAGGTGTGACACCCTTGGGTTCCATTAATGCTGAATAAAACACAGCCTCAACTTTTTGTCCTCCCCCTGGTTCCAGAGTTGAGCCTGGTAAACACAAGGGACTGCTCTGTCAGGGAAGCCATGCACAAAAGTCTTTAGAACAGTGACAAACTTTTCATCTCTGCATCTCAGAAAATGCAAGAGCTTATACAGGGTAGATACTGTATTTTAGCACACCCCTCCAAACCTCACAGCAGGCTGTCAAACCATATCAGTACTGATCTGTCTCATTTGGGATGCACGCCTCAAAAATCAAACCTCAGAACATATGTACCCATTGAGATAGGGCATTAAAAAAAAAAAATCGACAGAAAAGTCAACAACAGTTTATAAAGACGGATTATGGATGCAAAGAGATTTGCATCTGATATATAACCAAATCCCAGTGATCTGGATTAAAGCAGGAAAGACTCCTTTAGAT